>JASVEL010009898.1:0-205855 GCA_032618575.1 Nicotiana noctiflora
AGTGTACTAAGCATCTATAAGTTTACCCAAAAGTACGAGTTACAACATCCTTGATTCGTTTAACTTCTAATACTTGTTAATCACCCTTATGCACCCTTGTATCACTTAAGAATAATCGGATTAACTTCTTATCATCTCAAGGATAATTCCTTCTTTGATTTGTGTTATCTAACTTATGGCATGAACTAACGTGTGTGGATATGGGTTGTAACAATACTGCCATGTCCTGTGATGTCCTGACACGTCCTGAAATTGTCCATGGCCAAGTCCTGACACGTCCTATCTCTGCCTTGCCTACGTCATGACATGTCCTTACCCTTGTCAAGGACATGCCCTGGCATGTCCTGTGATGTCCTGACATGTCATGAAATGTGCCATGGCCTTGTCATAACACGTCTTGATCCGTGACATGCCCACATCCTGCCTTGTCTTACGACGTCCTAACATGTCCTGTGGTCATGTCCTACGACGTCTTGACCCGTGGCATGGCTATGTCTTGACATTTCCTTACATGTGCCATGCCCACAACCTGCCATGTATTGCGACGTCCGGACATGTCCTGACCCATGCCATGGCCACGTCCTGCCATGTCCTATGACGTCCTGACCCGTGCCATGGCCATGTCTTGACACGTCCTAACTCATGACAAGCCCTTGTCCAACAATGTCCTGTGATGTCTTGACACGTCCTATGGCTACGTCCTGTGACATCCTGACCCGTGCCATGGCCAGGCACTGCCATGTCCTACAACATCCTGAGACGTCCTAAAACATGCCATGGCCATGTCTTGACATGTCCTGACCCGTGCCATGCCCAAGTCCTGCCACGTCCTGTGGCTACGTACTGACACGTCCTGACCCGTGCCATGTCCATGCCCTGCTATGTCCTGCGACGTCCTGACACATCCTGAAATGTGCCATGGCCAAGTCCTGACACATCATATCCATGACTTGCCTACGTCCTGCCATGTCCTCTAACGTCCTGGCTCATCCTATGGCCACATCCTGCAACATCCTGTCACGTCCCGACCCGTGCAATAGACATACCCTGGCATGTCCTACGACATCCTGCCACGTCCTGAAATGTGCCATGGCCTTATCCTAAAACACACTGACCCTTAACATGCCCACATCTTGCCATGTCCTGCAACATCAAGACACATCCTGTTGCCACATCCTACGACGTCCTGACAAGTGATTACCCATGCCATGGCCGAGTCTTTACATGTCCTTACACGTGCCTAACCCACATTCTTCCATGTCCTGCGACGTCCTGACACATCATCACCCATGACTTGGCTATGCCATGCCATGTCCTGCGATGTCCTGACACGTCCCATGGCCATGTCCTGTCAAGTCCTGACCCATGCCAAGCCCTTGTCCTTCCATGTCCTGTGATGTCTTGACATATCCTATGGCCATGTTCTGCGACATCCTGACCCGTGCCACGGCCACACACTGCCATGTCCTGCGACATCCTGACATGTCCTAAAACGTGCCATGGCCATGTCCAACATGTCCTGACCCTAGCCATGCCCACGTCCTGCCATGTCCTATAGCTACATCCTAACACATCATGACATGTGCCATGGCCTCGTACTACCATGTCCTGCGATGTCCTGACATATTATGAAATGTGCCATGTCCAAGTCCTAGTGTTACAACCCATATCCACACACGTTAGTTCATGCCATATGTTAGTTAACACAAATCTAATAAGGAATTATCCTTGAGACGATAAGAAGTTAATCCGATTTATCTTAAGTGATACAAGGGTGCATAAGGGTGATTAAGAAGTATTAGAAGTTAAACGAATCAAGGATGTTGTAACTCGTACTTTTCGGCAAACCTATAGATGCTTAATATACTCAGGAGGTTATGTTTTAAGGTATTTGAATCATATAATATCCGTATCATAAGTCTTGAAGTCAAACGAGTTATGAAACATAAGTCAACAAAAGTTGTTGCAACTTAGGTTCATAGTTTTACTTAAACTTTAGGTCAAATGTTATTAAGATTTTATCCCAATATACTTGGAATTACGGGGTGATCTACCCACCAAATTGAAGATCTATGAGTCTAGTTTCCAACTCATTAAACCTTTTATCAATACGACATTGGATTAAAGAGATATAGACATTTTCGTGAGACTGCACAAGCTGCTAGGTGACAAGTAGGTGGGCCAGCTACTTGGTTAAATGATGGCCCAAAAGAGGCAATTTCGGGTCAGAACAGGAGCCCATTAAAAGGCTTATCTTCTGAAATATATCCCTCATTATATTTCACAAATAACCAGATCTAAAACCCTGCAAACTTCCTCCCAAAAATTATCCATAAACACTAATTGATTTTCCGTCTCTTTCAAGTTCGAATTGGGGGTAAACACTAGAGTTTGAAGAACCAAGATAAAGGCTGAGTTATCCAACAAGTAAGGTGAGTTTACAGCTATATTGCATACATTTATTCTGCTGTGAATTCATGGCAATTCGTTATATACATGTAATTACTCACGAGACGGTGATCGAAAGCCGTGAGTTCAAGTTATTCACTTGTAGCGGACTGTTTTGTGGACAGTTTTTTTTTGCTGTTGGGCTGTGTTTTTTATTACTATTTTGAGGAGTTTTGGAGGAGGCAGGGTGTGGATAAACACCATATATATGTTGGGTTGTGGTCTACTATTTCTTCGTAATATTTTTGGGTCGTTTGATACCACTATTGTGGCTGTCGTATGTAAGAAGTGATTAGGTTGTGTGTGGACTGTTTTGGGAGGCTCAATATATTTATTATTGATGTTGTTTAGGCTGTTTGGTGATTGTTTTGAATGTTGTTAAGTCATATATATAGGGGATGTGCTGTCCGTTTCATTACAAAATAGGTTGTGGTTGGTACATAATAGTTGCGACGCTTAAACGTTAATGATAGTGTCATTTCTCCTATTGTAGACTAAGGAGTCGTGACGTTTGTATAGCTTGAGGTTGGGGTAGTATGTACAAGGTATGTGAGGCTATCCCTTTCCTAATTTTGCATGACTCCGATTGTAAATAATTTAATGAACGAGCTTCCAAAGATACTCTACTCTTAGAAGCTAGCAGTACTTATATTGTTTCCTCTCTTATGGAACGATTGATGTTGATGTTGCTTCTCTTATTCTTATGTTATCAATCTTTTTGGTACTTCCTGATTCCTATAAGGTTCATAGTGAAGAGTTAGTCCTAATAAGGTGTACATCGGATACCAACCTTACGTCACTCCGAAAGGTCTACAAGGTGTTTCCATGAGTCGAGCATGCATTATATATATGTATCTATTTTACTCTACCGAGTCATGCTATAGTCGGCCGAGTACGGCACCTATTGTGCAACCACTGATCAGTTGGGTTTTACCGAGCTCCACGTGGCTCTGGGTATGATTCTACCGAGCCTTATAATGGCCGGGTATGTTTTTACCGAGCCTATTACGGCCGGGTACGATATGATGATGCTGATGCCCACAGAGGCGTATGTTTTAAATGATTATGTATTTATACATATGTATCATGCATTTCATGTCAGTAGCCCTCAGAGGTACTTAGATGTTATAGGTTGTATATTCTATATCCCTGCTTACATTACTATTCTTATTTATGGTTCTCTGCCGTACATACTTAGTAATTTATTCATACTGGCGTCTTTTTGTTTGTGGATGCTGCATGTCATGCTGCAGGTCCTGATAGACAGGCAGGTGCAGCTTCCCTATCACAGTAGGTTGTCCAGTTCAGTGGTGATTGGCGAGATCCTTTCTCCGGACTTGCCTTGGTCTTGGTATGCATTTTTGTTATAGACATTATGGGTATGTCGGGGCCCTATTCCGGCTATGTTGCAACACTTATGTTCCTTTAGAGGCTCACAGACAAGTGTCGACTCATGTATAGTTTGGTATGCCTTGTCGGCTGGTTTTTGTTGTATAGTCTTTCATTTTAGCGTGGTAGCTTGTACCATATGTATATAGTTTCTTGATTGTCTGGTCATCCGATGTTATGTAGGTTCATGCCATCATATTTTATTGTTGGTTGTCCATGATCCATTTCTACCATTTATATTGCTCTCGTCAGCCCTAAAAGATAATAAAGAAGGTTAGATAAAATGTACGTTGGTGCTCGGCAAGTATGGTCGGGTGCTAGTCATGGTCCTCCTGTTTGGGTCATGACAAACTTGGTATCAGAGCAAGTCTGTCCTAGGGATTGTCTATAAGCCATGTCTAGTAGAGTATTGATTATGGATGTGTAGCGCGCCACATTTATAATCAGGAGGCTACATGACATCTAGGGTTGTTACCTTCTTCCTGAATCTAGATAGTGCATAGAGTTGAGTCGTAACTGTTCGTCTCTAATATTCACCCTGTTTTCTTTCAGCGATGCCTTCGACTAGGAAGCAAACAATTAGTAGACGACTTTATACAGCTGTGGGAGAGGGTACCAGTCAGGTGCCCCAAGCCAGAGCAGGTTAAAGTGAGGCTCAGAGTGAGATGCCATCTCATACCTCATCTACTCAGTCTCCTCCAGAGGATATTAGGAGGCACCCAACACCTCCAGCTCCTCTATCTGGCACTACAGACCAGGATATGCGGAGTGCTTCGCAGTTATTAACTAGTTTGGTAGCTGCTCAGGCTCAGAGGCAGAATACAGGTGCTGCTGATAAACTAGTTAGTACAAGAGTTTGTTATTTTATTAATTTAGACCCTCTAGTGTTTACCGAATCAGGCCCCAAGGAAGATCCGCAGACTTTTATTGACCAGGTTCACCGTACACTACGGGTTATACATGTTAGTGATACAGAGGGAGTAGAGTTGGCTTCTTATCGGCTACGGGATTTAGCAGTTCTCTGGTATGATAGTTGGGAGAGATCCAGGGGTCCGAATGCTCCTCCAGCTATGTGGAATGATTTTTGTGAGGCCTTTCTTCGTCACTATTTTCCAGTTGAGATACAACGAGCTAGAGCTGATAAGTTCTTGAACCTTAGACAAGGTAATATGAGTGTGCGAGAGTATAGTATGCAGTTTGTCTTTAGGAAGGTATGCTCCCCATATGGTGGCCGAGATAAGTGATAGGGTGCATTTGTTCGTGAAAGGTTTGGGACCCCATCTGATAAATAAGTGTAGGACAGCGTCCTTGGTAGGAGGCTTGGATATTTCTCGTATTCAAGCTTATGCCCAGACCCTAGAGGATCGTAAGCACCAGCAGAGGGCAGATAGGGAGCAGGATAGGGGTCAACATAAAAGGGCAAGATTTGCAAGGTATTCTGAAAACTTCAGAGGAAGCGCCAGGCCCCAGTCTTTGAGGAGTTCAGTGCCATCTGTAGCTAGTGCTCCTCCACAGTTTAAGAGGCCTCGATATGAACGATCCTATTATGGTCCAGGTCAGAGTTCGCAGGCATCTGGATCGCAACATCACAGGGATACTAGTCAGACGAAACCCCCAACACCATGTTGTGATCAGTGCGGAAAGACCCACTTTGGATTGTTCCGTCGAGGTTCTGATGCGTGTTATTCTTGCGGATAGCCTGGCCATATGATGCGGGATTGTCGTAACAATGGAGGTGATGGTATGGCTCAGCCGACTAGATCTGTGTCTGGTTTTTCCTCATCAGTTCGATCTCCAGCATGGGGTTTTAAGCAGTCGACAGGTCGTGGTAGAGGTAGAGGTGCAGGACCGAGTTCGAGTGGTGCTCAAAATCGAACCTATGCTCTAGTAGGTCGACAGGATCTCGAGTCGTCTCAAAATGTTGTTACATGTATATTGTCATTGTTTTCTTAAGATGTATATGCGTTGGCTGATCCGGGATCTACATTATCATATGTTACACCCTTTGTGGCTAATAAGTTTGGCATTGAACCTGAATTGATAAGTAAACCCCTTGCGGTATCTACTCCAATAGGAGATTCCGTGATTGCTAGAAGGGTATATAGAGGTTGCACTGTGATAATTTGTAGTCATCAAACCTCGGCAAATTTATTTGAGTTAGAAATGGTTGATTTTTATGTGATACTAGGAATGGACTGGTTGGCATCATGCTATGCAAATGTTGACTATCGTATGAAGATGGTTAGGTTTCAATTTCCTGGTGAACCCGTCATTGGATGGAATAGGAACATTGCTACATTGAAAGGTAGGTTTATTTCGTATCTTAAGGCAAGGATAATGATGTAAAAATGTTACATTTATCATCTTGTTCGTGTTAGGGATGCGGAGGTCAAGCTTCCTACTCTACAATCTATCCCCGTGGTCAATGAATTTCTAGATGTTTTCCCAAATGAACTCCCAGGCCTTCCTCCAGAAATGGCGATTGAGTTTAGCATTGATGTGTTGCCTGACACTCAACCGATCTCTATCCCTCCATATAGTATGGCCCCGGCAGATTTGTAAGAGTTGAAGGCGCAGTTAAAGGACTTGCTGGATAAGGGCTTCATTAGGCCTAGCACTTCACCTTGGGGTGCGCCAGTCCTATTCGTGCAGAAGAAAAATGGGTCATTACGGATGTGTATCGACTATCGACAGTTGAATACGTTTACTATAAAGATCAAGTATCCACTTCCAAGAATTGACGACCTGTTGACCAACTCCAGGGTGCCAAGTATTTCTCCAAGATTGACTTACATTCAGGGTATCATCAGGTAAGGGTTAAGGAGAAGGATATTCCAAAGATGGCATTTCTGACAAGATATGGGCACTTTGAGTTCTTGGTGATGTCGTTCGGGCTAACAAATGCCCTAGCAGCTTTTATGTATCTCATGAATACTGTATTCAGGCCCTATCTTGATGTGTTCATGATTGTATTCATTAATGAAATTCTGGTGTATTCTCGTTCGGAGGAGGAACATGCGGGCCACTTGCGGATAGTATTACAGATGCTTCAGGATCGTAAGTTATATGCTAAGCTCGCCAAATGTGAATTATGGCTGAACTCGGTAGCATTCCTTGGCCATGTGATATCTGACGAGGGTATTAGTGTCGACACTCAGAAGATTGATGCAGTAAAGAATTGGCCGAGACCTACAACACCATCAGAAGTTCGTAGCTTCCTGGGGCTAGCGGGATATTATAGGCGGTTTGTAGAAGGGTTTTCCTCTATATCAGCACCATTGACTAAGTTAACACGAAAAGCTACCAAGTTCCAGTGGTCTAACACTTGTGAACTTAGTTTTCAGGAGCTGAAGGATAGATTGACATCCGCACCGGTGCTCACTCTCCCTGAAGGAACAGAAGGATATGTGGTATACTGTGATGCCTCAGGTATATGTTTGGGTTGCATGTTGATGCAGCATGGGAAGGTGATTTCATATGCATCAAGACAATTGAAAGAAGCATGAAAAGAATTATCCATCCCATGATTTGGAATTGGTTGCAGTAACATATGCTTTGAAGATATGGTGGCACTACTTATACGGCGTCCATGTTGACATCTACACAGATCACAAGAGTCTACAATACATCTTCAAGCAGAAAGAGTTGAATTTGAGGCAGCGTAGGTAGCTTGAATTACTGAAAGACTACGACGCCGAGATATTGTATCATCCCGGTAAAGCTAATGTTGTGGCAGATGCTCTCAGCTATAAGTCAATAGGAAGCTTAGTACATATTGATGCAGGTAGATGGGGGTTGACTAAAGAGCTTCATCGGCTAGCCAATATGAGAATCAGATTGTTAGACTCTGATGACGGAAGTGTTACTGTACAGAATACATCAGAATCATCTTTGGTAGCCGAGGTAAAAGCACGTCAATATGAAGATTCTATCTTACAATGATTGAGAGAGAACATTCAGCAATGTAAACTTACGGCTTTTGAGATCAGACGAGATGGGGCACTGAGATACCAGGGCCGATTATGTGTGCCAAATGTGGCAGGGTTGCGAGAAAAGATTATGAATGAAATTCATCAATCCCGATATTCCATCCATCCTGGCTCAATAAAGATGTATCATGATGTTAAGGAGTAGTATTGGTGGGATAACATGAAAAGTTCTATTGCAGAATTTGTAGCCTAGTGTCCCAATTGTCAACAAGTAAAGATAGAACATCAGAAACCCGGTGGATTGCTTCAGAATACAGAGATTCCGACCTGGAAATGGGAGGTGATTAATCTGGACTTCGTTATTAGATTACCTCGATCTTATCATAAGTTTGACTCTATCTGGGTGATAGTTGATTGACTTACAAAATGTGCTCATTTTTCTGCTAGTTAAGACAACTTACTCGGCTGAAGATTATGCGATATTGTATATCAAGGAGATTGTTAGGCTTCATGGTGTACCGGTATCTATTATATCAGATCAAGGAGCTCAATTTACGGCTTAATTTTGGAGGTCTTTTCAGAAAGGTTTAGGCACACAGGTGAATCTCAGCACTGCATTTCATCCGCAGACTGATGGACAGGCGGAACGTACCATTCTGACATTGGAAGATATGGTACGACCATGTGTTCTAGATTTTAAGGGAAATTGGGATGACCATCTTCCACTCATAGAATTTGCCTACAATAATAGCTACCATTCCAGTATTAAAATGGCCCCATATTAGGCACTATATGGGAGGAGATGTAAATCACTAGTTGGATGGTTCGAAGTTGGTGAAACAAAATTAATTGGGCAAGATTTGATTCACCAAGCCATTGAGAAGGTGAAAGTGATACAGGAACGATTGAGGACGGCCCAAAGCAGGCAAAAGTCTTATTCCGATGTTTTCCTGAGGATCTCACCAATGAAGGATGTTATGCGTTTTGGAAAGAAAGGTAATCTGAGTCCAAGGTATATCGGTCCGCATAAAATTCTTCAAAGAATTGGACAAGTTGCTTCTGAGTTAGAATTGCCATCCGAATTAGAATTTGTCCACCCGATATTCCATGTATCTATGTTGAGAAAATGTATTGGAGACCTTCTCGAGTTGCACCTATCAAAGATGTTCAAGTTACAGAAAATCTATCATATGAAGAAGTGCCAATGGCTATATTGGATCGACAAGTCCGCAAGCCGAGAACAAAAGATGTAGCTTCCGTCAAAGTATTGCGGAGGAACAAGAATATGAAAGAAATGACATGGGAAGCGGAAGAAGAGATGAAGTCTAAATACCCTTACCTATTCCAGAATGATGATAACAAGGATGCTGGTTGAACGCAAGATACATTGTAAAGGTGAAACGGCCTTATAAGGTAAGCAATAACTTGAGAACACTCTTCCTTAATACAAAATGGTGATATGTAAATAATGTCCATGTCCATAATGCTTTGTGTAGCCTTGTGAGGCCATACTTTGAGCTTCACTGCTTTTAACTTTTGCTAGTGACCATTTTATAGGGGAAAATTGACCAAATATTTCCGCTGGAATCCACGATGATTTGGACTCCCCTTAGAGGACGAATGTCCCTAAGGGGGGAGGGTGTTACAACCCATATCCACACACGTTAGTTCATGCCATATGTTAGTTAACACAAATCCAAGAAGGAATTATCCTTGAGATGATAAGAAGTTAATCCGATTGATCTTAAGTGATACAAGGGTGCATAAGGGTGATTAAAAGGTATTAGAAGTTAAACAAATCAAGGATGCTGTAACTCGTACTTTTGAGTAAACCTATAGATGCTTAATATACTCAAGAGGTCATGTTTTAAGGTATTTGAATCATATAATATCCGTATTATAAGTCTTGAAGTCAAATGAGTTATGAAATAAAAGTCGACAAAACTTGTTGCAACTTAGGTTCATAGTTTTACTTAAACATTAGGTCAAATGTTATTAAGCTTTTCTCCCGATATACTTTGAATTACGGGGTGAACTATCCACCAAATTGAAGTTCTATGAGTCTAGTTTCCAATGCATTAAACCTTTTATCAATACGACATTTGAATAGAGAGAAACAGACATTTTCGTGAGACTCCACAAGTTGCTAGGTGACAAGTAGGTGGGCCAGCTACTTGGTTAAATGACGGCCCAAAGAGGCAATTTTGGGTCAGAAAAGGAGCCCATTAAAAGGCTTATCTTCTGGAATATATTCCTCATTATATTTCACAAATAACCAGACCTAAAACGCTGCAAACTTCCTCCCAAAAATTATCCACAAACACTAATTGATTTTCCCTCTCTTTCGAGTTCAAATTGGGGGTAAACACTAGAGTTTGAAGAACCAAGATAAGGCTGAGTTATCCAACAAGTAAGGTGAGTTTACTGCTATATTTCATACATTTATTCTTCTGTGAATTTATGGTAATTCATTATATACATGTAAGAACTCACGAGACGGTGATCGGAAGCCGTGAGTTCAAGTTATTCACTTGTAGCGGACTTTTTTGTATTGCTGTTGGGCTGTGTTTTTTATTACTTTTTTGTGGAGTTTTGTAGGAGGCACGGTGTGGACAAATACCATATATATGTTGGGTAGTGGTCTGCTAGTTCTTCGTAATATTTTTGGGTCGTTTGATACTACTATAGTGGCCGTCGTATGTATGATGTGATTAGGTTGTGTGTGGATTGTTTTGGGAGGCTCAATATGTTTATTATTGATGTTGTTTAGGCTGTTTGGTGATTGTTCTGAATGGTGTGAAGTCATATATATAGGGGTGGTGCTGTCCGTTTCATCACAAAATAGGTTGTGGTTGGTACATAATAGTTGCGACGCTTAAACGTTAACGATAGTGTCATTTCTCTTATTGTAGACTAAGGAGTCGCGACGTTTGCATAGATTGAGGTTGGGGCCGTATATACAAGGTATGTGAGGCTATCCCTTTCCTTCTTTTGCACGACTCCGATTGTACTTAATGTAATGAACGAGCTTCCAAAGATACTCTACTCTTAGAAGATCGCAGTACTTACATTGTTTCCCCTCTTATGCAGCGATTGATGTTGATGTTGCTTCTCTTATTCTTATGTTATCAATCTTGTTGGTACTTCCTGATTCCTAAAAGAATCATAGTGAAGAGTTAGTCCTAATAAGGTGTACATAGGATAGGGACCTTACGTCACTCCGAAAGGTCTACAAGGTGTTTCCATGAGTCGAGTATGCATTATATATATGTATCTATTTTACTCTACCGAGCCTCGCTATAGTCGGCCGGGTACGACACCTATTGTGCAACCACTATTCAGTTGGGTTTTCCGAGCTCCACGTGTCCGAGTATGATTCTACCGAGACTTATAATGGCTTGATATGTTTTTGTCAAGCCTATTACGGCTGGGTACGATATGATAATGATGATGATGCCCACATAGGCGTAAGTTTTAAAAGATTATGTATTTATACATATGTATCATGCATTTCATGTCAGTAGCTCTCAGAGGTACTCAGATGTTACAGGTTGTATATTCTCTATCCCTGCTTGTATTGCTGTTTGTATTTATGGTTCTCTGCCTTACATACTCAGTACTTTATTCGTACTGACGTCCTTTTGTTTGTGGACACTGCATGTCGTGCTGCATGTCCTGATAGACTGACAGGTGCAACTTCCATATCACAGTTGGTTCTCCAGTTCAGCGGTGATTGGCGAGATCCCTTCTCCGGAATTTCCTTGGTCTTGATATGCATTTTTATTATAGACATTATCGGTATGTCGGGGCCCTGTTCCGGCTATGTTGCAGCACTTATGTTCCTTTAGAGGCTCATAGACAAGTGTCGACTCATGTATAGTTTGGTATGCCTTGTCGGCTGGTTTTTGTTGTATAGTCTTTCATTTTAGCATGGTAGCTTGTACCATGTATATAGTTTTTTGATTGTCTGGTCATCCCATGTTATGTAGGTTCATGCCATCACATTTTATTGTTGGTTGTCCATGATCCATGTCTACCATATATATTGCTCTCGTCAGCCCTAAACGATAATAAAGAAGGTTAGATAAAATGTACGTTGGTGCTCGGAAAGTATGGTCAGGTGCTAGTCATGGTCCTCCAGTTTGGGTCGTGAAACCTGACATGTCCTATATATGCCTTGCCTACATCCTACCATGTGTTGCAATGTCCTGGATTGTCCTGTGGCCATGTCTTGCAACATCCTGACACGTCCTGACCCGTGCCATGGACATGACCTACCATGTACTACGACATCCTTACATGTCATGTGTCCATATCCTGACACGTCCTGACCCGTGTCACGGCCATGTCTTGAGACGTCGTGACTTGTGCAATGCCCACATTCTTCCATGCCCTGCGATGTCCAGGCCCGTACAAGGGCTATGCCCAGCCATGTCTTACAACTTCCTAACATGTGCTTTGGTAATGTCCTAAGATGTTATGACCCGTGCCAAGCCTATGTCCTGCCATGTTCGTTGATGTCTTGACTCATCCTATGGCCATTTCTTGTGACATCCGGACCCGTGCCATGGCCACACACTACCATGTCTTGCGACATCTTAACACATCCTAAAATGTGCCATGGCCATGTCCTGACCCGTGCCATGCACACGTCTAACCACATCCTGTGGCTACGTCCTGACACATCATGACCCGCGCCATGGCCTTGTACTGCAATGTCTTGCGACGTCCTGACATGTCCTGAAATGAGCCATGGCCTTGTCCTAACACGTCCTGAACCCTGACATGCCCATGGTCTATCATGTACTATGACGTCCTTACATGTCATGTGGCCACATCCTGACATGTCCTGACCCGTGCCATGGCCATGTATTGACACGTCTTGACCCGTGCCATGCCCATGCCCTGCCATATCTTGGGATGTCCTAGCACGTCCTGACCCATGCCATGGCCACGCCTTGTTGTGTCTTGCAATGTCTTAACACATCTTGTGGCCACGTCCTACAACATTCTTATCCGTGCCATGGCCATGCCATTCTTTGTTGTGAGACATCCTCAAACATCCTGAAACGTGTCATGTCCTGGCCTGTCGTGACACATCCTGACATGTGCCATGCCCACGTCTCGCCATCTCTTGACATGTCATATGGCCATGTCCTATGGACCCATGTTGCAATATCTTGACACATCCCGACCCATGCTATAGCCATGCCCTAGCATGTCCTGCGCCATCCTGACATGTCCTGAAACGTGTCGTGGCCATGTCCTGACATGTCCTGACCTGTGACTTGCCCACATCCTGCCATGTCCTGCGACATCCTGCGACGTCCTGACACGTCCTCTGGCCATTTCCTGCGACATCCTGAAATGTCCTAACCCATTCTATGGCCATGTCTTTACACATCTTGACCTATGACATACCAACGTCTTGCCATGTACTGCGACATCCTGACACATCCTATAACGTCCTGACACATCCTCACACGTGCCATATCAATATCCTAACATGTTCTGTGATGTCTTGACATGTCCTGAGATATGCCATGATCATGTGTTGTCATATTCTAAAGCGTGCCACGCCCTTGTCCTGCCATGTCCTGCGACGTCTAGACACATCCTATGGCCATATCCTACAAAGTCCCCACCCGTGACGTGGCCACACCTTTCCATGTCCTGCAACATCCTTACACATCTTGAAATGTGTCATGGACATGTCCTAACACGTCCTAACCCGTGTCATGCCCACGTCCTACCATGTCCTAACTCATCCTATTGTTCTACGATGTCTTGAAACGTGCCATGGCCATGTCCTGACACTCCTGACCAAAGTCATGCCCACGTCCTGCTATGTCTTGGGACGTCCTGAAACGTCCTACGATGTACTGACACGTCTTGACCCATGCAATGGCCATGCCCTGCTATGTCTTACAACATCCTGACACATGCCATAGCAATGTTCTGACACATCTTGACCCGTGCCAAGCCCTTGTCCTACCATGTCCTGCGACATCCTAAAAAATCTTGTGGCCACGTCTTATGAAGTCCTGACCCGTGCCATGGCTAAGCCCTGCCATATCCTGCGATATCCTAAAATGTCCTAAAACATGCCATGTCTATGTCCTGAGACGTCCTGACCCATGCCATTCCCACGTCTTGCGTTATCCTGACACATCATGTGGCTGCATCCTGTGACATCCTGACACGTCCAAACCCGTGCCATGGCCCCACCCTACCATGTTTTGCGATGTCCTGACACAAACCGAAATATGTCATGGCCTTATCCTAAAACGTCTGGACCCATTCCATGTCTATGTCCTACCCTGTCTTGCAACGTCTTGACACGTCTTGTGGCCACGTCCTGCAATATCCTGACACGTCCTAGCTTGTGCCATAGACACGCCCTAACATGTCCTGTGACGTCCTGACACGTCTAGAAACATTACATGGAAATGTCGTGACATCTCTTGATCTGTGACATGCCCATGTCCTGCCATGTCTAGTGATGTCCTAACAGGTCTTGTGACCACGTCCTTCCATGTCATGACCCGTTGCATGGCCAAGTCTTGACACGTCCAGACCTATGTTATGCCCACGTCCTGTCGTGTACTACGACATCCTAACATGTCCCGCGACATCCTGACACGTCCTGACCCTTGTTATGGCCACGCCCTGCCTTGTCCTGGAACGTCTTGGCACATCCTGACACGTGCCATAGCCATGTCCTAACACGTCCTGACCCGTGCAATGCCCTTGTCTTGCCATGTCTTGCGACATCCTAACACATCATGTGGGCACGTCCTACGATGTCCTGACCCATACTATGGGCACGCCCTGCCAAGTCCTGTGACATCCTCAGATGTCCTGAAACATGCCATGTTCTGACATGTCCTAACACGTGCCAAGTCCTGACACGTCCTGTGGGTACGTCCTATGGCCACATCCTGCAATATCCTAACACGTCCTGACCTATGCCATGGCCACGCATTCGCTTGTCATGCGACATCCTGACACGTCCTCAAACGTGCCACGGCCATGTCCTAACACACCCCGACTCATGACTTAGCCACATCTCGCCATGTCCTGCGACGTCCTGACACGTCTTGTGGCCATGTCCTGTGACGTCCTGACAAATCCTAACCCGTGCCATGGCCCTGTCTTTACTTGTCCTGACTCATGCTACGCCCAAGTCTTACCATGTCCTGCGATGTCCTAACACATCTTGAATCGTGCCATGACCATACCCTTCCATTTTCTCTGATGTCCTCACACGTCCTGACACATGCCATGCCATGTCTTGACACGTCCTGACCCATGCCATGCCCTTGTCCTTCGTAGTCTTGTGACGTCCTGACACATCCTATGGCCACGTACTGTGACATCCTGACCTGTGCCATGGCCATTCCCTTCCATGTCATGCGATGTCCTAACACGTCTTGAAATATACCATGGCAATGTCTTGACACGTCCTAACCCATGCCATTCCCACGTCCTGCCATGTCCTGACACATCCTGTAGCTGCATCCTCTGACGTCCTAACATGTCATGACCCATGCCATGGCCTTGCCATGCCATGTCCTGCGACGTCCTGACACGCCTTGAAATGTGCCGTGGCCATGTCTTGATACTCCTGACTTGTGCCATGCCCTGCGACATCCTGACACGTCCTGTGGCCACGTCCTGCAACATCCAGACACGTCTAGACCCGTGCCATGTAAATGACCTAGCATGTCCTATGATGTCCTGACACGTCCTGAAATGTGACATGTCCATGTCTTAACACGTGTTGACCTGTGACATGCCCACGTCCTGCCATGTCCTATGACGTCATGACTCATCCTGTGGCCACGTCCTACGATGTCGTGACCCGTGGCCATGTCATGACATGTCCTGACCCATACCGTGCCCACGTCATGCCATATCCTGTGACATCCAAATAAATCCTGCAACGTCCCGACAAATCCTGACCCATGCCATGGTCACGGTCTGCCATTTCCTGCAACTTCTTGAAACGTCCTGACACATGCCATGGCCATGTCATGACATGTCCTAACCCATGCAAGGCGTTTGTCCTGCCATCTACTATGACGTCCTAACACATCATGTGGCCACGTCCTGCGACGCCCGAACCCGTGACTTAGCCGTACCCTGCCATGTCCTCCAATATCCTCACACATCCTGAAATGTGCCATGGCCATGACCTGACACATCCTAACTCGTGGCATGGCTACATCCTGCTATGTCCCGACACGTCCTATGGCTACATCTTGCAACATCTTGGCACAGGCACATTCTAACGCGTGCCATAGACACGCCCTGGCATATCCTGCAATGTTCTGACACATCCTGAAACATGCCATGGTCAGGTCCTGACATGTCCTAACCCGTGACATGCCCATATCCTACCATGTTCTTCTACATCCTGACATGTCATGTGGCTATGTCCTGACACGTCCTGTGTCCACGTCCTGACACGTTCTGACCCGTGCCATGGACATGTTTTGACATATCCTAATTTGTGCCATGCTCACGTCCTCCCATGTCATGCGATGTCCTGACATGTCCTGAATCATGCCATGGCCATGTTCTAACACATCCTGACTCGTGATATGCTCACGTCTTGACACATCCTATGGCTACGTCCTGGCCCGTGCCATGGCCTTGCCCTGTCGTGTCCTGTAACGTCCTGATATTTCCTGAAATCTGCCATGGCCATGTCGTGAAACTCCTGAAATGTGCCATGCCTACGTCATGTGATGTCCTGACACGTCTCGTGGCCACGCTGTGAAACATCCTGACAGGTCCTGACCCATGCAATGGACACGCCCTGGCATGTCCTGCGACGTCGTAACACATCTTGAAATGTTCCATGGCTATGTACTGACATGTTCTGACCAAATACATGCCCACGTCCTACTATGTGCTCGTTATCCTAACATGTCATGTCGCCACGTCCTGTGACATCCTGATACGTCCTAACCCATGGCATGGCCATGCCTTAACACATCTTGACCTATTCCATGCCCACATCGTGCCATATCCTGCGATGTCCTGATACGTCCTGCGACATCTTGACATGTTCGGATTCTTGCCATGTCCACACCCTGCCATGTCCTGTAATATCCTCACATATCTTGACACATGCTATGGCAATGACCTGACACGTCCTGACTCATGCCTAGCCCTTATCCTTCCATGTCCTGCGACGTCCTGACACATCATGTGGCCACATTTTGCAATGTCCTAGACCGTGCCATGGCCACAGCTTGCCATGTCATGCGATATCTTTACACATCCTGAAACATGCCTTGGCCATGTCCTGAAGCATCCTAATTCGTACCATGCTCGGGTCCTGCCATGTCCTGACACGTCCTGTGGCTATGTCCAATGACGTCCTAACACGTCTTGACCCATGCCATGGACACTCCATGGCATGTCCTGTGACATCCTGACACATACTGAAACGTGCCATGGCCATGTCCTGACATATACAGACCCATGACATGCCCACGTCTTGCCATGTCCTACGATGTCCTTACACGTAATATGGCCAGGTCCTGACACGTCCTGACCCATTCCATGTCCATGTCTTAACACGTCATGATCCGTGCCATGCCCATATCATGACATATCCTATAATTTCCTAACATGTCATGGACCTGACACGTCTTGAAATTTTCCATGGCTTTATCCTGACATGTCCTAACCCATGACATGCCCACGTCCTACCATGTCCAGCAATGTACTGACATGTCCTGTGACCATGTTCTGCAATATCATGTCACATCCTGACCCGTACTATGGTCATGTCTTGACATATCCTTACATGTGCCATGACCACGTCCTTCCATGTACTGCGGGGTCCTGACACATCATGTGACGTCCTAACACGTACTAACCCGTGCTATGGCCACGCCCTAAAATTTCCTTCAACGTCTTGACTTTTCCTGACACGTACCATGGACGTGTCCTGACACGTCCTGATGCATGACAAGCCCTTGTATTGCCACGTCCTGGCACATCCTGTGACCACGTATTGAGATGTCCTGACCTATTCCATGGCCATGACCTACCATGTCCTGTGACATTCTGACATATCCTGAAACGTGCCATGGCCATGCCCTGACACGTCCAGACCTGTGCCATGCCCACGTCCTGCCATGTCTTGACACGTCCTGTGGTTGGATCATGCAACATCCTAACACGTCGTAACCCATGTCGTGGCCTCACCCTACCATGTCCTGACATGTCCTGAAATGTGCCATGGCCATATCTAGACACGTCCTGACCCATGCCTTGGCTACGTCCTGCCATGTTTGCAACGACCTCAGACGTCCTAACCAATTCCATAGACACGCCCTAGCATGACCTACAACATCATGATAAATCCTGAAACATGCCATGGCCATGTCCTGACATGTCCTCACGCGTGACATGCCCACGTCCTTCCATATCCTATGACGTCTTGACACGTCTTATGGCCATGTCCTGCGATATCTCGACACATCCTGTGGCTGCATCCCGCGATGTCCTAACACGTGCCATGGCCATGTCTTGACCACATCTTGTGACCACGTTCTACCATGTCCTACGACCTCCTGACACGTCCTAAAATGTGCCATGGCCATGTCCTGAAACGTCCTGACCCGTGCCATGCCTACGTACTGCCATGTCCTACGACGTCCTGCGGCCACGTCCTTCAACATCCTGACACGTGCTAACATGTGCCATAGATACGCCCTAGCATGTCCTACAATGTACTGACATGTCCTGAAACGTGCCATGGTAATGTCCTGACATGTCCTAACCCATGACATACCCACGTCCTGCCATGTCCTACGACGTCCTGACACTTTCTGTGACCACGTCCTGTGATGTCCTGACACATCCTGACCCGTGTCATGGCCATGTCTTGACACATCCAAGCCCATGCCATGCCCATGTCCTGCGACGTCCTGACACGTCCTACGACATCCTAGCACATCTTGACCCGTGCCATAGCCACGACCTCCCATGTACCACGACATCCTAACACATCCTGACACGTGCCATGGCCATGTCCTAACACGTCCTGACCTGTGCCATGCCCTTGTCGTACCATGTCCAGCATCGTCTTTACACATTCTATGGCCACTCCCTGACATATCCTACGACATCTTGACACTTCCTGAAAAGTGCCATGGCCATGTCCTAACATGTATCAACCTGTGCCATGCACACGTCCTGCTATGTCTTAACACGTCCTGTGGTTGCATCCTGCAATGTCCTGACACGTCCTAACCTGTGTCATGGCCTCGGTCTACCATGTCCTACGTTGTCCTTACACATCCAAAAACATGCCATGGGCATGTCATGACACGTCTAACCCATGCCATGCCTACGTCATGCCATAAACTGCGACATCCTGACACATCCTATGGCCACGTCTTGCAACATCCCGACACGTCTTGAAACGTGCCATGGCCATGTCCTGCCATGTCCACTGATACCCTAACATGTCCTGTGGCCTCGTCCTGCAACGTCCTGACACTTCCTAACCCGTGGCATGGCCATGTCTTGACACATCTTGACCCGTGCCATGCCCATGTCCTGCCATGTCCTACGATGTCCAAACACATCCCGCAATGTCTTGACATGTTCTGACCCGTGCCATGGCCATGCCCTGCCATGTCCTGCAACATCCTGACACATGCTGACACGTTCCATGGCCATGTTCCAACATATCCTAACCCGTGCCATGCACTTGTCGAGCCACATCTTGCAACATCTTGACACATCATTTGGACACGTCATACAACATCCTGACCCATGACCTTCCATGTCCAGTGACATCCTAAGATGTCCTGAAAAGTCCCATGTCCTGACACGTCGTGACACATCCTAACACATACCATGCCCATGTACGCTCATGTCCTGACACGTCCTCTGGCCACGTCTTATGGCCACATCCTGCAACATCCTGACACGTCCGGACCCATGTCATGGACATGCCCTAGCATTTCCTGCAACATCCAGACATGTTCTGAAATGTGCCATGGCCATGTCCTAACATGTCCTGACCCATGACTAGCCCACGTCCGGCGTGTCATTCGACGTCCGGACACATCGTGTAGCCATGTCGTGACACGTCATAACCTGTGCCATGGCCATGTCTTTACACATCCTGACCCATGCCATGCCCACGTCTTGCCATGTCCTACGATTCCCTGACATGTCATGGCCACATCATAACATGTTCTGCAATGTCCTGACATGTCTTGACACAGGCCATGGTCATGTCCTAGCATGTCCTGACCCGTGCCACGCCCTTGTCATGCCTTGTCCTACGACGTCCTGACACATCCTGTTGCCACATCCTGTGACATTGTCACCCGTGCCATGACCACACCTTGCCATTTCCTACAATATCCTAACACGTCCTGAAATATTCCATGGCCATGTCCCGGTCGTCCTGACCCGTGCCATGCCCATGTCCTGCCATGTTCTGACATATCATGTTGCTGCTGTGACGTCCTTACGAATGCCATGGCATCGCCCTGCCATGTCCTGTGACATCTTGAAATGTGCCATGGCCATGTCCTGACACTCCTGACCTGTGCCATGCCTACGCCCTACCATGTCCAACGACGTCCTGACACATCCTGTGGCCACGTCCTGCAACATCCTAACACGTCCTGACACATACCATGGACATGCCTTGGCATGTCCTGCGATGTCCAGACACATCCTGAAATGTGCCATGGCCATGTCTTGACATGTCCTAACCCGTGGCATTCGCACATCCTGTCATGTCTTGCGACATATTGACACATCTTATGGCCACGTCCAGACACGTCCTGACTCGTACCATAGCCATGTCTTGACACATCCAAACCTGTGTCATGCCCATATCCGGCCATGTCTTGCGACGTACTAACACGTCCTGCGATGTCCTGATACGTCCTGACCCATGCCATGGCCATGCCATGCCATATCCTATCACATCCCATGGCAATGTCCTGACATGTCCTGACCCATGCCAAGCCTTTGTTCTGCCATACCCTGCGACATCGTAAGACATCCTGTGGCCATGTCCTACGATGTCTTGACCCGTTCAATGGCCATGCCCTTCGTCCCGTGACATCCTGACATGTCCTGAAATGTGCCATAGTCATGTCCTGACATGTGTGACACGTGTCATACCCACGTCTTGCGTCCTAACACGTCCTGTGGGTGCATCCTATGATGTCCTGCAATTTCCTAACATGTACCATGGCCTCACCCTACCATGTCTTGCGACGTCCTAACATGTCCTGAAAGGTGCCACTGTCATGTCCTGACACGTCCTGACCCGTGACTTTCCCACGCCTTTCCATGTCCTGCGATGTCCTGACACGTACTCTGGCCATGTCCTGCGATGTCCTAGCACGTCCTAACCCGTGCTATGGCAATGTCTTGACTCGTCCTGATCCGTGCCATGCCCATATCTTGCCATGTCCTGCTATGTCCTGACCCGTCCTACAACATCCTGAACCATGCCATAGCCACACCCTGCCATGTTCTGCAACGTCCTCACACGTCCTGACCTGTGCCATGCCTTTTTACTGCTATGTCCTACGACCTCCTGACACATATTGTGGCAACATCCTGCCACATCCTGAATCGTGCCATGGCCACGCCCTACCATGTGCTACGACATCCTGACAGGTCTTGAAACATACCATGCCCATGTCCTTCCATGTCACATACATCCTGTGGCTGCATCCTACGACGTCCTTACCCGTTCCATCGCCTCACCATGCCATATCCTTTCACTTCCTAACACATCTTGAAACATGCCATGGCCATGTCCTGACACTCCTGATTTGTGCCATGCCTACGTCCTGCAACGTCCTAACACATATTGTGTCCACGTCCAACAAAATCTTGACATATCCTGAAATGTGCCATGGCCATGTCCTGACACATCCTGACCCATGCCATGACCACGTCCTACCATGTTTTGACGCGTCTTGTGGCGACGTCCTACGATGTCCTCATACACCCTGACCCGTGCCAAAGCCTTGCCCTGCCATGTCCTACGACATCCTGACACGTCCTTAAATGTGCCATGGCCATGTCCTAACACGTCCTGACCCGTGACATTCCCACGTCTTGCCATTTCATGCGACATCCTAACAAGTCATGTGGTAACATCCTACGATGTCCTGACATGTCGTGACCAATGGCCATGTCTTGACATGTCCTCACCCATTCCATGCCCATGTCCTGCGATGTCCTATAATGTCCCGACATATCCTGACCCATGTCATGGCTAAGCTCTGCCAATTCCTCCGACATCTTGACACATCCTGACACTTGCCATGGCCATGTCCTGACAGTTCCTGACTCATGCCAAGCCCTTGTCCTGGCATGTCCTACGATATCCTAACACATCATGTGGCCACGTCCTGTAACGTCCTGACCCGTGCCATGGCCATGCCCTGCCATCTCTTGCGATATCCTAACATATCCTGAAATGTGCCATAGCCATGTCCTGACACATTCTGACTCATGCCATGCCCATGTCCTGCTATGCCCTGACACGTTCTGTGGCTACATCCTGCAATGTCATGACATGTCCTGACCCATGCCATGGACATCCCCTGCCATGTACTGTGATGTCCTGACATGTCCTAAAACATGCCATGGCCATGTCCTGACATGTACTGACCCATGACATGCCCACATCCTACCATATTTTGCGACGTCCTGACACGTCTATGGGCCACGTCATGACATGTCCTGACCCATGACATGGCCATGTATTGACACGTCCTGAATCATGTCATGGCCACATCCTGCCATGTCCTATGACATCCTAACATGTCCTGACCTGTGTCATGCCCATGTCTTTCCATGTCCTGACACGTCCTCTGGCTGCATCCTACGATGTCCCGACCTGTGCCATGGCCTTACCCTGTCTTGTCCTGTGACATCCTGATAAGTCCTGAAATGTGCCATGGCCATTTCCTAACTCGTCCTCACCGATGCCATGCCTACATCCTGCCATGTCCTACTATGTTTTGTCATATCATGCAACATCCTGACACATCCTGACCCATGCCATGGACACACCCTGGCATGTCGTGCGACGTCCTAACACGTCTTGAAATATGTCATGGACATGTCTTGACACGTCCTGAACTGTGATATGCCCATGTCCTGCGATGTCCTGCGACTTCGTGACTTGACTTATGGCCACGTCCTGTGACATCCTGACACGTCCTGACCCGTGCTATGGTCATGTTTTTACACATCCTGATATATGTTATGCCCATGTCCACCCCTGTCCTGGGACATCCATACATATCCTACGACGTCCTCACACGTCCTGACCCCTACCATGGCCATGCCCTGCCTTATCCTGCAATGTCCTAACACATTCCATGGCCATGTCTTGACACGTCCTAACCCATGCCAAGCCCTTATTCTGCCATGTGTTGTGATGTCCTAACACATCATGTGGCCACGTACAGCTAGGTCCTGACTCGTGCAATGGCAACGCACTGCCAAGTCCTTCGACATCTTGACATATCCTAAAATGTGCAATGGCCATGTCCTAACATGTCCTGATACATGCCATGTCACGTCTGCCATGTCCTGACACTTCTTGTGGCTACGTCCAAACACATCCTGACCCATGCCATGGCCTCGCCTTGCCATGTCATGTGACGTCCTAACATGTCCTGAAACTTGCCATGGCCATGTTCTGACACATCCCAACCCGCGCCTTGCCATGGTCGTGCCATGTCATATGACATCCTGACACGTCCTATTGCCACGTCCCGTAATATCCTGAGACGTCCTGACTCGTGCCATAGACACGCCCTGGCATGTCCTGCGACATCCTCACACATCCTGAAATGTGCCATAGCCCTATGCTGACATGTCATGAGCTGTGAAATGCCCACATCCTGACACGTCCTGTGGCCACATCCTAACTTGTACCATGGCCATGTCTTAACACATTCTGACCCATGGACTTCCCACGCCCTACCATGTCTTGTGACATTCTGACACATCTTGCGACGTCCTGACACATCCTGACACATGCCTTGGCCATGCCATACCATGTTCTGCGATGTCTTAACTATTATGCGGCCCCTTCCTAAGAATCCTTTCGAAGGGCAACGTAAAGTTAAGCAACTGATGTCAGTGTAGTTTCTGTCCACCAATGGATGTCCTCTCCATGCGCTAGACTGGATTGTCAGTGCCGCATGGGAAAACCAATGTCAAGAGCAATTGAGAGAACATAAATGAGAATTGAGAATGAAAGAAAGCTTCATTGCATTAATGAAAGCTATTACAAAAGCAAGGTGGTGTCAAGCGGGAGAGACACTAGTATAGATAATTGTTGCTTTCTAGAAAGTTTTTGATTGCAAGATCCCCCTAATAATGATTAATAAAATAAACAAAAGCTACACAAGTAGATCTTAAAAAGTTGCAGAATCATAACCTAAGTGCATAAAATAAAACTACTCTATATTTATAATGGAGAGGACTTAATTTCCACAAAGCAGGAACAAATCTTTTATTATCAGCATTGACTTTAGCATCAGGGTCTGTGCGCACGGCTTTGTTGGAATCTGCCTACAGCTCGACGCTGGTGAGGGATATCTGTGGGGCGACAGAGGTCCCTGTGCACTTGTCACTTAGCGCGACCAAGACCACGTGTCCATCCGTGGTACTAGGCATTGGGAGGCTTGATAGGATACCACATGGCGCGCCCAAGGCGTCATAGGGCATGGCTAGAAAGCCACCCATCACAATCTCCCCCACCTGTGTTGGCGACACCCTCGGTGCCTTACTTGCAAAAGAATATTCAATATGGCTCTTGTAGGCTTTGAGTTTTGTTCCCCTCTCCCAAGTATTCTCTTATGCATCACAGCCCTACCATTTTACCAAGAGTTCTTTGTGATATTTCCTTTACGCATCAATCACTCTTTCATCAAGAATAGATTCAGCACGCATTTTGTTTCGGTTGAATTGGGACATCGGGTACTGGGTATTGTAAGCTGGCTCCTTCAAGGATCATCCATGTCTTCTCGAAAACGCTTCAGGAAACTGACGTGGAAGACTGTATGAATTTTCCACCAGGCTGGGGTATCCACCTGGTAAGCAACCTTCCTAATACACCTCTTAATGGATAAGGGTCCAATATATTTTGCCAATAGGCGAGGGTCATGGACTCCCCCAAATAAGTAGCGGTTTGGGATTTCGACCATCACTTTGTCTCCTACTTGACATTCAACAAATCAACGATTTTGATCAGCATGCCTCTTCATCTACTTTTGAGCTTTAACAAGATAGCTCCGTGCTATCTCTAGATTTCGCTTCCATTCTTTTGAAAAGCTAGCAACTCGAGGAGACTTAGCTGTGTTTGGTGCATTCATTATGTGTGGGAGTAGCGATTTCTATCCAGTAACAATTTCAAAAGTGCTGTTGTTTGTACTAGAGCTCTTTTGTTAATTGAAACACAGTTGAGCATCATCTAGATGCTTCACCCAACATGTGACATGGCCACGGCCTTCCATGTCCTGTGCATCCTGACACGTCCCGACACGTGCCATGGCCATGTCTTGAGACATACTGACCCATGCCAAGCCCGTATCCTGCCATGTCTTGTGATGTCTTGACACATCCTTTGACCACGTCCTACAAAGTCCTGACCTGTGAAATAGCCAGACAGTGCCATATCTTGTGACATCCTGACACATCAAAAAATGTGCCATGGCCATGTCCTGACATGTCCTGACCCGTGCTATGCCCACGTCCTATGGCTACATCCTTACATGTCCTTACTCGTAGCATGGCCTCGCACACCATGTCCTGCGATGTCCTGACACGTCCTCAAACGTGCCAAGTCCTAACACGTCCTATTCGTGCCTTGTGTACTTCCTGCCATGTCCTGCGACATCCTGACACGTCCTGCCCTGTGCCATGGACACGCCCTGGCATGTCCTATGACATCCCGACACGTCTTGAAACGTTCCATGGCCTTGTCCTAATACGTCATGACCCGTGACATGCCCACGTCCTACCATGTCCTACAACATCCTGACTTGTCCTATTTCCATATCGTGCAACGTCTTGACCCGTACCATGGCCATGTATTCATATATCCTGACCCATGCCATGCCTACATCTTGCCATGTCCTGTGATGTCCTGACACGTCTTGTGACATCCTGACACGTCTCTTGGTAATGTCCTAACACGTCCTGACTAGTGCCGAGCCGTTATCCTTCCATGTTGTACGACGTCTTGACACATCATGTGGCTACGTCTTGCGATGTTCTGACCCGTTCCATGGCCACGTCCTGCCATGTCCAGTGACATCCTGACACGTCCTGAAATGTCCTGACATGTGCCATGCCCATGTCCTGACACATCCTGTGGATGTATACTGCAACGTCCTGACCCGTACCATATCCTCTGAATCTGTCATATCTTGCGACGTCCTAACACGTCCATAAATATGCCATGATCATGTCCTGACACGTCCTCACTCGTGCTATGCCTATTTCTATCCATGTCTTGCGACGTCTTGTGCCCACATCCTGCAACATCCTAACATATCCTAACCCATGCCATGGACACGCCCTAGCATGTATTGAAACGTGCCATGGTCATGTCCTGACACATCCTGACCTGTGACATGCCCATGTACTGACATGTCATGTGATGTCCTGACACATCCTATTACCACGTCCTACGATGTTCTGACCCCTGCCATGGCCATGTCTTGACACATTTTGACCGGTGCCATGCCCACATCCTGCCATGTCTTGTGATGTCCTGGCACGTCCAGACCCGTGCCATGGCCATGCCTTACCATATCCTACGATGTCTTGACATGTACTGACACGTTCCATGGCCATGTATTGACACACCCTGACCCGTGCCAAGCCCTTATCCTGCCATGTCCTGTGACGTCTTGACACATCCTGTGGCCACATCCTGCAACGTCCAGACCCGTGCCATGTCCACACACTGCCATGTCATGCAACATCCTACCTCATCCTAAAACGTGCCATGGCAGTGTCCTGACATGTCCTGACCCGTGCCATACCCACATCCAACCATGTCTTGTGGCTACATCAATACACATCGTGACCCATGCCATGGCCTCCACCAACCATGTCCTACGAATCCTGACATGTCCAGATATGTTCCATGGCCAAGTCCTAACACATCTTGTGACCACGTCTTGAAACATCCTAACACGTCCTGACCCGGGCCGTGGACATGCCCTGGCTTTTCCTGCGACATCCTGACACCTCCTGAAATATGTGACGACCTTGTCTAGACTTGTCCTGACCCATGATATGCCCACGTCCTACCATCTCCTATGACATCCGAAACATCCTATGGCCACATCTTGCAACATCCTGACACGTCTTAAATCATACCATGTCCATGTCTTGACATATCCTGACCCATGCCATCCCCACGTTCTGTCATGTCCTGCGATATCCTGACACATCCTACAACATCCTGAAACATCCTACCCTATTCCATGGCCACACATTGCCATGTCCTGCGATATCCTAACATGTCCTGACACGTGTCATGGCAATGTCCTAACATGTCCTGACCCCTGCCAAGCCTTTGTCCTGGCATGTCCTACAACATCCTGACACATCCAGTTGCCACATCCTGACCCGTGCCATGGCCACACCCTACCATGTCATGCGACATCTTGACATGTCCTAAAACGTACCATGGCCGTGTCCTGACACATCCTGACCCGTTCCATGCCCACGTTTTGCCATGTCCTAACATGTCCTGTGGCTGCATCCTGCAACGTCCTAACATGTCCTAGCCCGTGCCTTGGCATCGCCCTACCATTTCCTGTGATGTCATAACACGTCCTGAAACGTACCATGGCCAAGTCCTGACATATCCTTACCGGTGCCATGCCTACGTCCTGCCATGTCCTGGGATGTCCTATGGCCACGTCCTGCAACATCCTGACACATCATTACCTATGCCCTAAACACGCCCTAGCATGTCCTACAATGGCGTGAGACGTCCTAAAATATGCCATAGCCATGTCCAGACACATCCTAACCCATGACATGCCTACATCCTACCATGTCCTGTGATATCCTGACACGTCCTGTGGCCACGTACTGCGATGTCCTGACACGTCCGGTCCCGTGCCATGGCCATGTCTTCACACGTTTTGACCCGTGCCATACCCACATCCTGCCATGTCCTGTGACTCCTGAAACATCCTGACACACCCTAACCCATGTTATTTCCACGCCTTGTTATGTCCTACAACTTCCTAACATGTGCCACGACCATGTCCTAACACGTCTTGACACGTTCCATGCTATTGTCCTGCTATGTCCTGCATCATCTTTACACATTCTGTGGCCACGCCCTGCCATGTCATGTGACATCCTGACACGTCCTGCGACGTCCTGACATGTCCTAACCCCTACCATTGACATCCCCTGCAATGTCCTAATATGTCCTGACACGTACCATGACTATGTCCTAACACGTCCTGACACGTCCCATGCCCATGTCTTACCATGTCCTGACACGTCATGTGGCTGCATCCTGCGACGTACTAACACATCCTAACACGTGCCATGGCCTCGCCGTAGCATGTCCTACGAGATCCTGACATGTCCTGAACTATGTCATGGCCATGTCCTGACACGTCCTAACCCGAGCCATGCCTACATCCAACCCTCTATTGCAATGTCGTGACACGTCTTATGGCCACATCCTACAATATCCTGACACGTCCTGATGTGTGCTATAGACATGCCCTAGCACGTCCAGCGATGTACTGACATGCCCGAAAATGTGCCATGGCCATGTCCTAACACATCTTGACCCGTGACATGCCCACGTCCCACCATGTCCAGCGACGTCCTAACACGTCCTGACATGTCCGAACCCGTACCATGGCCATGTCTTGACACGTTCTGACCCATGCCATGCCCACGTCTTGAAATGTCCTCTGACGTCCAGACATTTTCTACGACGTTCTGACATATCCTGAACCGTGCCATGGCCATGTCCTGCCATGTTTTGTGACATCCTGACATGTCCTGACACATCCTAACCTTGGCCATGCCCTTCTCATGCTATGTCCTGCGATGTCCTGACATATCTTGTGGCCACGTCTTGCAATATCCTGACTCGTGCCATGGGCACTCCCTGCCATGTCCTGAGACATCCTGACACATCTTGAAACATGCCATGGCCATGTCCTAACACGTGTTGACTCGTGCAATGCCCACGTCCGACCATGTCCTGACACATCCTATGGCTGCGTCCTACAACATCTTAACTCATGCCATGGCCTCGACCTGTCATATCCTGCGACGTCCTGACACATCCTGAAATGTGCCATGGTCACGTCTTGACACTCCTGACCTGTGCCATGCCTACGTCATGCCATGTCCTGTGACGTCCTGACATGTCCTGTGGCCACATCCTACAATATCCTGACAGGTCTTGACACATGCCATGGACACGCCCTACCATGTCCTGCAACGTCCTCACATGTCCTTAAACGTGCCATGGCCATATCTTGATACGTCCAAACCCATGATATGCCCACGTCCTGCTATGTCCTCAGATGTCCTAACACATCTTGTGGCCATGTCCCGTCACGTCTTGACATGTCCTGACCCATGCCATGGGCAAGTCTTGACACATCCTAACTTGTTCCATGCCCATATACGGCCATGTAGTGTGATGTCCTAATACGTCCTGCGACCTCTTGACATGTCCTGACCCGTGCCAAGGCCACGTCTTGCAATGTCCTGACAAGTCCTGACCGATGCCAAGCCCTTGTCCTGCCATGTCCTGCGATGTCCTGACATGTGTCGTGGCCTCGCCCTGCCATGTCTTGCGATATCATAACACATCCTGAAATGTTCCTTGGCCATGTCCTGAATAGTCCTAACTCGTGACATGCCCACATCCTGCCATGTCCTAACCCGTACTTTGGCCATGTCTTGGCACATCCTGAACCATGCCATGCCCACATATTGCCATTACCTACAATGTCCTGACATGTCGTGCGACGCCTTGACACATCCTACGACGTCCTGACATGTCCTGACCCATGCCATGGCCACACCCTGCCAAGTAATGTGATGTCTTGACATGTCCTGACACGTTCCATGGCCATGCCCTACCATGTCCTGCAATATCCTGACACGTCCTGACCCGTGACATGCTCACGTCCTGCCATGTCCTATCACGTCCTATGGATGGATCTTGCAACATCCTGACACGTCCTAACCTATGCCATGGCCTTGCCATACTATGTCCTGCGACGTCGTGACATGTCCTGAAACATGCCGTTGGCATGTCTTGACATGGCTTGGCCCATGCCATGCCTAAGTCCTGCCATGTCCTGCGATGTCGTGACACGTCATGTCGCCACGTCCTGCAACTTCCTGACATGTCCTGACCTATGCTATAGACACGCCCTAGCATGTCCTACAATGTCCTGACACGTCATGAAATGTGCCATGGCCATGTCATGACATGTCTTGACACGTGACATCCTTACATCCTTTCATGTCGTGCAACGTCCTGACATGTCCCTTGGCCATGTCCCATGTCCTGACACGTCCAGACCCGTTACATGCCCACATCCTGCAATGTCCTGACATGTCTTATTCCCACGTCCTGCAACCCCCTGACATGCCCACGTCCTGCCATGTCCAGCAATGTCTTGACATATCCTGTGGCCACATCTTGTGACGTATTGAAACGTCCTGACCCGTGCTATGGCCATGTCTTGACACATCCTGACCTGTGCCATGCCCATGTCTTACCATGCCATATGATGTTCTGACATGTCCTTTGATGTCCTAACACGTCGTGACCCGTGCCATGGCCATGCCCATCCATGTCCTGCTATGCCTTAACATGTCCTGACATGTGCCATGGCTATGTCCTAACACATCCTGACTCGTGCCATGACTTTGTCCTGCCATTTCCTACGACATCTTGACACATAATTTGTCCACGTCCTGCGACGTCCTAACCTATTCTATGGCCATGCCCTACCACGTCGTGCAACATCTTGAGACGTCCTGAAATGTTCCATGTCCTGACATATCCTAACATGTGCTATGCCCTCATCCTGCCATGTCCTGACACGTTTTGTGGCTATGTCCTATGGCCACGTCCTGCAACATCTTGACACGTCCTTACCCGTGCCATGGTTAAGCCTTGGCATGTCCTGTGATGTCCTGAGACGTCCTGAAACCTGCCATGGCCATGTCTTGAAACATCCTGACCCGTGACTTCCCACCTCTTGTCATGTTCTACGATGTCCTAACACATCCTGTGGCAATGTCCTTCAACATCCTGACACGTCCTAACCTGTTCAATGGCCATATCATGACACGTCCTGACTCATGCCATGCCTACGTCTTGCCATGTCCTGCGACGTCCTGACATATCCTATAACATCCTGACACATCCTGAACCGTGCCATGGCCATGCCGTGCCATGTTCTACAACATCCTCACACATCCTATCACATGTCATGCCTTGTCTTGACACGTCCTAACCCATGCCACGCCCTTGTCCTACAACGTACTGACATATCATGTGGCCACGTCCTATGACATCCAGACCCATTCGATGGCCATGCCCTTCCATGTCGTGCGACATCCTGACACGTCCTGAAAGGTATCTTGGCTATTTCCTAACACGCCTTGACCTGTGCCATGTCCACGTCTTACCATTTCATGACACAGCCTGTTGTTGCATCTAGTGACAACCTGACATGTCCTAACCCGTGCCATGGCCTCGCCCTCCATGTCTTGGGAAGTCCTGATACTTCTTGAAATGTGCCATGGCCATGTCCCGAAACACCCGACTTTTACCGTGCCTATGTCTTGTCATGCACTGCGACGTCCTGACACCTCTAGTGGCAATGTCATGCAACATCCTGACAAATCTTGACCCGTGCCATGGACATGCCCTGGCATGTCCGGTGACATCCTGACACGTCCTAAAACATGCCATGGCCATGTCTTGACACGTCCTGACCCGTCACATGCCCACATGCTTCCATGTCATTTTACATCTTGACACGTCCTGTGGCCATATCTTGTGATGTCCTAACACGTGGCCATGTCTTCACACATAGTCACCCGTTTCATTTTCACGTCCTGCCATGTCCTGCGACATCCTGATACGTCATGTGACATCCTGACACGTCCTGAACCATGCCATGGCCATGCACTGCCATTTCCTGTGACATCCTGATACGTCTTGACATGTTCCATGGCCATGTCCAGACATGTCCTAACTAATGCCAAGCCCTTGTGTGGCCACGTCCAGCGGAATCCAGACCCATGCTATGGTGACTACTACCATGTCCTGCGATATCCTGACATGTTCTGAAATGTTCCATGGCCATGTCCTAACACGTCCTGACTCGTGCCATGCCGAGGCCCTCCCATGTCTTGACACGTCCTGTGGCTATGCCCTACAACATTTTGAAATGTGCCATGGACACGCCCTGGCATGTCCTGCGATGTCCTGACACATCCTAAAATGTGTCATGGCTAGGTCCTGACACATCCTGACATGTGACATGCGCATGTGTTGCTATGTCATGTGACGTCCTGACGCGTCCTGTGGCACATCCTGACCCGTGCCATGGCCATGTCTTGACACGTCCTAACATGTGTCATGCCCACGTCCTATATGTCCTGCGATGTCTTGACATATCCTGCGACATCCTGACCTGTGCCATGCCCACATCCTGCCATGTCTTGGCACGTCCTGTGACTACATCCTGCGATGTCCTGACCCAAGCCATGGCCTCTTTCCCTGTCATGTCCTATGCCGTCCTGACACGTCCAGAAACATGCCATAGCCATGTCTTGACACATCCTCGCCCGTGCAATGCCTATGTTCTACCATGTCCTGTGACATCCTGATATGTCTTATGGCCACGTCCGGCAACATCCTGGCACATCCTTACATGTGCCATGGACATGCCCTAGCATGTCCTTCGATGCCCTATCACGTCCTAACATGTTCCATGGCCATGTCATTACCCGTGACATGCCCACATCCTGCCATGTCCTATGACATCCTTACACGTCCTATGGCCGCGTCCCATGACTTCCTGACATGTCCTGACCCGTGCCATGGCCACACCCTACCATATCATGTGATTTTTTGTCACGTCCTGACACGTGCCATGACCATGTCCTTACACGTCCTAACCTGTGCAAGGCCCTTGTCCTGCCATGTCTTGTGACATCCTGACACATCCTGTTGCCACGTCCTACGACGCCCTGTCTCCTACCATGGCCACGCACTGCCATGTTCTGCAATATCCTAACACATCCTAACACATTCTATGGTCATATCCTAACATGTCCTGACCCATACAATGCCCACATCCTGTGGTTACGTCCTGATATGTCCTGACCCATGCCATGGCCTCACCCTGCCATGTCTTATGACATCCTGACATGTCCTGAAATATGACATGGGCAAGTCCTAACACGTCCAGACCCATGCTTTTCCTATGTCCTGCCATGTCCTATGACATCCTGACAAGTCACGTGGCCACATCTTGGAACATCCTGACACGACCAGACGCATTTTGTGGTCATGCCCTGGCATGTCCTGCGACGTCCTGAGACATCCTAAAACATGCCATGGCCTTGTCCTAACACTTCCTTACTTATGACATGCCCAAGTCATGCCATGTCCTGTGTCGTCCGAACACGTGCTGTGGCCACGTCCTGCAATGTCCTGACACACCCTAACATGTGTTATGGCCATGTCTTGTCACATCCTGTGGCCACGTCCTGCGACGTCCTGACATGTCAGGTGGCTACGTCCTGACCCGTGCCATGGTCATGCCCTGCCATGTCCTGTGCCATCTTGAAACATGCCATGGCCATGCCCGAACATGTCCTGACCCATGCCATGCACACATCCTGTCATGTCCTGACAATTCCTATGGATGCATCATACGATATCCTGACACGTGCTAAATCATGCCATGGCATCACCTTACCATGTCTTGTGATCTCCTGACACGTCCATAAACTTTCCATGTCTATGTCCTAACACGTCCTGAGTCGTGCCATGTCTACATCCTGCCATGTCCTGCGACGTCCAGACACGTCCTATGGCCACGTACTACAACATCTTGACACGTCCTGACATGTGCCATAGGCACACCCTAACATGTCTTGCAATGTCGTAACATGTACTGAAATGTGCCATGGCCATGTCCTAATATATCCTGACCCGTCAGATTCCTATGTCCTACCATGTCATGCGATTTCCTGACACGTCCTGTGGCCACATCCTCGGACATCCTAACAGGTCCTGACCCGTGCCATGGCCATGTGTTGATACGTCCTGACTCGTGCCATGCCCACATCATGCTGTGTCATGCGAGGTCCTGACACATCCTGCAACGTTCTATCACGTCCGGACCTGTGACATCGTCATGCCCCAGCATCTCCTGTGACCTCCTAACACGTGCCATGGCCATGTCCTAACGTGTCCTGACTTGTGCCATGCCCTTGTCTTTCCATGTCCTACGACGTCCTTACACATCTTGTGGCCACGTCTTGCGACATCCTGACCCGTGCCATGTCCACACACTACCATATCTTGTGGCATCCTGACATATCATGAAACGTGCCATGGTCATGTCCTGACATGTCCTGACCCGTTCCATGCCCACGTCCTGCAATGTCTTGGAACGTCATATGGCTGCATCCTACGATGTCCTGACACATCCTAACCGGTGCCATGGCCTCGCCCTACCATGTCCTGACACATAAAATTTGTCATGGCCATGTCCTGACACGTCCTAACCCATGCAATGCCTACGACATACAATGTCCTCTGACATCCTGACACATCCTATGGCCACGTCCTACAACATCCTGACACGTCCTATCATGTGTCATAGACATGCCCTAGCCTATCCTACGACATCCTGACACGTCCTGAAACGTGCCATGGCCATGTCCTAACACGTCCTAACATGTGACATGCCTACATTCTGCAATGTCCTGTGACTCCTCTGATGTCCTGATACGTCCTGACCCATGACATGGCCATGTCTTGACACGTGCTGACCCGTGTGATGTGCCGGAGAAATTCGGCACGTTTACATACTAATGGCTTAGATATTAGCTTGTTTTATTGCAAAATTTAGTCCATACTTATGTAGTTTTGTACTCTTATAAATCAAGAGGAAGAAAATACCAAGGACACGAAAATGGAAGCAAAAAGACAAGAAAAGGGCAAAGTATTGCACAAACGCATATTTGTAAACCACTCTGCGGTCGTAGATTGCACATGCGGACCGCATAATTGCGCCTCAAATCGCTGAGAAAAACTGTGTCTGGAGCTAAACATCATGTCAAGAATGCGACACATTCTCCAATCGCATAAGCTACATGCAGACCGCATTTCAGCCGCAAAATAAACAAGAAGAAAACCCAGGATTCAATTATACGGTGCCATCTGCGATCGCATAATCACATTGCGGACCGCAGAATGGAAATGTGATGGAAGAACTGGCAGCTAGGGTTTTTAATATGTGGAGTGGCTTCTCAATATGTGAACCGCAGACCTGTTATGCGGTAGATCTGCAGTCGCAAAGCTGACTTGGAAGGGTAAATTTGTTCGATTTTTGTCCGAATTTGGCCCCTCTATAAATAGTTTTAGAATCTTGTGTGGGAACATCTTGTTTACTTTTCACACTACATTCCAAGACTTTAATATCTCATCTTTTGGAAGCTTTTGGTTGAAGACTCTCTTACATTGTAAGCATTTATGACATTTAATACACTTTGTATTTTATATTTTAGCATGTGTGGCTAAACTTAAATACTAAGGTTGTGAACCCAAAATGGGTGTTATGTAAATGGGTGTTTAACATTTAATATATGCATAATGGTTGGTGGCTGCAAACATTGTCAAAAGACATTGAAGTCTTACTTTGCTCGGGAAAGTGAGCTAGATTTTGGAAGAAGTAAGTAGCAAAGACTCGAGGCCTTACACCTCGTTTAATAGAATCGCTTAGGGATAAGTGGGTTTTATTTGGCATCTGTTGATTTTTATTAATTGTGACTCTTAGACTTTTGGGAAAAAGCAAGAGAGGAAATACTATTCAATTATTGGGAAATATTGGGTAGTTGCATAGATATTAATTGCATATCAAGAACCGACCATTAGAAATATATCATATTAACACTGATAGCATTACACTTCATTTACGGGAACACAACCTTGGATTAATCAACCTTATCAATTTCTACATCAAGCATTCAAATTTGTTATTGCTCTAAAACAACTCTCACCCATACTCTTGCTACTGTTACTACATTTTCATGTTACTACTAACAAAATAGATTTAAGATTCTAGCCGGGTAACACACTAATTCCAGTAATCGTTTCACACCTATTCACTGTGGGATTCGACCCCAACATTTTTGGGTTACTATATTTTACGCCGACCGCCTTACACTAATTATCAAAGTGTAATTTGAGCATATCAAATTTTGGCGCCGTTGCTGGGGAATACAGTTTTGAAATTACTCATTAGTGTGTACTTTACTTGATATTTAATTCTATTCCATCACACTTTGCTTGCTTTGCTTGGTGTGATAGGCTACAATGTTTGACTACGAGGATAAAGGGGAAGAAAATACTTTTGCGGATATCGATGAATATATCAATGACACAAATGCAATCGTACCCCCTGCTGTTGGTGCCTCAACGTTTAAGGTGGATCATGGTCTAATCCTCATGGTCAAGGAGGAAGGGTTTTTCAGAAATTCCACCGATGACGACCTAACTCAACATTTAAGGAATTTTCTGGAAGTGTGTGCTATGTACAAATAAACCAATGTCTCGGAAGATGCTTTAAGGTTGAGAGTATTCAAATACTCATTGGTTGGTGATGCAAGGAGGTGGCTTCAAAACTTGGCACCCAATTAAATCCGATCATGGACCGAACTTATCCGGGCATTCCTAGATAAATGGTTCCCGCAAAGCAAGAAATCCGAGCTTAGAGATAAAATCTTCTTTTTTAAGCTACAACAAGGGGAGCATTTACATGAGGCTTGGGATCGCTCCAAACTATATTTGGTGAGGTCGCCAAATAACGGATTCCCTAATTCGATCTTGCTTTAGAAGTTCTACATGTGTCTTGATCGCATGAACCAAGCCATTGCGAAGAATGCGGTGGATGGGTCTTTTATGGATAAATCTTTTGCAAGGGTAACACAAATCCTTGACACGACGGCTAAACATAATCAAGCATGGAATTCTGAGGATACCTCCGGCCGAGTAGCATATGGGTCTCCTTCTTTGACAAATTTGATCAAGGAAAACCAAGAGAGAGGCCAAATCATTTTGGGGCTAGCCACAAATGTGAATATGTTGACCAAAATATTCATGGAAAATCAAACGAAGAAGGTCAACGTCGTCGAGGATATGCCACCCATCCCTAATGAATATTTTGAAGAGGCAAATTACATCAACAACCCTCAAGGAGGGTACCAAAGGCAATACTATCAAGGTCAAGGACCGCAAAATCAATGGAGGCCAAACCCGCAAGTTCAAGGCAACCAACAATGGAGGTATGACAAAGGTAGTTCACTACAAAGAAATTGGGGCAACAACAACAACTTTTCTAACCAGAGTGAAAACCCCTATGTTCCTCCGAAAGGGAAACATTCGAACCAAGGGTCCTCTAATGATTCAAAATTGGAAGCAATGCTTAAGAGAGTGCTACAAAATCAAGAAAAGTCTGATGCTTCCATGAGGAACATGGCCGAGATTGTTGGCTCTCATACTGCCTCCATCCAATAATTGGAGATGGAAATGAGAGACCTCTCCAAGGAGCAGAATCCCAAGCAAAAACGAACACTTCCTAGTGACACGGTTGCAAACCCAAGAGGTAATGGAAGTGGTCCAACCTCTCACGTCATGGCAATCACTACTAGGAGTGGAAAAGTGCTAACCGGAGAGAGTGAACACATGGTTTAAGAAATGGAGACCGAACAAATAGTTGATGTTAAAAAACAAAAGGTTGTTGAGGTTGAAAAACAAATGGTTTTTGTGGTTGAAGAACCAAAGGTTGTTGAAGTTGAAACAATTCCTGAAAAAGCTAAAGCACCACAAGAAGATCGGGAAGGGGAAAAGGAAAATGGGAAAGAGTCATCAAAACCTCTTCCACCTATTCCTAGGCCTCCTCCTCTATTCCCTCAAAGGCTAGAAAGTGGTGATGTCCAATTCTACCGCTAAAAAGAAATAGACACGGTCGTACGCAATATATTAACACAACTATGAGTCGGGGTCGAATCACATAGAGAAGAATGTGTAGGCGATTAGTAATGCAAGAAAATTATCGCTAGTCGCGCTAAGCCAAACACTTAAGATTTTCGGTTTTGGAAAATGTTTATATCCAAATGCAAAAATGTAAACTAACCTAGAAAGCAAATAAAATGATCAATGGCTACAAGTATGAATGCATTGGGAATTACACTCAAGTAACGATCCAATGTATTTCATGATTTTAAATATATGAGCGCGTTTATGTTAATTAGCCACAGATAATAATTCTTAACTAGCTTCTTCCGAAGACTAAAAAGACTTCCTAATTGAATATCCCTAATCACAATTAAAAGATTAAGCACACCTGATAGGCTACAAGTAGTTCAATCATATCCCTAGGTCGAATCTATAAAATGAGGGTTAACGCCTCAAGTTCTTGTTAATTAATCTCTCCCAACCCCAAATTATCTTTCCCAAAAATAATTCGGAGTTAATGGACGAGTCCTAGGGTTAGCTAATCCCTTTGGAAACATTAAAGAACAAGAATAATTAAAGTAATAATAACTCACTTCATAAATATATAAAAATAATTCAATACATAAGCACAATTAAATATGAATATTCCCATAATCAAGATTCAAGTGTTGGAAATAAATACTACACACTTAGATATACAATACAAAGCAAGGAAATGAAGAAATAAACATAAATGGGTAAGAAATCCTTAACCACAAGCTTCAATCTTCAAGACCCAAGTGTGTGTGCAAAACCCTAGCCTCCAAACTAGCCAAATATCTTAAATAAGTGAAAAAGATGTCCAAAAGATGTGTAAGATAATAATGGATGGCGACAATGTCTGTTTCGACGAGTATATAATTGATTTGGGGTAAAAACTTGTGAAATTCCCGTTCTGTCCAGGTCTGATGCACTATTTTCGAACCTACGGAAAACACATCGCAGGTGCGGCTCCGCTTAAGCGGAATATAACCGTAGAAGAGACTAAAAGCCTTCTTGCAAAAGTTCGCAGAAGCAGAAACACAATCGCAGATGCGATCTCGCTGAAGCGTCAAACTAACCGCAGAAGCGGAATTGTTTCCCAGGTACTTTCGCAGGAGTGATCTTGTTACCGTATAAGAGATCACGCTTCTGTGCCTTCTTCTTCGTAGAAGCGGAATTGCCTGATCCTTCCATAAATCGCAAAAGTGATCAGATTCATGCAGAGGCGACATCGCTTCTGTGATCAAACATCCTCATAAGCGAAATCACTGGCAGATTTGCAATGTTTCATCTATTTTTAGCTCATTTCCTAGTCACTTCAACCCAAATTACATAATTGCATCATTTGCCTGAAAATGTTGCAATAACCTCTATAAGCAACCTTATTTCATAATTAAAAGGCATAAAAAGCTAAGCAAAAGAGGCTAAAATGAGTGGTAAAATCACCACTCATCAATACCCCCCAACTTAAAGCTTTTGGTTGTCCTCAAGCAAATCAAAATTCAATGATGATTCACCATATAAAATACAAGTGGCATTGGGATTATGTACATATAACATTCTCCCATTTAAATACCATACTTATGGATTTGGTTGATACTAATAATTAGTCTCAAGTATGTATATAACTTTTCCAAATAACTCCCTCCTAAAGAAAAACAACTTCAACAATGTGCATGAGAGTTCCAAAACAATCAAGTGACAAAAATAAGCCTCATTGAGTGAACCAAAAGCACTAGTTCACTATAATTCCTAACTATACTCAATTTCACCGATCTATTCTAATTCATGTTCCCTCACAAGAAAGAAAGTCCAAAAAATAACATATTTATGACACAACACAAGGGAAAATTTTTTTGAAAACACTCGCTCTCACAAAGAAGCTTCAAGTGTTACAACACATCATACCATTAGCTTGCCCTTATTTTAATTCATCACTTATTCAAGAATTCTTAGTTGGAGGTCCCATAAGGACTTTTTAAGCTTTTAATGTAGGTTTTGGTAAAGTTGGATAAGCATTTGGGTACGTGTGACTTCACCCTCCTTGAACACTACTCATAAGTTTCATTCCTTTGTACTTTGATTCTCTTCAACTCACATAGCCTTATTGACATATAGTGACCAATATAGAACAACGTTACATACCTTTCCCAAATTTTATTCAAGGCTCCACAATGTATATATATATATATATATATATATATATATATATATATATATATATATATATATATATATATATATATATATATATATATATATATATATATACATATATATATATATTTTTTTTTGTTTTCTTTTGGAGCTAGAATACTATAATACAAACACTTTGAGGCATGTGGTCTTAGACTCAATGCACAACCTTGCCAATCTCCACTTTGACACCACCCCCAACTTAGGATTTTAGCCTCATACTCAATGTTCAAGGAGGGGCGGGTTCTAAAGAGGGAATTATCTTGCAAAAAGGGAAAGGTTTGTAATGAGTTAGCCAAAGAAGGGTTTAAAGGCTCAAAATGGGTACTAGTGATATTATTTATGCAACGGTAGGGTTGAAAGGCTAAAGAGGTTTTAAAATTAAAAAAAAGAATGACTAAGATCATTCCTCCAACCAAATATACTATCATTAGCATTGAAAAACCAACCGGGAAAGTTCTAGATGATGCAAGTAAACACAAGAGTTATTTCAACAATCGCTAATACACATGGCACATGAATTAATGAAGACGGATCAATTTTATCAATCCAATGAGCTAAGAGTCACTAAAAGAGCCAAAAATTTATCACAAAAAAATTGTTTTACACCATGCAACTTACTTGTTTTTAGTTCAAATTAAATTTTTGGAGGGTTATTCTTAATTCATAATATACATATAAGAAGATAATTTTTATTAGTATCAAATAATCCAAAAGCCTCATCCTAACAAAACTAGACTAATTCCCTTAAAAAGGTTGTCACACTATCTCTCATATGGAAAAGTCACCCGGTTCACTAAAGTGTTCCTTGGGAAAGAATCGTAGCATGAAGAAAACCCAAAGACTAATCAAAGAAAAGAAACTACTATACAGGATACTAGAATAAAAGGAGCAAATACTACAAAAGAAAAATAGGCTAATAAGAAGAAAAATAAATAAGAAAAGCACAATAACAACACAAATATGACTAATCAAACCAAGCCCGGCAAGGGCACACAGTGTATAGAACAGCATAATCAAAAGCTACACAGCATAGTCACAAGCTACAAAAGCCACCCCTAACTAGAATATTACAGTGTCCTCACTGCACAATATCAAATGTAAAGCATAAAAAGTTTGAGGGTCTCCCTAAGGTCTGCATCAGACTACCAGACTGCGGGAGGAAGGCTGATCACTGCTGTGCTGGCTCCCTCATCATCAGTCTCCTCATCATCATCAGCATCATCATCATCGCCACCATCTCCAGCAGACTCTAACATGAAAGAGTACTCCTCACTGTCATGTTTCATCCCAGCCTCCTGTCACTCAGGCTGATGCTACAGAGTCCTCCACTCCTCCGACGGATCCCACTTCTACCACTGCCCAGACTACTTCTACCAGTGCTCAGACCTCACTGGCTACTTCGGCAGTCTCAAAGCTTGGTTTTTTAGCTCAACATGCAAATGCCAAGGTTGACCATCTTGTGAAGACTTTGCCTAATCTGATCAAACATGCCCTTATTCCCATGCAAGTAGCTGTAGCAGACATTCAGCATAAGCAGGCATCATACGCAGAACAGCTGCAGGGACTTGAATTGCGGGTAGAGAAACTGGAATGGGATGAAGTAAGTGGTTTGCACGACCTCAAGAAGGAGGTTGCCTCTATGAAAGTTAACTTCCAAAAGATGCAGAATTTGGACTTCGATATTTCATCCCTATTTCATGTGGAGGGTGACAAGGGTACAACTGTAGTGCCAGACTTGTGCCTTGATTTCACAAACTTGATGGCCGACCCTGTCATTCCTACGCCTGGAGACTCTCATCCCCCAGCTCCTATTGCCCTGATTGACATTGCCTCTGATGAGGAAGGTAACATAGAGAGTGAGGGTGAAGATGAAGAAGATAGCTTGGGGTTCTCAAGTGATGAAGCCCCTCACCCTATTGATAAGGGGAAGGCAACTGCTCCAGCTTCACCTCAGGATGATGATGCTGCTCATGAGGACGAGCGTGTACAGATTGAGATCACCCTGTAGAGATCCTTGATAGACAGTGGGGGTTGCACATCTCATGTAGCAGTCCCTTCTACAATAAGTGCGTCCAACAGTTCTCAGGTGCCAGCTGACGACATAGTACCTCCAGCATCATTTCCAGCTCCAGAGCTAGTCTCTTCTCCTTCCCCGGAGCAGCCACCAGCAGAGGAGATCACACTCTCGACTAAGCCCATGCCAATCCTCATAGCTACACTAGAGGGGAAGGCAGCTGCTCCAGCTTCACCTCAGGATGATGATGCTGCTGATGAGGACGAGCGTGCACAGATTGAGATCGCCCTGCAGAGATCCTTGATAGACAGAGGGGGTCGCACAGCTCATGTAGCAGACACTTTTACAGCTGGTGCATCCAGCAGTTCTCAGGTGCCGGCTGACAACACAGTACCTCCAGCTGTAGAGCCAGTCCCTTCTCCTTCCATAGAGCAGCCACCAGTAGACGAGATCACACTCTCGACTAAGCCCACGCAAGTCCTCACAGCTACACCAGAGGTTGATCACCCCGACACTCAGAAAGCCTCCGACTCCCATAGAATTTAGTGTGCCTCAGGGAGTCTTCCCTCAAACTCTACTTTTTACTTCTATGCATTAGGGATAATGCAGCATTTCTAGTTGGGGTTGGGGTACCTTGGTGAGATTTTTTGTCTTGTATATAGTGATGCTCTTGTGCTTATGCGTATCAAAAATTGTGTACATTGGTACGACTTTGGTATTTAATGCAATGTTATGATGATGTTTTGATTCATTTGTGTTGATTAGTTAATAAATCAATTCCTCTTGGTTTTTCTTTGTATGATTCTTTTCCAAGACTGTAATAGTATAATCAGAACCTTAGGTGTAAATCAATGTGATTAGTTCAGTGTAGTTGCTCAGTGTCAAGCATGTGTATATGTACATAGCACATATCCTCCTATAGTCATCTTTGTCGACTCGTCCCAATGATAGATAGATTGAAGACTGTCTTAATGGAACTTGTCTCTATGATTAATTTTGTGAATCTGAGACTCATTTTGTGACTCTATGGCAGCCCATAAAAGCTTTGAGTTGCAAAATAGTTACCTGAAAGTGTTAAACAATATGAATGAAGCAGTTCATGTATGATGTTTGTGTGAGTTCTCTATTTGTATATAATTCTTGTGTCTACTTCTATAATCTAGAACTTGCCTGGTTGGTCTTTCAATACTAATGATAGTATATTTGGTTGGAGGAATGATCTTAGGCATTCTTTGATTTATTGGTATAACCTTTTTAGCCTTTCAAGCCTTCCGTGCACAGATAATATCACTAGTACCCATTTTGAGCCTTTAAACCTTTCTTTGGCTATCTCATTACAAACCTTTCGCTTTTGTGAAGTAATTCCCTCTCTTAAACCTCACCCTCCTTGAACTTCGCGAATGAGGCTAAAAGCCTAAGTTGGGGGTGGGGTAAAAGTAGAAATTGATAAGGTTGTGCATTGAGTCCAAGACCATATGCCTCAAGCTCTAAAAGAAAAAGAAAAAAAAAGTTAGTATATTTACATATGTGTATATAAAAATAAATAAATAAATAAATAAATAAGAAGAGAAAAAGAGAGACATGTGTATGTACATAAATTGTGGAGCGTTGAATAAAAGTAAAAGGAGGTATGTAAGGTGGGTCCATGTTGGGAACTAGATACTAATGAGGTTATGAGGGTTGAAGAAAATCAAAGTGCAAAAGAATGGCACTTGTCAGTAATGTTCAAGGAGGGTGAAGTCACTTGTACCCAGATGCTTATCCGACCTCCCCTAAACCTTCATTACAAGCTTAAAAAGTCCTTGTGGGACCTCCAACCATCATTCTTGAATAACTGGCGAATTAAAATAAAGGAAAGTCTATGGTATGATATGTTGTTGCACTTGAAGTTCCTTCTGAGCGTGAGTGTTCTTTTTGAGCTGTCCTTGTAAATATAGTAAATATTGTGAGTTTGGGAAATCATTTCTGGTAAGGGTGCATGAACTACGGAATTTAACTAAGTTGAACCTTTTTGAGTCAAACGAAAATACATTCAGCTGAGGGTAACACTTAGTCACAATATGAGGCTCAGAGCTTGCATGATTGGTCTGTTTCTATGTGCATACTTCTAGTCTAGGAGGAGTAGTGTGATTATTTAGTACATGCTTGAAAAACTGACAATGAACATTATCTTGTGTCACTATTGTTTTGTGTTTGTGAATAAAGATTGGAATAGGTATGTCGTACTTGCTTGAGGACAAGCAAGAATTTAACTTGGGGGTATTTCCATGGACTCGTCCTACAATGTCATGTAACATCCTGAAACATGCCATGGCCATGTCCAAACACTCCGGACCTATGCCATGCCTATTTCGTGCCATGTCCTGCGACGTCCTCACACGTCCTGTGGCCATGTCCTGCAACATCCTGACAATCTTGGCACATGCCAAGAACACGCCCTGGTGTGTCGATATGACATCCTGACACGTCCTAAAATGTCCCATGGCCATGTCCTGACAGGTCCTTAACCGTCACATGCCCACGTCATGCGACGTCCTAACACATCATGTGGCCACGTCCTGACCCATGCCATGGTCATGTCTTGCCACGTCCTGCAAGATCTTGAACCATTCCACGGCTGCGCCCTGCCATGTCCTGCGACATCCTGACACATCCTAATATGTGCCATGGCCAAGAACTTACATGTCCCGACCCATGCCATGCCCACGTTGTGCCATCTCCTAACACGTCATGTGGCTACGTCCTGTGACGTCCTGACACGTCATGACACGTGCCATAGCCTCTCTCTACCATGTAATGTGACATCCTTACACATCCTAAAACATGCCTTGGCCATGTCCTGACACTTCCTAACCTATGCCATTCCAACGTCCTGCCATGTCCCACGACGTCCTGACACATCATGTGACTACATCCTACAACATCCTGACATGTGCTAACCCATGCCATGGCCACACCCTGGCATGTCCTGCGATGTGCTAACACATCCTGTGGACACATACTGCAATGTCCTAACACATCCTGACCTGTGCCATGGCCATGTCTTGGCACATCTTGTGGCCATGTCCCGCAATATCCTCACACGTCAGATGGCCACGTTCTGCGATGTCCTGACCCATGCCATATCCACACCCTACCATGTCCTACGTCATCATGACATATTCAGAAATGTGTGATCGTCATGTCCTGACATGTCCTGACATGTACTGACCCATACCATGCACACATCTTGTCGTGTCTTGAGACGTCCTGTGGCTGCATCATGCGGCATCTTGACACGTGCTAACCCGTGTCATGGCCTCACCTTACCATGTCCTGTGAAATCCTAATATATACCTAAATATGTCCTGCCATGTCTTATGATGTCCTGACACATCCTTTGGCAGCATCCTAACACATCTTGACCTGTGCCATCACACGCCCTAGCATGTCCTGCAACATCCTGACACGTCTTGAGACGTACCATGGCCATATCCTTACAGGTCCTGACCCGTGACATGCCCACATCCTTTCATGTCCTGCGATGTCCTGACACATCCTCTGGCCACGTCCTATGGTGACCTGACATGTCATGTGGCTGCATCCTGTCCTGACACGTCCTAACCTATGCCATGCCCTTGTCCTGCCATGTCCTGACACATACTGTAGCCATGTCCTACGATGCCCTCACCCGTGACATGACCATGCCCTGCCATGTCCTGCTACATACTGACATATCCTGCAACGTGCCGTGGCCATGTCCTGACACGTCCTATGCCCATGTCCTGACACATCATGTGGCTGCATCTTTCGACGTTCTAATACGTCTTGACAATTTCCATTGCCTCGCCCTGCCATGTCATGTGATGGCCTGAAACATGCAATGGACATGTTCTAACACTCCTGATCTGTGCCATGCCTACGTCCTGCCATGTCCTGTGATGTCCTCACATGTCCTGTGGCCACGTCCTGCAATATCCTGACACGTCATGACCTGTGCAAAAAACATGCCCTGGCATGTCCTGTGACGTCCTGAGACGTCCTAAAACATGCCATGGCTATGTCCTGACACGTCCTTACCTATCACATGCCCATGTCCTGGCATGTCATCGACATCCTGACACATCATGTGGCCACGTCCTGAAACATCCCTACCCATGCCATGGCCATGCCTTGACACGTCCTGACCTGTTCCATGCCCACGTCCGGCAACGTCTTGATGCGTTTCATGGCCATGCCCTGCCATGTTCTGCGACATCCTGACTCATCCTGGAATGTGCTATGGCCATGTCCTATCATGTCTTGACCCATGCCGTGCCCACAGTGTTCCATCTCCTAAATATGTCCAGTGGCTACATCCTGCGACGTCCTGACACATCCTGACTCATGCCATGGTCTCACTCTGCCATGTCCTGTGATATCCGTACACATCCTAAAACATGCCTTGGCCATGTCCTAATACTACCTCACCCGTTCCATGCCCACGTTCTGCCATGCCCTGCGATGTCCTGACACATCCTGTGGCTACGTCTTACAACATCCTTACATGTCCTAACCCATGACATGGCCATGCCATGGCATGTCCTACAACATCTTGACACGTCATGTGGCCATGTATTTCAATGTCGTGACACATCCTGACCTGTGCTATGGCCTTGTCGTGACACGTCCTGTGGCCACGTCCTGCGATATCCTGACACATCATGTGGCCACGTCCAGGGACGACCTGACCCGTGCCATGGCCATGCCCTGTTATGTCCTGCATCATCCTGACATATCATGAAAAGTGTTGTGGCCATATCCTGACGCGTCTTGACCCTTTCCATGCACACATCTTGTCGTGTCCTGACATGTCTTGTGGTTGTATCCTGCGACGTCCTGACACATGCTAACCGGTGCCATGGCCTTACCCTACCATGTCCTTTGGCGTCCTGACATATCCCTAAATATGCCATGGCTATGTCCTGACACGTCTTGACCCGTTCCATGCCTACGTCCTGCCATGTCCTACGACGTCCTGACACTTCCTTTGGCCTCGTCCTGAATAATCCTAACATGTCCTGACCTTTGCCATAGACGCACCCAAGCATGTCCTGCAATGTCCTGACACGTCATGAAATGTTCCATGGCTATGACCTAACACGTCCTGACTCGTGAGATGCCCATATCCTACTATGTCATGTGATGTCTTGACATATCACATGGCCACGTCCTGTGACATCCAAACACGTCTTGAACCATGCCACGGCCATGTCTTGACATATCCTGACCCATGCCATGCTCACGTCTTGCCATGTCCTGCGACATCCTGATACATCTTGTGACGTCCTGACACGTTCAGACTCATGCCATGGCCACGCCCTACCATCGTTTGTGACGTCCTAATAGTCCTGACACGTGCCATGGCCATGTCCTAACACATCCTGACCCATGCCATGCCCTTGTCCTGCCATGTCCTACGACGTCTTTACACATCATGTGGCCACGTCCTGCAACGTTCTGACCTATGCCATGGCTATGCGCTGCCATGTCACGTGACATCCTGACACGTCCTGAAATATGCCATGGCCATGTCCTAAAAGGTCCTGACCCGTGCCATGCCCACATCTTGCCATGTCTTGACACGTCTGATGGCTGCGTCTTGCGACATCCTGACACATCCTAACTCATGCCATGACCTTGCCTTACCATGTCCTAACACATCATGAAACGTGCCATGGCCATGTCCTGACCCGTGCAATGCCTATGTCCTACCATGTCCCGTGACATCCTAACATGTCCTGTGGCCATGTCCTGACGTGTGCCATAGACATGCCCTAGCTGTCCTACCACATCCTGACACGTCGTGAAACGTGCCATGGCCATGCCCTAACACGTCCTAACATGTGACATGCCCACGATCTGCCATGTCATGCAACATCCAGACACGTCCAGACCCATGCCATGGCCATGCCTTTGTCCTGCAATGTTCTGACAGATTATCTGGCCACGTCCTACGATATCCTGACTCGTGCCTGAAACTTGTGATGGCCATGTCCTGACACGTCCCGACCCGTGTCATGCCCAGGTTCTGCCATGTCTTGGCATGTCCTATAGATACGTGTTGCGATGTCTTGACACGTCCTAACACATGCCATGGCCTCGCCCTACCATGTCCTGACACATCCTGAAATGTGTCATGGAAATGTCCTGACACGTCCTGACCCCTGCAATTTCTACGTCCTGCCATGTCCTGAAACATCCTTACGCGTCCTGTGGTCATGTCCTGCAACTTCCTTACACATCCTGACGTGTGGCATAGACACGCCATAGCCTGTCTCGCGATGTCTTGACATGTGCTGAAATGTGCCATGGCCATGTCCTAACACGTCCTAACATGTGACATGCCCACATCCTGCCAGGTCCTGCGATGTCCTGACATGTTCTTACCCGTGCCATGGCCATGTCTTATCATGTGCTGACCCGTGACATGCCCATGTATTGCCATGTCCAACGATGTTCTGACATATCCTGACCCGTGACATGCCTACGTCTTGCCATGTCTTGCGATGTCCTAACACCTACTTACCCTTGCCCTGGCCATGCCCGTCCATTTCTTGCAACGTGATGAGTGGTGATTTTACCACTCATTTGAGCCTCTTTTGCTTAGCGTTTTATGCCTTTTAAGTATGAAAGGACGTTGCTTATGGTGGTTATTGCTAGGTTTTCAGGTAAATGATGCTAGTAGGTGATTTGGGTTGAAGTGACAAGGAATTGAGCTAAAAAGAGAGGAAACATTGCAAAACTGCCAGGCATTTCGCTTCTGCGGATGTTTGATCGCAGAAGCGATGTCGCCTCTGTGGGATTTTGGACGCTTTTGCGAATTGTCGAAGGATCAGCCAATTCCGCATCTGCGAAGATGAAGAAGCAGAAGCGTGACCACTTCTACAATAGCAAGGTCGCCCCTGCGAACGTATCTTGGGGAGCATTACGCTTCTGCGGTTCCTGTGGCGCTTCAGCGATGTCGCTTCAGCGGCTATTTTTCCGCTTCTGTGATATGTTGATTGAAGGCACTTTGTCGCTTCTGCGGTTATATTCCACTTAAGCGGAGCCGCACCTGCGAGGTGTTTTCCGCAGGTGCGAAAACTGCTCATCAGAGCTGGACAGAACGGGCATTTCACAAGTGTTTACCCCAAATCAATTATATACTCGTCCAAACAGATACGGGAGGGCTCTCTCAGCATATCTCATTTTATTTTCTTTACTTTTGGAACATCTTTTACTCTTTGGCTTAGAGAAAACAAGTTTGGAGGCTAGGGTTTTACACACACGCTTGGGTCTTGAAGATTAAAGCTTGTGGTTAAGGATTTCTTACCCATTTGTGATTATTTCTTCATTTCCTTGCTTTGTATTGTATATCTATGTGTGTAGTATTTATTCCCAACACTTGAATCTTGTTTATGAGAATATTCATATTTAAAGTGTGGATTAATTATCTTGTTGTGCTTATGTATTGAACGATTTTTATATATTTATGAAATGAGTTATTGTTACTTTAATTATTCTTGTTCTTTAATGTTTCCAAAGAGAATAGCTAACTCTAGGACTCGCCCATTACCTTTGAATTAATTTTGGGAAAGATAATTCGGAGTTGGGAAAGATTAATTAACAAGAACTTGAGGCGTTAACCCTCACTTTATAGATTCGACCTAGGGATAGGATTGAACTACTTGTAGCCTATTGGGTGTGCTTAATCTTCTAATTGTGATTAGGGATAATTCAATTAGAAAGTCTTGTTAGTCTTCGGAAGAAGCTAATTAAGAATTATTATCATTTGAGTCTAATTCCCGATGCATTCATACTTGTTGCCATTGATCATTTTATTTTCTTTCTAGGTTAGTTTACATTTTTTGCATCTATATATAAACATTTTCCAAAACCCAAAATCTTAAGTGTTTGGCTTAGCGCGACTAGCGATAATTTTCTTGCATTCCTAATCGCCTACATATTGTTCTTTGTGGGATTCGACCCCAACTCATAGTTGGGTAAATATTTTGCGTACGACCGTGTCTATTGCTTTTTGGTGGTGGAATTGGACGTCACCACGACGTCCTGACACGTCTTGACCAAGCCATGGCCATATCCTAACATGTCCTGACCCGTGCTATGCCATTGTCCTGCGACACCTTGACATATCGTGTGAACACGTCCTGCCACGTCGTGACATGTGCCATGGCCATGCGCTGCCATGTCTTGCGACATCTTGAGATGTCCTAAAACATGCCAGGTCCTGACACGTTGTGACACGTGCCATACCCACGTCCTGCCATGTGCTGGCACGTCCTCTGGCCACGTCCAATGGCCACGTCTTGCAACATCGTGACACATCTTGGCCCGTACCATGGCCATGCCCTGGCACATCCCGTGACATCGTGACACATTCTGAAATGTGCCATGGCCATGTCCTAACATGGCCTAACCCATGACATGCCCACGTCCTCCCATGTCTTGCGATATCGTGACACGTCCTCTGGCCATTGCATGCGATATCCTGACACGTCCTAAGTCGTGTCATGGCCATGTCTTGGCACGTCCAGGCCCATGCCATGCCCACATCTTGCCATGTCTTGTGATGTCCTGACACGTCCTACGATGTCCTACAACATAAAGAACCGGGCAATAGCCAAGCCATGCCATGTTCTACAATGTCTTGACACGTCCTGACATATGCCATGACTATGTCCTGACACATGCCATGACCATGTCCTACAATGTCCTGACACAGCCTAAGATGTGCCATAGTAATGTCTTGACATGTCCTGACCCTTGCGAAGCCCTTCTCCTGCCATGTCTTGCGACGTCCTGATATATCCTATGTCCACGCCCTGCGACGTCCTAACCCATGCCATAACCACGCTCTTCCATGTCCTGCAATATTGTGGCACGTCCTAAAACGTGCCATGGCCCCTGACACGTGCAGACCCATGCCATACCCATGTCCAACCATGTCTTGACACGTCTTGTGGCTGCTTCCTACGATGACCTGACACATCTTAACCCGTGCCATGGCCTCACCATGCCATGTCCCGTGACATGCTGAAATGTACCATGGCTATATCCTGACATGTACTGACCCGTGCCATGCCTACGTCCTACCATGTCCTGTGACATCCTAACACATCACGTGGCCACGGACGTCCTGACCCGTGCCATTGCCATGTCTTGACACGTGCTATACCCACGTCATGCCATGTTGTGCGACGTCATGACACATCCTGAATCATAACATACCCACGCCCTCCCATGTCATGTAATGTCCCGACACGTCCTAACAGGTGTCATGGCTATGTCCTAACACGTCCTGACTCATGCCCACGTCTTGACACATCATGTGGCCATATCCTTCGACATCCTAACTCGTGCCATGACTGTGCACTGCCATGTCCTGTAACATCCTAAGACGTCCTAATACATGCCATGTCCTGACATGTCCTAACACATGCCATCCCCATGTCCTGCCATGTCCTAACACGTCCTGTGGCCACATCCTGCAACATCTTGACACGTCCAGACCAATGCCTTGGCCACGCCCTAGCTTGTCCTTCGATGTCCTAAAACGTGTTATGGCCATGTCCTAACACGTCTTGACCAGTGACTTACACTCACCCTGCCATGTCCTGCGACGTCCTAACACTTCCTGTGGCCACATCCTACAATGTCTTGACATGTCCTAACCCGTGCCATGGCCATATCTTGACATGTCCTAACCCATGCCATGCCCGAGTCTTGCCATGTCGTGCAATATCCTAACATGTCCTACGACGTCTTGGCACATCCTCAATAGTGCCATGGCCATGCCTTGGCATGTTCTGACACATCCTGAAATGTGTCATGGCAATGTATTGACACGTCCTGACCCCTGCAATTCCTACGTCCTGCCATGTCCTGCAACATCCTTACACGTCCTGTGGTCATGTCCTGCAACTTCCTTACACATCCTGACATGTGCCATAGACATGCCATAGCCTGTCTCGCGATGTCTTGACATGTGCTGAAATGTGCCATGGCCATGTCCTAACACGTCCCAACATGTGACATGCCCACATCCTGCCAGGTCCTGCGATGTCCTGTGATGTCCTGACATGTTCTTACCCGTGCCATGGCCATGTCTTATCATGTGCTGACCCGTGACATGCCCATGTCTTGCCATGTCCAGCGATGTTCTGACACATCCTGACCCGTGACATGCCTACGTCTTGCAATGTCCTGCGATGTCCTAACACCTACTTACCCTTGCCCTGGCCACGCCCGTCCATTTCTTGCGACGTGATGAGTGGTGATTTTACCACTCATTTTAGCCTCTTTTGCTTAGCTTTTTATGCCTTTTAAGTATGAAAGGACGTTGCTTACGGTGGTTATTTCTAGATTTTCAGGTAAATGATGCTAGTAGGTGATTTGGGTTTAAGTGACAAGGAATTGAGCTAAAAAGAGAGGAAACATTGCAAAATTGCCAGTCATTTCGCTTCTGCGGATGTTTGATCACAGAAGCGATGTCGCCTATGTGGGATTTTGGTCGCTTTTGCGAATTGTCGAAGGATCAGCCAATTCCGCATCTGCGGAGATGAAGACGCAGAAGTGTGACCACTTCTACGATAGCAAGGTCGCCCCTGCGAACGTATCTTGGGGAGCATTACGCTTCTGCGGTTCCTGTGGCGCTTCAGCGATGTCGCTTCAGCGGCTATTTTTCCGCTTCTATGATATGTTTATTGAAGGCACTTTGTCGCTTCTGTGGTTAAATTCCGCTTAAGCGGAGGTGTTTTCCGCAGGTGCGAAAACTGTGCATCAGACCTGGACAGAACGGGCATTTCACAAGTTTTTACCCCAAATCAATTATATACTCGTCCAAACAGATACGGGAGGGATCTCTCAGCATCTCTCATTTTATTTTCTTTACTTTTGGAACATCTTTTACTCTTTGGCTTAGAGAAAACAAGTTTGGAGGCTAGGGTTTTGCACACACACTTGGGTCTTGAAGATTAAAGCTTGTGGTTAAGGATTTCTTACCCATTTATGATTATTTCTTCATTTCCTTGCTTTGTATTGTATATCTAAGTGTGTATTATTTATTCCCAACACTTGAATCTTGTTTATGAGAATATTCATATTTAAAGTGTGGATTAAATATCTTGTTGTGCTTATGTATTGAATGATTTTTATATATTTATGAAGTGAGTTATTGTTACTTTAATTATTCTTGTTCTTTAATGTTTCCAAATAGAATAGCTAACTCTAGGACTCGCCCATTACCTTTGAATTAATTTTGGGAAAGATAATTCAGAGTTGGGAAAGATTAATTAACAAGAACTTGAGGCGTTAACCCTCACTTTATAGATTCGACCTAGGGATAGGATTGAACTACTTGTAGCCTATCGGGTGTGCTTAATATTCTAATTGTGATTAGGGATAATTCAATTAGAAAGTCTTGTTAGTCTTCGGAAGAAGCAAATTAAGAATTATTATCATTTGAGTGTAATTCCTGATGCATTCATACTTGTTGCCATTGATCATTTTATTTGCTTTCTAGGTTAGTTTACATTTTTTGCATCTACATATAAACACTTTCCAAAACCCAAAATCTTAAGTGTTTGGCTTAGCGCGACTAGCGATAATTTTCTTGCATTCCTAATCGCCTACATATTGTTCTTTGTGGGATTCGACCCCGACTCATAGTTGGGTAAATATATTTCGTACGACCGTGTCTATTGCTTTTTGGCGGTGGAATTGGACGTCACCACGACGTCCAGACACGTCTTGACCAAGCCATGGCCATATCCTAACATGTCCTGACCCGTGCTATGCCATTGTCCTGCGACACCTTGACATATCCTGTGAACACGTCCTGCCACGTCGTGACATGTGCCATGGCCATGCACTACCATGTCTTGCGACATCTTGAGATGTCCTAAAACATGCCAGGTCCTGACACGTCGTGACACGTGCCATACCCACGTCCTGCCATGTCCTGGCACGTCCTCTGGCCACGTCCAATGGCCACGTCTTGCAACATCGTGACACATCTTGGCCCGTACCATGGCCATGCCCTGGCACGTCCCGTGACATCGTGACACATTCTGAAATGTGCCATTGCCATGTCCTAACATGGCCTAACCCATGACATGCCCACGTCCTCCCATGTCTTGCGATATCGTGACACGTCCTGTGGCCATTTCATGCGATATCCTGACACGTCCTAAGTCGTGTCATGGCCATGTCTTGGCACGTCCAGGCCCATGCCATGCCCACATCTTGCCATGTCTTGTGATGTCCCGACACGTCCTATGATGTTCTACAACATAAAGAACCGGGCAATAGCCACGCCATGCCATGTTGTACAATGTCTTGACACGTCCTGACATATGCCATGACCATGTCCTGACACATGCCATGACCATGTCCTACAATGTCCTGACACAGCCTAAGATGTGCCATAGTAATGTCTTAACACGTCCTGACCCTTGCGAAGCCCTTCTCCTGCCATGTCTTGCGACGTCCTGACATATCCTATGTCCACGCCCTGCGACGTCCTAACCCATGCCATAACCACGCTCTTCCATGTCCGGCAATATTGTGGCACGTCCTAAAACGTGCCATGGCCCCTGACACGTGCTGACCCGTGCCATACCCACGTCCAACCATGTCTTGACACGTCTTGTGGCTGCTTCCTACGATGACCTGACACATCTTAACCCGTGCCATGGCCTCACCATGCCATGTCCCGTGACATGCTGAAATGTACCATGGCTATATCCTGACATGTACTGACCCGTGCCATGCCTACGTCCTACCATGTCCTGTGACGTCCTAACACATCACGTGGCCACGGACGTCCTAACCCGTGCCATTGCCATGTCTTGACACGTGCTATACCCACGTCATTCCATGTTGTGCGACGTCGTGACACATCCTGAATCATAACATAGCCACGCCCTCCCATGTCATGTAATGTCCTGACACGTCCTTGTCACACCTCCCTTTTTACTACCCCAACATGCGTAAGGTGTATAAATACACTTGTAGGGTATACCCCGACGCTCAATTACCCGAAGACGGATAAAATAACGTAAGGGAAGGAGTTTTTCCAATTTAAGGACAATCGGTTCGGGATTTTATTAGAGATTAATCGAGTCGCCACTTGGGAATGACAATGGTGTCCCAAGTCACCGGTTAATCCCGAATCCGAGGAATTTTGACTCTTAAATGTCTGCGAAGCAGAGGTCCGGATAAGGAACTTTGTTAATCCGGGAGAAGGTGTTAGGCACTCCCGGATTCCGTGGTTTTAGCACGGTCGCTCCACTGTCGTTCTTGACTTTTGTTTGACTCAGCTATAGATTTTAACAACATAATGTGCTTTTGCGTTAAATATTATTTTTTAGGAATTTGCGACATCGCGGAAACACGCCTCGAGTCATACCGCAACCAGTACGCCTATGACTTTTGGTGTATTTTGGCTTTGCCGAGATTTGGATTTGAGTCGCACCAAGTGCACACTCGTTCATAGGAAGGTATATTAAATCGTGCCTAAATATAGTCTATATCGGCTTTTTAAATCTTTTGGGAGAAGCTATGGAATTGGCTATTAGCTTTCCCGGGTCTATTTGTGTTTATATCATTACTAAATGGGGGCCCCGGTGTTATTCGGGCGAGGCTCGTCCCAATTTTATTAAAGGATTCAATACTTGTATTTAACTACGTTTTCTACACTTGTTCTTTCCTTAATCGTATTACTAACATTATAATAATCCAGGCCCGTGTGATTTCTTGTTTAATTGGGCCTGGTCTTCTTTTCATTTATGTATTTGAACTGTTCGGGTACTCGAAACCCAGGCTTTTCGACTTCTTCTTGCTGGCTTGGTCAACTTGATATAGCGATTTGGGCCCATAATATACACTAGGCTTAAACTAAATAGCAATTACAGTGATTGAAGTAAAAGAACAGAGACATACGTTTGAAACAAAAGGCATTTTATTTATTCAGTAAAAGAGATCAATACATCAATTCATCAAATATCAGTTACAAATCAATTACTGGTTTTCATATATTAGGACTAATATGCTGTTTCTTATTATACTTAGCGTTTGAGGTCAATACTGAATCTGAGAAGGTGATTTACAGGAAAACTTGAAGAATTACTAACCTAATTAACTGTGAATCTAGACTAATTAATTGACTATATACATCATTACATTTCTAGCTAAACATTTTAACACTATAAACATGGTTCGAATTAAATTGCTTCAATATTCAGTTACCTCTTTCTATAGCCTGCTTTTATTTCTGATCTTCAAATTTGGACTAACTATATTCACAATGATTATACAATCTGATTGTTTCATGGTTCGACCTTAAATATCTACAGGTGAATGACTCAAAGACTCATGCGTAGTTATACTACTGATTCTATTATGACACGTTTTATTATCAGGTTATTAGACCTAATCATGAATGGATCACTGCTTGACCTAACATTTACTATCTATGCTTAAGGGACGACGAATACGTGATTGTGATTGATGAAGCTACTGTGAGTGAGTGATTACCAGTTCTGAAACCATTATTAGTTAACTTATGTTTTAATGTTATTACCTAATTAACTAAGTGAGGTACTAAATCATACTACTACTATACTACCAATACTGCTAGCTATTACATTGTTTCTTGTTTCTGTTTTTCAGTTATACATATATACTACAAACTGAAAATAACAACAATGAAACTATACTACTCGGCTACGCAATCAAAATCTAAAGCTCCATTTTATTCAGCAACTTGGCATTACATCTTTAATGATAAGAATGGTATACCTGGATCAAAAGAGAAGAAGACCAATGAGTCTAGGGGTAAAAGCAAGTAGCAGGTACAGCAAAGATCAGCAGCAATGCAACAGTGATGAAAGAGGCACAGCAACACAGCAACACAAAAGCACAGCAACAGCAATACGAGAATAACCCAGTAGATGATCGAGCAAAAACCCAGAAAAAACCAGATTAAAACCACAAGCTCTCACACCCGAAATTTCCAGAAATGATTACTGCTAAATTGCTATGTTTTTCCTAGTATTTCTTCTCAATAATTAGCCTAAGTATAAATTTCAGATTGCTCAATGTTGGAAATCCCCCTTTTCAGCCCCATTCTTAGAGGTATATATAGCTAACCTAAGGCTGAAACTTGGGGAGAAAGTTATGGGATTTTATCCCACTTCTCCCCCTCCTAAATTTATTAAATCTACACTTAAGTCCATATTTCAATTACCAGAAACCCTTCCAGCATGTGCTGGAAGGTTCTAAAGATTCCCTTTTATGGGTTTTTACTAGTGTATCCCTAAGGGTTAAAGATTTTTACAGATTTCCCATTTTTAGGAGACCATTATACCCCTAAATCTCTGCAAAATTGCAGAAATCAGGAGCATAAATGTCTCCATTACCCTCTTTGGTTCTAAACTATTACTATTTTACCTATTCAATACCCAATTATGCCCATAAGGGCACTGCTGATTTACTAGGTCAATTTTCAGCTTGTTTTGCACCTATTTAACTAATAGCCAGCCCTGGCATTAGTATTTAAGGGCTGGCCAGTTTTATTTTAAGAACTATTTCAATTTTAGCCACTTTTAAACTAATTCCAGTCAATTAAGACCAATTTATTCTTAATTAAAGCTAATTGCAGGCATAGCCTGCTTTATTGTTATAATTAACCTATTTAAAATTTAGCCAGTCTCAAGTTGAGACTTAGCTTGGGCTATTAAAGCCATATACTGAATAGCTAGGCCCAAAACCTTTACAGGTTTGGCCACTTTGTTGTTCAGGGCTCAATATAGAGCCTGGGCCAGTCTGCATTTGCAGACATAACCCTTTGCACAACCAGCCACTGTTTTAAGGTGGACTGTGTGTTAGGGCTCACAGAATTGGTCAACCCTTTGCAAGATTGACCATTCTTAGGCCAATTATTAAACTTATAGCCTATTTGTTCATTTTCAGTTCTAACCTATTTAAAAACTAGCCATTTTCATAGAACCTAATGCTAACAGCTATAACCAATTCACCTAGGGATCAAACAGTGTTAATCAAACACTTACACTCAACCAGAACCAATAAAACTAAATCAGTTTCAACATGGATTGCATATTAGGACACATAAGATCAAACAAAATGTAATAATCAACCAAAACTCAGAGAAGGCAATTGATATGGTTGAATTTCAGTTGATTAATTCACATTATCTAATTTTATGAGGCAAAGTATGAATTCATGTTAATTAAGACCTAATAACTACCAGTTCAAGTCACATGAAAGTTTGAACAACTCAGAATCACCAAGGTTCAGGGCACAAACACATATAAGCATAGATTCTCATGAAACAGTCAACATGGTTCAACTAACCTAAGCAGGGTAATTAGAATTCACTTTTAAGTGCTACCCTAGCTTGATATATGCATGTTAAGAGTGGGGATGAAGAATAGGAAAGCCATGAAGAAGCAAAGAATAACATTCCTAAATCTAGTACAAGTGCATGACAAATGAGATGAAGATGATGACAAGAAGAACATGGAGAAACAATGAAAAGAGAAACCTAAATCTATCATATGAGGGTGACATGAAGAGAAACAGACCCCAAATTGGCATACTCATTCATCAAATAAAAACATATGAGAGATGATATGACAAGAATACTAGACTTGCACTAAAAATGAACACAAATAAGACCACCAGAATGTGAGCAAAGAAGTGAACCCCAGATTAAACACAGGATAACTTGATATAAGAGATGAACAGAGATAGCCAAGCTTTTACCAAGACTAAACATACGAAGATACAGAAAGAGAAACAGTCGAGATACTGCAAGCCAACAAAAAGTAATCTAATGCAAAGCTGAGTGACAATTAAACATAGTATCAGAATCAAAACATGCAAGATGACAGAAGGACTACTGAAAATTAACAAGATGAAGTATTCTAATACTAACTAAGGTTATCCAAGTCAAGTCTTCAAAAATAGAGAAACAGATTCAAACAAACCAGATAAAACTTAATAACAATGACTAAACGATTAGGCATGCAAGGCATCATGAAGAGAAGAGCAATCATGCTTGTTGAAAACTAACGGATCAATAACCCCAATACCAAGAAGATGAAGAAGAAAATATAGATTCTTAAACTCAGAAGAAGCAGAATATACATAGAACCCTAGTGATAAACAGTCAAAACTGGATAATAGAAAGATGATTATAAACCCTAATACTAAACAGGATCTTGAAAGAACAGGTTAAAGCATAAAATCAAGCAAATAAGGCATGAAACAAAGAAGAAACTAAGGTAATAATCTATGTCTATCGGAGAAGCATGCAAAGCAAATAAAGAAGAATAACATGACGAACAGAAACAAACAAGCACTCATAAGCATGTCTATCAAACAAAATACACAGAATCAAGCATAAGAAAACAGACAAAATGATCAGGGACTTAGCTTGCGGGGCCGGTCCCCCAAGCTTCCTAAATCTCTTCTTTTTTCTCACTTCTCTCACGAGTTGTTTTCTTCTTTATTCTCTTTCAAACTCTCAAGCCTTCTTCTTGTTTCTCTTTTTTCTCTTTATTCTTTCCCAGACTTCTTTTTTTTTTCGATTTATCTACTTTTTCCTTCTCTGATTTTCTTCCAGGCCTAAAGACGAGGCCTTTTTGAGTTTTGATTGCAGAGGGGTGTTTTGGGGATGGTAAAGGTGAGGTCTTGATTGAGGGTTGAATTTGGGGTCGCCGGAGTTAGGGTTCCGACGACCCTTTTTGGGATATTCGAAGCGATTGGGTTTGATTCGAGGGTGAAGGCTAGTATGGTTGGGTAGATCTCCTGAAAAGGAGTCGATTGGTATTGGTTTCAGGCGGTGGTTCATTGTTTGGCGATCACCGGCGAGGATTCCGGTGACCGGGATTTATGGAGAAAGGAAATTCTTGGGGTTTTCTCTGGAACAAAGAAGAAGGAGAAGAGGATAGAGATGAGGGGGAAGTCAAAAGAGGCCGGCAACAACCGTGGAGTGGTGGCCGCCATGGCCGAGTGAGGATTGTGAGGGCTGAAGAAGACGAAGTGAGAGAGGGGTCAAGGGCGGCTATCTTTAGGGTTTGCAAAAATGGCAAAATTATTCGGACCAAAGCCTTATATAGGCTAAGCGTCCGAGATAATATGAGCCGTCCAAATGAAGGAAATCAACGGCTCACACGCACGTTACAAAAACGGCGTCGTTTGATTACTTATGAGACTAAGGTCTCCAATCGTCGGATTCATTCGAATGAACGGCCGAGATTAAACCATTTATTTAATTAACTAATTGATTTGGCCAAAATATCTCCACCGTTGGATTCATCCTGTTGAACGGTGGAGATTCAATCTTGTGAGGATTCAGACGGGCCAATTCTTGGGCTTAACAGATTGGGCTGCTAATTTTAATTAGAATGGCCCAATTTCATTAGTCCTATGTATTTTTTTTGTATTTTCTAGTTTTTAATTATTTTTTATGTATTTTCTTTTATACTTTTTTTTTCTTTTCTTTTATGAAAAATCATAAATCCTAATTTACTATCTACTCTAATTTTCTAATATTTTTTGCAATTTTTCTGCTATTTTTCTTTATTTTCTCCTATTTAAACTATTTCGCTAATTTCCTAATCAACTAAACTAACAAATTAATTACTACTATTTTTTGATTTTTTCTAATTTTTTACTTATTTAAACACACAAAAATATAATTAATTTCAAACAAAGCAAGTAATTGCACTCAAAAACATTTTATTTTAATTTTGGAATTTGAAGGTTTAGTGCAAAAATCATGTGCTCACAGTCCTAACAGGTGTCATGGCTATGTCCTAACACGTCCTGACTCGTGCCCACGTCTTGACACATCATGTGGCCATATCCTTCGACATCCTAACCCGTGCCATGACTGTGCACTGCCATGTCCTGTAACATCCTAAGACGTCCTAATACATGCCATGTCCTGACATGTCCTAACACATGCCATCCCATGTCCTGCCATGTCCTAACACGTCCTGTGGCCACATCCTGCAACATCTTGACACGTCCAGACCAATGCCTTGGCCACGCCCTAGCTTGTCCTTCGATGTCCTAAAACGTGTCATGGCCATGTCCTAACACGTCTTGACCAGTGACTTACACTTACCCTGCCATGTCCTGCGATGTCCTAACACTTCCTGTGGCCACATCCTATAATGTCTTGACATGTCCTAACCCATGACATGGCCATATCTTGACACGTCCTGACCCATGCCATGCCCGAGTCTTGCCATGTCGTGCAATAGCCTAACATGTCCTACGACGTCTTGGCACATCCTCAATAGTGCCATGGCCATGCCTTGACATGTTCTGACACATCCTGAAATGTGTCATGGCAATGTCCTGACACGTCCTGACCCCTGCAATTCCTATGTCCTGCCATGTCCTGCAACATCCTTACACGTCATGTGGTCATGTCCTGCAACTTCCTTACACATCCTGACGTGTGCCATAGACACGCCATAGCCTGTCTCGTGATGTCTTGACATGTGCTGAAATGTGCCATGGCCATGTCCTAACACGTCCCAACATGTGACATGCCCACATCTTGCCAGGTCCTGCGATGTCCTGTGATGTCCTGACATGTTCTTACCCGTGCCATGGCCATGTCTTATCATGTGCTGACCCGTGACATGCCCATGTCTTGCCATGTCCAGCGATGTTCTGACACATCCTGACCCATGACATGCCTACGTCTTGCCATGTCCTGCGATGTCCTAACACCTACTTACCCTTGCCCTGGCCACGCCCGTCCATTTCTTACGACGTGATGAGTGGTGATTTTACCACTCATTTTAGCCTCTTTTACTTAGCTTTTTATGCCTTTTAAGTATGAAAGGACGTTGCTTATGGTGGTTATTTCTAGATTTTCAGGTAAATGATGCTAGTAGGTGATTTGGGTTGAAGTGACAAGGAAGTGAGCTAAAAAGAGAGGAAACATTGCAAAACTGCCAGGCATTTCGCTTCTGCGGATGTTTGATCACAGAAGCGATGTCGCCTCTGTGGGATTTTGGTCGCTTTTGCGAATTGTCGAAGGATTAGCCAATTCCGCATCTGCGGAGATGAAGACGCAGAAGCGTGACCACTTCTACAATAGCAAGGTCGCCCCTGCGAATGTATCTTGGGGAGCATTACGCTTCTGCGGTTCCTGTGGCGCTTCAGCGATGTCGCTTCAGCGGCTATTTTTCCGCTTCTGTGATATGTTTATTGAAGGCACTTTGTCGCTTATGCGGTTAAATTCCGCTTAAGCGGAGCCGCACCTGCGAGGTGTTTTCCGCAGGTGCGAAAATTGTGCATCAGACCTGGACAGAACGGGCATTTCACAAGTTTTTACCCCAAATCAATTATATACTTGTCCAAACAGGTACGGGAGGGATCTCTCAGCATCTCCCATTTTATTTTCTTTACTTTTGGAACATCTTTTACTCTTTGGCTTAGAGAAAACAAGTTTGGAGGCTAGGGTTTTGCACACACACTTGGGTCTTGAAGATTAAAGCTTGTGGTTAAGGATTTCTTACCCATTTATGATTATTTCTTCATTTCCTTTCTATGTATTGTATATCTAAGTGTGTATTATTTATTCCCAACACTTGAATCTTGTTTATGAGAATATTCATATTTCAAGTGTGGATTAAATATCTTGTTGTGCTTATGTATTGAATGATTTTTATATATTTATGAAGTGAGTTATTGTTACTTTAATTATTCTTGTTCTTTAATGTTTCCAAAGAGAATAGCTAACTCTAGGACTCGCCCATTACCTTTGAATTAATTTTGGGAAAGATAATTCGGAGTTGGGAAAGAATAATTAACAAGAACTTGAGGCGTTAACCCTCACTTTATAGATTTGACCTAGGGATAGGATTGAACTACTTGTAGCCTATCGGGTGTGCTTAATCTTCTAATTGTGATTAGGGATAATTCAATTAGAAAGTCTTGTTAGTCTTCGGAAGATGCTAATTAAGAATTATTATCATTTGAGTGTAATTCCCGATGCATTCATACTTGTTTCCATTGATCATTTTATTTGCTTTCTAGGTTAGTTTACATTTTTTGCATCTATATATAAACACTTTCCAAAACCCAAAATCTTAAGTGTTTGGCTTAGCACGACTAGCGATAATTTTCTTGCATTCCTAATCGCCTACATATTGTTCTTTGTGGGATTCGACCCCGACTCATAGTTGGGTAAATATATTGCGTACGACCGTGTCTACTGCTTTTTGGCGGTGGAATTGGACGTCACCACGATGTCCAGACACGTCTTGACCAACCCATGGCCATATCCTAACATGTCCTGACCCGTGCTATGCCATTGTCCTGCGACACCTTGACATATCCTGTGAACACGTCCTGCCACATCATGACATGTGTGTCTTGCGACATCTTGAGATGTCCTAAAACATGCCAGGTCCTGACACGTCGTGACACGTGCCATACCCACGTCCTGCCATGTCCTGGCACGTCCGCTGGCCACGTCCAATGGCCACGTCTTGCAACATCGTGACACATCTGGGCCCGTACCATGGCCATGCCCTGGCACGTCCCGTGACATCGTGACACATTCTGAAATGTGCCATGGCCATGTCCTAACATGGCCTAACCCATGACATGGCCACGTCCTCCGATGTCTTGCGATATCGTGACACGTCCTGTGGCCATTTCATGCAATATCCTGACACGTCCTAAGTCCTGTCATGGCCATGTCTTGGCACGTCCAGGCCCATGACATGCCCACATCTTGCCATGTCTTGTGATATCCTGACACGTCCTACAATGTCCTACAACTTAAAGAACTGGGCAACAGCCACGCCATGCCATGTTCTACAATGTCTTGACACATCCTGACATATGCCATGACCATGTCCTGACACATGCCATGACCATGTCCTACAATGTCCTGACACAGCCTAAGATGTGCCATAGTAATGTCTTGACACGTCCTGACCCTTGCCAAGCCCTTCTCCTGCCATGTCTTGCGACGTCTTGACACATCCTATGTCCACGCCTTGCGACGTCCTAACCCATGCCATAACCACGCTCTTCCATGTCCTGCAATATTGTGGCACGTCCTAAAACGTGCCATGGCCCCTGACACGTGCTGACCCGTGCCATACCCACGTCCAGCCATGTCTTGACACGTCTTGCGGCTGCCTCCTACGATGACCTGACACATCTTAATCTGTGCCATGGCCTCACCATGCCATGTCCTGTGACATGCTGAAATGTACCATGGCTATATCCTGACATGTACTGACCCGTGCCATGCCTACGTCCTACCATGTCTTGTGACGTCCTAACACATCATGTGGCCACGGACGTCCTGACCCGTGCCATTGCCATGTCTTGACACGTGCTATACCCACGTCATGCCATGTTGTGCGACGTCGTGACACATCCTGAATGATGACGTAGCCATGCCCTCCCATGTCATGTAATGTCCTGACACGTCCTAACAGGTGCCATGGCTATGTCCTAACACGTTCTGACTTGTGCCCACGTCTTGACACATCATGTGGCCATATCCTTCGACATCCTAACCCGTGCCATGACTGTGCACTGCCATGTCCTGTAACATCCTAAGACGTCCTAATACATGCCATGTCCTGACATGTCCTAACACATGCCATCCCCATGTCCTGCCATGTCCTAACACGTCCTGTGGCCACATCCTGCAACATCTTGACACGTCCAGACCAATGCCTTGGCCACGCCCTAGCTTGTCCTTCGATGTCCTAAAATGTGTCATGGCCATGTCCTAACACGTCTTGACCAGTGACTTACACTCACCCTGCCATGTCCTGCGACGTCCTAACACTTCCTGTGGCCACATCCTACAATGTTTTGACATGTCCTAACCCGTGCCATGGCCATATCTTGACTCGTCCTAACCCATGCCATGCCCGAGTCTTGCCATGTCGTACAATATCCTAACATGTCCTACGACGTCTTGGCACATCGTCAATAGTGCTATGGCCATGCCCTGACATGTTTTGTGACGTCCTGACACCTTCCGACACATTCAATCGCCTTGTCCTAACATGTCCTAACCCATGCCACACACTTGTTTTGCCATGTCCCGCGACGTCCTCACATATCCTATGGTCACGTCTTGCGATGTCCTGAACCGTTCCATGGCCATGCCCTGCCTTATACTACAACATCCTGACACGTGTTGAAATGTTCCATGGCAATGTCCTGACACATTTTGAACTGTGACATGCCCACATCCTGATTCATCCTGTGGTTGTGTCATGCGACATCCTACCACGTCCTGACCCATGACATGGCCTCACCTTGCCATGTTCTATAACATCCTGAAATGTGCCATTGCCATGACATGACACTCCTCACCTGTGCCATGCCTACGTCCTGCCATGTCCTGTGATGTCCTAACATGTCCTGTGGCCATGTCCTGCAATATCTGGACATGTCCTGACCCGTGCCATGGACACGTCGTGGCATGTCCTGCGACATCTTGACAAGTCCCGATACGTGCCATGGCTATGTCCTGACATGTCTTGACATTTCCTGACCCATGACTTGACCACATATTGCCATGTCCTGTGACGTCCTGACATGTCTTGTTGCCAAGTTCTGCGACATCCTTATATGTCCTAACTCGTGGCCATATCTTGACACATCATGACTCGTTCCATGCCCACATCATGCCATGTCTTGCGACGTCCTGATACGTCATGCCACATCCTGACACATCATGACCCATGATATAGCCACGCCCAGCCATTTCCAGTAACGTCCTGACACATCCTGACATGTGCCATGGCCATGTCCTGACACGTCCTGGCCTGTGCCAAGCCCTTGTCCTGTCATGTCCTGCGACGTCCTGACACATCCTATGGCCATGTCCTGCGACATCCTGACCCGTGCCATGGACACGCCATGCCATGTCCTGTGATATCCTGACACGTCCTAAAACGTGCCATAGCCATGTCTTGACACGTCCTAATCATGTCATGCCCACGGCCTGGCATATCTTGACACGTCTTGTGGCTATGTACTGCAACGTCCTCTCACGTCCTGACCCGTGCCATGGACATGCCCTGGCATGTCCTACAACGTCTTGACATGTCCTAAAATGTGCCACGGCGATGTCCTGACACATCCTGCCATGTCCTGCAATGTCTTGATACGTCCAGTGGCCACGTCTTGACACGTCCTGTCCTATGCCATGGCTATGTATTGACATATCCTAACCCGTGCCATGCCCATGTCCTACTATGTCCTACAACGGACTGACACGTCATGCGATGTAACGACACGTCTTGACCTGTGCCATGCCCTCGTCCTGCCATATCCTGACACGTCTTATGTCTGCATCCTATGACTTCCTCACCCGTGCCATTGTCTCTCGTCCTTTCATGTCCTGCGACATCTTGACACGTCCTAAAACATACAATGGCTATGTCATGACACGTCCTCACTCGTGCCATGTGTACGTCCTACCATGTCTTGCGACGTCTTGACATGTCTTGTGGCCATATCCTGCAACATTTTGACACATCCTAATCTGTGCCCAAGGACACACCCTGGCATGTCCTGCGATGTCCTAACACATCTTGAAATGTGCCATGGCCATGTCTTACAAGTCCTAACCTATGACATGCCCATGTCCTGTCATGTCTTGCGACATCTTGACACATCATATGGCCACGTCCTATGATGTCCTAACACATCCTGGCCCGTTATATGGCTATGTCTTGACACGTCCTGACCCGTGCCATGTCTATGTCCTACCAAGTCCTTCGACATCCTGACCCATGCCATGCCCATGCCCTGCCATTTCCTGCGATGTCCTGACATGTGCCATGGCCATGTCCTGACATGTCCTGTCCCATGCCAAGCCCTTGTTCTGCCTTGTTCTGTGATGTCCTGACACATCCTATGGCCACGTCCTGCAACGTCTTGACCCATGCCATTGCCACACACTGCCATGTCCTGCGACATCTTGACATGTCATAAAACATGCCATGGCCATGTCCTGACATGTCTTGACCCATGCCACGCCCACGTCCTGCCACGTCTTGTGGCTACGTCTTGATTCGTGCCATGCACTCGCCCTGTCATGTCATGTGACATACTGACACATCCTAAAACATGCCATGGCCATATCCTGAAACATCCTAACCCGTGCCTTGCCTACGTCATGCCATGTCCTGTGACATCCTCACACGTCCTGCGGCTACGTCTTTCAATATCATAACACATCCTAACCCGTGCTATGGACATGCCCCAGCATGTCCTGTGATGTCATAACACGTCCTGAAATCTGCCATGGCCTTGTCCTGGTACATCCTGAACTGTGACATGCCCACGTCCTGCCATGTCCTGCGACGTCCTGACATGTCCTGACACGTACCATGGTCATGTTTTGACACATCATGACCCATGCCATGCCTACGTCCTAGCATATCATGCAATGTCCTCACACGTCTTGCAACGTCTTGACCCATGCCATGGCCAAGCCCTGCCATGTCCTTCTACCTCCTGACATGTCCTGACACGTGCCATCGCAATGTCCTGACACGCACTGACCCGTACCATGGCAATGCCCTGACACGCTCTGACCCGTGCCGTGCCCATGTCCTGCCATGTCTTGACACGTCCGATTGATGCATGCTCCAACGTCTTAACATATCTTAAACCATGACATGTCCTCACCCTACCATTTCCTGCGAGTTCCTGACACATCCTAAAACGTGCCATGGCCATGTCCTGACATGTCCTGACCCGTGCCGTGCCTACTTCCTGCAACGTCCTGACACGTCTTGTGGCCACATCCTGCAATATATTAACACGTCCTAACCTACACCATAGACATGTCCTAGCATGTCTTGCGACATCCTTACATGTCCTGAAACGTGCCATGGCCATGTCCTGACACATCCTGATCTATGATATGCCCACATGCGGCCATGTCCTGTGACGTCGTGACACGTCCTGTGGCCACATCTTGCAATATTTCGACACATCCTGACCCGTGCCACACCCATGCCCTGCCATGTCTTGCAACATCCTAACATGTCATGTGGCCATGTCCTACGATGTCCTGACACATCCTGACTCGTGCCACAACTATGTATTTACACGTCCTGACCCATCCATTCCCACGTCCTGCCATGTCCTGCGACATCTTGATACGTCCTGACCTATGCCATGGCCACGCCCTGCCATTTCCTGTGACATCCTGACACATCCTGAAACATACCATGGCCATGCCTTGATACACCGTGTCCCGTGCCATGGCCACGTCCTGCCATGTCCTAACACATTCTGTGGCTGCGTTCTGCAGCGTTATGACACATCCTGACACGTGCCATGGCCATGCCCTAAAACATCCTAACTTGTACCATGCCCTTATCCTGCCATATCCTACGACGTCCGGACGCTTGCTCTGCCATGTCCTGCGACATCTTGACACGTCCTGAAATATGACATGGACATGACTTGACATGTCCTGACCTGTGCCATGTCTACGTCCTGCCATGTCATAACACGTCATGTGTCTGCATTATGAGACATCCTTACATGTCCTAACATGTGTCATAGCCTTGCCCTACCATGTCCTCTGACGTCCTAAAATGTTCCATGGACATGTCCCGACACGTTCTGACCCGTGCCATACTTATGTCCTGCCATGTCCTACGACATCCTAACACGTCCTACAACATCCTGACACGTCCTGATATGTGCCATAAACACGACCTAGCATGTCCTGCAACATCCTAAAGCGTGCCATGGCCATGTCCTAAAATGTCCTAACACGTGACATGCCACATCCTTCCATGTCTTGATACATCCTAACATATCCTATGGCCACGTCTCGCGATGTCCTGACACTTCCTGACCCGTGCCATTGCCATGTCTTGACACGTCCTACCATGTCATGTGATGTCCTGACACATCCTGTGACGTCCTGACACATCCTGACCAGGCCATGCCCATACCTTGTCATGTCATGCAACATCATGACACGTCTTGACACGTGCAATGGCCATGTCCTAACACGTCCTGACCCATTACATGCCCTTATACTGCCATGTCATGCGACGTCTTGACATATCATGTGGCCACATCCTGCTACGTCCTGACCAGTGTTATGGCCATGCCTTGCCATGTCCTATGATATCCTAAGTCATCCTGAAATGTGCCATGTCCTGACACGTCCTAACATGTGCCATGACACGTCTAGCCATGTCCTGACATGTCCTATGGCCACATCCTGCAACATCCTGACACAGCCTGACCTGTGCCATGACCATGACCTGATATGTCATGCGACATCCTGACAAGTCCTAAAATATTCCATGGCCATGTCCTGTCATATCCTTACCCGCAACTTGCTCACGTCCTGCCATGTCCTGCCACATCCTGACACGTCCCGTGGCTAAGTCCTACAACGTCCTCACATGTCCTAACCCATGCCATGGCAATGTCTTGACACGTCCTGACTCATGTCACACCTACGTCTTGCCATGTCCTACGACGACCTGACGCGTCCTGTCCTATCACATCCTTAATCGTACTATGGCAACTCATTACCATGTTCTCGACGTCCTGACACATGCCATGGCCATATCCTAACAGGTCCTAACTCGTGCCATGTCCCTGTCCTACCTTGTCCTGCGATGTCCTAACACATTTTGTTGTGACGTCTTGTGACGTCCTCACCCCTTCCATAGCCATGCGATGCCATGTCCTGCGAGATGCTGACATATCTTGAAACGTGACATGGCCATGTTTTGACACCTCCTGACCCGTGCCATGTCCACATCCCACCATGTCCTAACATATCCTGTGGCTTCACCTGCAATGTCATGGCACGTCTTGACTCGTTCCATAGCCTCACCCTGCAGTATCTCGCGACGTCCTGCAACGTGCCATGGCCATGTTATTATACTCCTTATCTATGCCATGCCTATGACCTCCCATGACCTGTGACATTCTGGCACATCTTGTGGCCACGTCCAACAACATCCTGACACATCCTAACTCGTGCCATGGACACGCCCTGGCATGTTCTACAATGTCATGACACGTCCTAAAAAATGCTTTGGCCATGTCCTGGCTCATCCTTACCCATGACATGCCTACGTCCTCCCATATCCTGCGATAGCCTGACATGTAATTGTCACACCTCCTTTTGGCGTGCCCCCTACCCCGGAGGATAGATGCGCGAGGGAGTTTTTCCACTTTAAGTGACAATATTCGAAACGATATTATTCATTTATTTCAGAGTCGCCACTTGGAATAAATTATGGTGTTCCAAGTCATCGATTTATTTAAATCCCAAATCGAGGAAATTTTCGACTTTCCAAATGAAGTCTGAGAACCATAAATTCTAAGCAAGGAATTCTGTTGACCCGAGGGACGGTGTTAGGCACCCCCAGATCTCGTGCTCTAATTAAACTTTAAACCGCTCTATTGATTTGAAACCATACCAACAGAAAGACTAATTACAACATAGACTCGGACTTTTGACAGATAGGTGAATAATAAAAAAAGTATCCGGATTACTTTGAAACTATGCCGATTAAAAATGATTTCTATACTAAACAAGAATTCAATTTATGTAAAGACGCAAAGTTTTGTCATTTTTCTAATTTAAACATGTGCAAAATGATTTCTTATTCCATGACTTGTTGACTTAGGGCCAAATAAAAGCTCTTAATCGAGACATGAGTGTATACATCCTGATTTTAATACATCTTGAACTCTATTGCCGAACTAGATAGAGAATTCGTTTGCGCGCGACTTGTAAAATTAGGACAGTTGATACTCACTAACGAATTGCAAAGCTAACTCTAAGGTTTTATTTTTTTGAAACCAATCACTGTTACTACAAACTTGTAAGGGAATAAAATTTGTCCTAACACTAAAGTTTTACTACGAACCACTGTTACTACAAACTTGTAAAGCATACTTATTACGAAGCTAACTCTAACTCTATTTAAAATTTTAGTTACTACAAACTTATGACAGTGATTCAAACATAGTACTAAAATTAAACAGATTTACATGCTAACTAAGAGGTTGGCTCGATTTCACAACTCATGATTCAAATCGAGACATGCAGCGATTCTAGTTATACAAATATGCTTTACAAGGCTAATGAACACACATATAGAAGATTTAATCTAATTTTGAAGTTACAAGATAGTGATCCAATGCATAAAATCAGCAGGGCATTCTCATTTCCAGGTTAATTCAAGTCTACATCAACAACGAAATCCAAATTGTGTACCTGAAAATAGAAATTCAAAGGATGAAGAAGAGGTCAATAGCATTAATCCAATAGTAACAGCTACAGAAACAGCAACACCAACAGCAACTAGCAGCAACCAACAGTTTCAAGCAGAAGAAACCCCAACCAACACCGCAAATCAAGGATTAAACGATAACCAAATTCAAACCAACATCAAAACAGTAACCGAAAATCCCCATAATAGTTTCAAAATCAGCTTGGAACTCTAAATCCCACAGACCCAGAAAACAAGAGACTCTAAACCAGTCAATTTCCAATACGGCAGCAATTAAAACCTCAAAAACAGACCCATATAATCTCTATTTATCTCTTTGTGCTGGAAAAAGTATGTTTTTGGGATTTGATTAATTATGTGTATATTCTCTGTGTGTGTTCTTTTTTGAAAAACTGTATTGAAGGCCCCTATTTATAGCCAAACTTAACAAAACTTTACACTTCCTGAATAATCAAATTCACTGCCTCTCTCCTTAGCATATGGGCACCTTTAACTTTTAAATCATTTTCCCCATACTTGTTCTGATTTTCCAGCTTTTAAAACACTTAACAAAGTTAACAATACTCATTATTATCCTGATATTCTCTGATTCTTCCACCCTGATTTGTCTAAAGGTGGATTTTATAATTAATCAAATCCTAAAGGCATAACAGAATTGGAAAACACTGTTGTCCAGCAGGTTTTAACAACCTATCTCATGTGCAATGCACTCTTTGACTCAGCTGTTTCTTTTCCTAATTTGTAATTCGAGATTTGAGCAGTTATATTCAATACAATTCTGTTTGAAATCACAAAAATTTCGATTCAACATTGAATTTGGATCAGGTTAACAGTTGTAATTTCTGTTCCAAGGTTTTAACAAACAAACCTACGACGATATTCAATCAGTCGATTACAACATGTATAATCCATAACATATAGTCGACAAATCAATGATACAAGAAAGCCTCGGACAGAACAGTTTTTGGAATCCAAAATCAACCAATCGACGATATTAAAATCGAAGTGAATTCAACTTACAACTACACGTTAACAACAACGAATCAGACGGTAAATAGATCGACCAAATAAAAGGTCCCAAAGAGAAGAGGAAAAAATAAATAACTTGCAACAACGGACAGAACAAACAATAATCCAAACAAATAAATATAAACAAAAAAAGAAAAATTAAAGAAGGAGTACCTCAAAGAAAAATGGAAAGAAACTGAATCGAAGCAGAACCGGACTATTTAGACTCGAGCTCAAATTTTTGTATTCGAGGTTGAACAGACCTTAATTAAACTGTTTTCAAGTGAAAACAAATTAATTAAGGTCTATTAGACCTCAATTTCTCTAAAATCCGCAAAAATTCCCTAATTTTGGTTCTAGGAATCTTGAATCTTGATTTTGGGGCTCAACAATTTCTGGCCAGATACCAAGGGAACTAACGATGGTTAGTGTGTGAAGGAGGTGAGGTGAGGGTGTGATATCAATTTGGGGCGATTTGGGGTAAGTTGGGTTTTAACTCGAATCTTCGATTGAAGATTCGAGAAGTTGTGGCTAGATTTGAAGTAAACCGAGCCGGGGGTTAGATTGAGGAGGTCTTGGGGAGTTTGGGGTGTAAATTTGGGAGGGATTGGAGGCCGACCGCCACCGTTGGCGATTTCTGGCGGGCGGTCAGCGGTGGCGTGGGGCGGCCGGATTTCGCCTCTAATAGAGACGAGTATGGGAAGGGCTCTTTGGTTTGGTGTGTAAACGGGTTTGGGGTTTTGGGTAATTAAAAATAGGATAATAATCTGGGCCATTGGATGAAGTATCATCAATGGTCCAGATTGAAAGGTGGGAGATGGGGCGGGTCTGTTGGGTATTTGGGCTGGTTTCTTTTGGGTTTGGGTTCTTTGGGCCTGGTATTGGCCGGTTTTGGACCAACCCAGTCCAATTTCTCTTCTTTTCCAATTCTTTTTCTCTTTTCTTTTGAAATTAGTTCCTAATTTAAAACAAAAACTCTAATTATACTACAAAAAGTCAAATCAAATTATATTGGTACTAATTAAATTATACTAACAATTATCACACACAATTAAATATCAATTAAATATAAATCACACGACTAGGCATTTAAACGCTAAGAATGTATAAGATGAATTATTTTTTGTGACTTTTGTTTTATATATCCTTTGCAATAAACTTACTTACTTTAAACAAGACTAAAAATGCAAAGAAAAAATACAACACTATTCTTTATATTTTATTTTATTAGTTTTAACAAATAAACATGCACAGATAAAAATGTAGACAATCACTAAGAAAATCAAACAATAAATACAAAAATCAACACAACACAAAACTATTCTATATTTTTTTGATTTTGGGAGTAATTCTCATGTGAGGCAAAAATCTCGTGCTCACAGCTGCCCCTCTTTGCATGGAAACGTGAAGAGTTTTCGTGCAAAGAATAATGAGCAAATACGAGCGATTTTTGCCCGTTCGAGCACTCCGTGTGAAGCATTTTGAAAAGATCTTGACCGAGCCTTTGCTTTGAGAGGCCTCTTACATATCCTGGGCTAAACAGGAATCAGGTCAATGTAGTTCGGGAAGCTTTGGTAGCTGGGATTACCGTGGACTAATACTTTGCCGTTACTATTGCTATCGTTTGCTGCTGTTGCTGCTTACTGCTTACTGACCTCCTTATTACAACAAAAGAGAAATTAAAGCTAAGCTAGCTATGCTATGAACTATGAGTTACAAGATTTCTATCTATGATTCTCTTGAAAACTTGATCTTGAATCTTAGCTGATTTTGTTGCAGACCTCGATCTGAATTTTGACGCTCAAACAAGCGGTACATGCTTGTTTATTTCTGTAACATTGAGTGAAACAGAGTCGGCGGAGCTTGTTATTTCAATCAGATTCTGAGCAATCCGCGCTTTTGTTTACTCCAACATTTGGACTCGTTTTCTTTTGGTTCTTTTCTTTCTTTTCTTCATTCCGGATTGAGGTTCCACTCGTAGGTTATCTCGATCCTTGCGTCCCGAGGTCAAACCTATTTAGACAAATGAAACAAACAAACGAACGAAATTTTTCTGCCCCAGTTTTGCTAGGAAAATTTCGTGAGTTAGTTGTGACACAGAAAGTGATAAAAAAGACTCTTTGGTATTGGTTAAGAAAAATCACGGTTTCACAAATAAACGTTCCACGGCTTTCTGGCCGGGATTTTGAAGAAGAGTTTCACGGCATTCTGGCCGGAATTCAAACAATGTCTAACGGTGTTTTGGCCGCTAGACCCTCGATTTTTTGGCCGGGGTTAAAATAAATGGCTCCGCAGTTTTCTGACTGGGAGATCCTCGGTTTTCTAACAGGGAAAAAGAGTTTTACGGCTTTCTGGCCGGAATTCAAACAATGTCTAACGGTTTTTTGGCCACAAGACCCTCGGTTTTTTGGCCGGGGTTAAAATAAATGGCTCCGCAGTTTTCTGACTGGGAGATCCTCGGTTTTCTGACCGGGAAGGAGAGTTTCACGACTTTCTGGCCGGAATTCAAACAATGTCTAACGGTTTTTTGGCCGCAAGACCCTCGGTTTTTTGGCCGGGTTAAAATAAATGGCTCCGCAGTTTTCTAACTGGGAGATCCTCGGTTTTCTGACCGGGAAGGAGAGTTTCACGGCTTTCTAGCCGGAATTCAAACAATGTCTAACGGTTTTTTGGTCGCAAGACCCTCGGTTTTTTGGCCGAGGTTAAAATAAATGGCTCCGCAGTTTTCTGACTGGGAGATCCTCGGTTTTTTGACCGGGGACAAAAGTTTCACAGCTTTCTGGCCGGAATTCGAACAATGTCTAACGGTTTTTTGGCTGCTAGACCCTCGGTTTTTTGGTCGGGGTTAAAATAAATGGCTCCGCAATTTTCTGACTGGGAGATCCTCGGTTTTCAGACCGGGGATAAAAGTTTCACGGCTTTCTGGCCGGAATTCAAACAATGTCTAACGGTTTTTTTTTTGCAAGACCCTCGGTTTTTGGCCAGGGGTTAAAATAAATGGTTCCGCAGTTTTCTGACTTGGAGATCCTTGGTTTTCTGACGAGGGATAAAAGTTTCACGGCTTTCTGGCCGGAATTCAAACAATGTCTAACAGTTTTTGGCCGTCAGACCCTCGGTTTTTTGGCCGGGGTTAAAATAAATGGCTCCGCAGTTTTCTGACTGGGGAGATCCTCGGTTTTCTGACCGGGGATAAAAGTTTCACGGCTTTCTGGCCGGAATTCAAACAATGTCTAACGGTTTTTTGTAAGCAAGACCCTCGGTTTTTTGGTCGGGTTAAAATAAATGTCTCCGCAGTTTTCTGACTGGGAGATCCTCGGTTTTCTGACCTGGGATAAAAGTTTCACGACTTTCTGGCCGAAATTCAAACAATGTCTAACAAGTTTTTTGGCCGCCAGACCCTCTGTTTTTTGGCCGGGGTTAAAATAAATGTCTCCTCAGTTTTCTGACAGGGAGATCCTCGGTTTTCTGACCGGGAAGAAGAGTTTCACGGCTTTCTGGCCGTAATTCAAACAATGTCTAACGATTTTTTGGCCGCCAGACCCTCAGTTTTTTGGCCGGGGTTAAAATAAATGGCTTCGCAGTTTTCTGACTGGGAGATCCTCGGTTTTCTGACTGGGAATAAAGGTTTCACGGCTTTCTGGCCGGAATTCAAACAATGTCTAATGGTATTTTGGCCGCAAGACCCTCGGTTTTTTGGCCGGGGTAAAAATAAATGGCTCCGTATTTTTCTGACTGGGAAATCCTCGGTTTTCTGACCGGGGATAAAAGTTTCACGGCTTTCTGGCCGGAATTCAAACAATGTCTAACGATTTTTATCCGCTAGACCCTCGGTTTTTTGGCCGGGGTTAAAATAAATGGCTTCGCAGTTTTCTGACCGGGAGATCCTCGGTTTTCTGACCGGGAAGAAGAGTTTCACGGCTTTCTGGCCGGAATTCAAAAAATGTCTAACGGTTTTTTGGCCGCCACACCCTCGGTTTTTTGGCCGGGGTTAAAATAAATGGCTCCGCAGTATTCTGACTGGGAGATCCTCGGTTTTCTGACCGGAAAAAAGAGTTTCACAGCTTTCTGGCCTGAATTCAAACAATGTCTAACGGTTTTTTTGGCCGCCAGACCCTCGGTTTTTTGGCTACGGTTAAAATAAATGGCTCCACAGTTTTCTGACTGGGAGATCCTCGGTTTTCTGTCCGGGAAGAAGAGTTTCACGGCTCTCTGGCCGAAATTCAAAAGCAATGTCTCGCGGCTTTTTGGTCGGAGAGACCCTCAGTTTTCAGACCGGGGTTCAGACGGATATTGGACTAACATGATTTGATCCTCTTTTTTGGAGTTTTCATTTTCTTTTCTTTTATTCTTCCTTTTGGGCCTTCTTTTAGGTATTTTCTTTTTAACCATCAACAAATGCATAAGATAAAGCTTTTGAAAAGAAACTTCCTCTTTTATGTGTTTTCCTTGTTCCAGAGCCATTTCAATGCTTTCGTATTTCACTTCTTTGGCTGTACCTTCTTCTTGCACAATTAAATAGACCTGCTTTCAACAAAGAACATTTTATTAGTTGAAAAAGTGGCTGACTTTGTGGCCTTGATTATCTTCATTGCTTGATCCTTGTCTCATTTCCATTGAAGACTTTGCTACCAATTGTCTTTGGGGATGACTTCTTTTCAAACTGACCGGGTTCATTCTCGGGATTCCACGAGGATTTTCTGTGTGGGTTTTGTCCTTCTGCCTCATTCCGTCTATTCTAAGACCTTATCCTTTGATTTCCATTTTCTTCCTAACCTCCGTTCCTTTGGAAACAATCGATCATTACGATCCAATAGGGGATTATATCAATACACCACTGAGGCTGGTTTTTTCTTCTTTACCAGGCGTAATTCTTTCTAAACGGCCCTGTCACCATTCTTTGTAATGATTTCAGAATTCAAAGTTAAATAGAAAGGGATTCAAAGAAAAATGAACAAAGAATGGAAAAAACGTATCGACGATAGAGGAGTCCCTTTCGGGGAAAAAGAAGGACTTATCTGAGGTATATGCTGACTTTGAACCAACATGACATGCTTCTCGGACTTGATGCTTGATCGTCACAAATTCCCATTTCCTTATGAACCAAAATGGTTCTATGTTTCCAAGCTAAGGAGCCGTGCCAGGACCACTTGTGGTGAAACACCTTTTTCGGTTGATAGCGCCCTTTTGCGGGTTTTCGCCAATCGACCTCTCTCGTTTCTCTTCTTACCATCGCCAGATAGCACTCTTTGCGAGTTTTTTACCAACAGGCACTCTCATTTTGTATTTCTCTACTTCCATCGTCTTATGGTGCCTGAAAGTTTTCACCAATAAGACTCTCTCATTTTATTTCTTGACATGTCCTGACCCATGCCATGACCATGCCCTGAATTGTCCTGCAATATCCTCACACATCCCAACACATGCCATGGCCATGTCCCAAAACATGCCATGGCCATGTCATGACACGTCCTGACCCGTGCCATGCCCACGTCCTGCCACGTTTTGTGGCTATGTCCAGACAGGTCCTAACACATGCCATGGCCTCGCTCTACCATGTCCTGCGATGTGATGAAATGCCCTGAAATGTGACATGGCCACATCCTTACATATCATATACGTGCCTTGCCCATATCCTATCATGTCCTGCGACGCCCTAACACATCCTGTGCCATGTCCTGCAACATCCTGACACATCCTGACCCGTGCCATGGACACGCCCAGGCATATCTTGCAATGTCCTAACATATCCAGAAATGTGCCATGGCCATGTCCTGACACATCCTGACCCGTGACATGTCCACGTCCTGCCATGTCGCGCGACGTCCTGACACGTCTTGTGGCCACGTCCTACAATGTCCTAACCCATGCCATGGCCATGTCTTGACACGTCCTGACCCATGCCATGACCATATCCTGCCATGTCCTGTGACATACTGCCATGTCTTGGGACGTGCTGACATGTCCTGACCCATGCCATGGCTATGCCCTACCATATCATGCGACATCCTAACACTTCCTGACATGTGCCGTGGCCATGTACTAACACGTCATGATCCATGCCAAGCCCTTGTCTTGCAATGTTCTGTGACGTCGTGACACATCTTGTGGCCACATCCTACGACAATATGAACCGTTACATGGCCATGTACTTCTATGTTATGCGACATCCTGACACGTCCTAAAATATGCCATGGCCATGTCCTGACATGTCCTGACCCGTGCCATGCCCACTTCCTGCCATGTCCTGACACGTCCTGTGGCTACGTCTACCCACGTTCTGACCCGTGCCATGGCCTGGCCTTGCCTTGTCCTACGACATCCTAACATGTCCTAAAATGTGCCATGACCATGTCCTACGACATTCTGACATGTCCTGTGGCCACGTCCTGCAACATCCTAATACGTCCTAACCCATGCTACGGACACGCCCTAGCATGTCCTACGATGTCCTGACACGTCCTGAAACATGCCATGGCCATGTCCTGATACGTCCTGACCTGGGACATGCCCACATCCTTCTATGTCCTATGATGTCTTGACACATCATGTGGACACATCTTGCGACGTCCTAACACGTTCTGACCCATACCATGGCCATGTCTTGACACATCCTGACATGTGCCATGCCTATGTCATGGCATGTCCGGCAATATCCCGACACATTTTATGATGTCCAAACACATCATGAACCGTGCCATAGCAACCTTCTACCATGTCATGTAACATCCTGACACGTCCTAATACGTGCCATGGCAATGTCCTGACAGGACCTGACCCATGCCAAGCCCTTGTCCTACCATGTCCTGCGACGTCCTAACATATTTTATGGCCTCGTCCTGCAACATCCTGACCCATGCCATGGCCACGCCATGCCGTTTCCTATGACATCGTGACACATCCTAAAATGTGCCATAGCCCCTAACACGTGCTGAACCATGCCATGCCCACGTCCTGTCATGTCCTGACATATCTTGTAGCTACGTTCTACGACGTCCAAACACGTCCTAACCCGTGCCATGGCCTCAGCCTGCCATGTCCTGCGACATCCTGAAATGTGCCATGGCCATGTCCTGATATGTCCTGATTCGTGCCATACCTACGTTCTGCCATGTCCATACACGTCCTAAGGCAACGTCTTACGACGTCCTAATACATCCTGACCCATGCCATGGACATGTCTTGATACGTCTTGACCTATGCCATGCCCACTTCTTGCCATGCCGTGCGACATTGTGACACATCGTGCGACATCCTGCGATGTACTGACCCATGCCATGGCCATGCCCTACCATGTTTTACAACGTCAAGACATGTCCTGACACGTGCTGACACGTCCCGACCCACGCCATGAACATGCCCTACCATGTCTTACAACTTTCGAACACATCCTAACATGTTCCATGGCCATGTCCTAACATGTCCTGTGACTTCCTGAAATGTCCTAACATATGCCATGGCCATTTCCTGACATGTCCTGACCTGTGCCATGCCTTTTTCCTGTCATTTCTTGCACTTCCTAACACATCATGTGGCCACATCCTAAGACATCCTGACCCGTGCCACGGCCATTCCATGCCATGTCTTGCGACATGCTGAGACGTCTTAAAATGTGCCATGGCCATGTCCTGACACGTCCTGACCCGTGCCATGCCCATGTCCTGCCATGTCCTGCAACGTCCTTAAACATCATGTGGCTATATACTTCAACATTCTGACATGTCCTAACCTGTGCCATGGCCATGCCCTAGCATGTCCTGCGATGTCTTGATACGTCCTGAAACATGTCATTGCCATGTCCTAACACATCCTGACCAGTGAGATGCCCACGTCCTGTCATGTCATGCGACGTCCTGACACGTCTTGTGGCCACATCCTGCGACGTCCTGGTTCATGCCATACCTACGTCCTACCATGTTTTGAGATGTCCAGACATATCCAGTAGTCATGTCCAACGATTTTTTACGATGTCCTAACATGTCCTGACCATTGCCGCGGCCATGACCTGCCATGTCCTGAAATGTGCCATGGCCAAGTCCTGACATGTTCTGACCCGTGGCATGCCCACAGCGTGCCATCTCCTAACATGTTTTGTGGCTGCGTCCTACGACGTCCTGACATGTCCTGACCTATGCCATGGCCTCACCCTTCCATGTCCTACGACATCCTCACACATCCTGAAACGTGCCATGGCCATGTCCTGACACGTCTTGACCCGTGCCATGCCTACGTCCTTCCATGTCCTGTGAAGTCCCGACACATCATGTTGCCACATCCTACAACATCCTGACATGTCCTAACTCATGCCTTGGCCATGCCCTGGCATGTCCTGAAATATTTCATGGCAATGTCCTAACACGTCCTTACCTATGACATGCCCACGTACTGCCACGTCCTGCAACATCTTAACACGTCTTGTGGCCACGTCCTGACACATCCTGACCCGTGCCATGGCCATGTCTTGACCTTTCCTGACTCGTGCCAAACCTACATCCTTCTATCTCCTATGACATCCTGACACGTCATGCGACGTCCTAACACGTCCTGACCCATACCATAGCCATGCCCTATCATATCTTGCAACGTCCTGACATGTGCCATAGCCATGTCCTTCCACGTCCTATCCGTGCCAAGCCTTCGTCTTGCCATGTCATGCGACATCCTAACACATCCTGTGGCCAAGTCCTGCGACATCCTGACACATCGTGAAATGTGCCTAGGCCACGTCCTGACCTGTGCCATGCCCATGTCCTTCTATGTCCTATCACGTCATGTGGCTGCAACCTGCAAAGTCCTAACCCGTGCCATGGCCTCGCCCTATCATGTCCTGCGACATCTTCACATGTCCTGAAACGTGCCATGGCCATGTCCTGACACGTCCTGACCCGTGCCAAGCCATTGTTCTGCCATGTCTTGTGATGTCATGACACATCCTCTGTCCACGTCCTACGACATCTTGATCTCTGCCATGGTGATGTCATGACACTACCATGTCTTTCGACATCCTGACATGTCCTAAAAAGTACCGTGGCCATGTCCTGACATGTCTTGACCCTTGTCATGCCCATGTCCTAACATGTCCTGACATTTCCCATGGCTACTGATATTAGGTGAATTTTACTATATTCAAGCCCAATATAATCACACATTATTGTTGTTTTGATATTGTTTATGATGACAAAATGCTCTTATTAGTGTTTTTAGTGTGTTATAGGTACACATGAGTCAATGAATGCTAAAAGAGCAGTTTTGGAGTCAAAAGATGGTGAAAAAGGCCATGTGTGGAACAAGTCAAGAATTTGTGCTGAAAATAGCCGGAAGAATCCGAGGCACTGTTTGCCTGCAATTCCACCACGACCGCGGTAGAACAGGCCTGCGGAAGTTTGAAGATTTAGACGACTCATTCCACCACGGTTCGACTGCGACTGCGGTCCAACCGCGGTAGAAGCTGAGATTTTTAAGGGCTAAATTGTCAAAATGCAAGTTGTATAACCTAAACCCTATATATAATGTTAGGATTTGCCCAAAGGAGGCAAGTATTGTATTATTGACTACTTTTGCTAGCAAACTAGTAAGAGAGAACCCTCTCAACATCTTTATTTCTTTTACATTTAATTCTTGATTATAAAATCAATTATCTATATTATTTTCTTGATTATAAGTAGCTAAATCTTTATCTAAGGTTTTGATGGAACCTATTGATTGATGAACTTTTGGGGTATGTGAATACAAATTGTTAGCTAGATTTCTATTTGTTCAACTTCGTTCTTGTTGTAGTTAATTGATAGGATCCTCAATTAGCTATGCCTATTTAGTGTGCATAACTTGGAAAGAGTGCATATTTAGGTTATTGTTGAACAACACAACACCTAGATTATTGGAGGAATCTATAATTCTAGGCGTAAAGGTGGGGTTTAGAATAAAGAAACCTTCGGTGCAATCTTAAGTGAATTGTTAAAATTAATGCTAGCTATGGTAGCTCAAAAGAGTGCAATAGTAAATTATTGTAATCGCTCGGGAGAGAATTACGGTAGAAATAGTGTTCATAATTGATAGAAAAAATATTGACGATTTGTATGACCATAAACAGTAGGGATTCCATCAATAGGGGATATCAATACCTTAGCCACAAATATATTAAAAAGTTTGGGAAGCTGATTCAGGAGTATTGTTGGGTTTTGGAAGTTGCAATTGATAGTTTAATTCTCCGTGGGATCAACTATAGACTTAATAGCCCGGATTATATTAACAGCGACCATTTTTTGGGCGTGAATCAATTTTAACGCCGTTGTCGGGGAATTAACGGAATTATCAATTTCCATTGATAGAACTACAAGATTCTTGTGTAGTCAGGTTCTTTCTACACACTCTACATTGAAAATTTTGACGGTTGTTGAATTGGGTGCTCAAGTGCATGCCTAGGAAATCTACAAGGACTGGAGAACTAATTGAAGGACTCTGAGACCTAGAGCAAACTTTCCCGTCACGTAACAGGGCAATCAGACAACTTAAGCAATCTCAACAACCACATATACTAGATTTTGATATGGGAGACGTAAACAACCCAAAGCAGCAAGCTGGGTTGAATGTATAGGAGGCGCATGAGGCGCATTAAGGTGCTTTGTTCGACTGGGCACAACCAACTGCTGAGAATTTGCAACTGCTATTATTGTGCGAGCTATTAAAGGTGAGTCATTCCAGATTACTAATAACATGCTATACGTGTGGCAGAACAATGGATTATTTTCTGGGACTCAGGTTGAAGATCTACAGCAGCACCTAAAGAATTTTCTTTCTATATGCAAGACATAGAGGCAGCCGAATGTGACACCGGAAGCCATCAGGCTATTGCTATTTCCATTCTTAGTTATAGGGGCTGCACATGTATGGATCAAATCACTCCCCATTAACTCTATAGCAACATGGGATGTGTTAGTCAAGCAATTCCATAACAAGTTTCATCCACCTAACAAGACAGCTCAGCAAATTGATGAGATTGCGAGCTTCAAGCAGAAACCAATGGAGACATTGCATGATACTTGGGGTAGATTCATGGGTATGCTAGTTATGTGTCCTCATCATGGGGTTCCCAAATAGATGTTGGGTCAAAGGTTCTATATGGGTCTTTCAAACAGCATGAAGAATATAGTAGATGCCTTAGCAGGTGGGGTTTTTCTGTGCAAGACCTGGAGAGAAGGACAAAATTTGCTTGACAAGATGGCTCAAAACTCCGGGTGGACGACCACAAATGCTCCTATCACTCCAGTGGTACACTCTATACCTCATAATCCTTCCATCACTATGGAGGAGAACATGGCTACTTTATTGACACAAATGAGTATCCTGACGGAAAAGGAGGAAGAATCTGGGGTCAAGCAGCAGGTTCATATTATAGATACTACCAATGGTTGTTTATGCACATATTGCATTACCAATCCATGGGCTTCATACCAAGAACATCATCATCAGCATGAAGACATGAACTATGTGTCTAATTGTGGAGGGCAGCGATATGGTAACCAGAATTGGGGTCAGTAGGCTCCACAGCATTACGGGCCTCCTCATCAACAATATAACGTAGCAGGTATGAGGCCACCAAACAATATGGCTCCATATCCAAGACCTCAGACTTTCAACAATCAGCAACATGGGTATCATCCACCTCCACCACAGCATAGGGGTAGACATGACGATGGGTTCACAAGGTTGGAAGCTAATGCAGCAGGTAATCGGGTCACATGCCAAAACCAATGAGAGGATAGATGCACATGACGCAGCTATCAAGAATATTGAGGTGCAGGTGGGCCAGATTGCTATGACACTTAACAATCATCCTCAAGGGACATTGCTTGCAGACACACAAACAAACCCAAAGGATCAAATCCCAAAGCAGTTAATGGTAGTTAATCTGAGAAGCGGTAGAGATTTTGATGCTGAGCAGGAAAGAGATAGAGGAAATTTGCAAACTGAGACACTCACTCTAGTACCCATTGAACTGGATGAGTCCATCGGGTTAACAGAAGTTACAGTCCAGCTAGTTGTTGAAAATAATGATGTGCAATAGGGAACGAAGAAAGTAGCTGAACCAGTAGAACAGCTGGTTGTGGAACAGGTAATAGAGAAAGAAAAATCTCAAGTGATTGGGAAGAAGAGGCCTCTAGCCCCATTTCGCCAAAGGTTGGCGAAACACCAAAAAGAGGAGAAATAGAAGAGATTCTTCGAGATGCTCGAGCAAATTCAGGTAAATATTCCCTTAATTGAAGCTTTGAAAGAGATACTTGGGTACGCTAAAATAATGAAAGACTTGATGTCATGGAAATTTTATTTCCAAGACTTGGCCACCGTGACTCTTACACAAACATCTAGTGAAGTGGTATCTAGACCCATAGTTGAGAAGCTATTTGACCCAGGTAGCTACACTAATCCATGCACTATAGGAAACTTTGCCTTTGCTAAGGCGTTGTGTGATTTGGGGGGTAGTATAAATCTTATGCCCTTGGTGATCTATAAGAGGCTACACATCGGGAGAGCCAGGCCTACTTCAATGTTATTACAGCTTGTTGACAGGATGGTTAAACATCCATTCGATATATTGGATGATGTGCTTATCCAAGTAGGGAAGTTTGTGTTTCCCACCGATTTTGTGATTCTAGACTGCAAGGTAGTTGAGAAGATTCCTATAATCTTAGGAAGACCATTCCTAGCCATAGGGAGAGCATTGATTGATTGTGAGACTGGGGAGCTCAAGATGAGGCTGAATGATGAGGAGATCATATTCAATATACAAAATCTATGAGGCGCCCTAGTGAGTTTGGGATTGCTCTCTCATTGATGTAGTAGATGTGATAGTGGAGACAAATCAGGTAGAATTGACAGCTAAAGATCCACTTCAGGCATGTCTAATGAACTTAGAGGAGGTAAATGGTGAAAGTCTGGCAGAGTGGGTACTATCTCTGGAAGGCAAGGGGTTTTGGGATAGAGAGTTTGAGTTTGAACCTTTACACATAGAAAAGAGTGAGTCCCCTCCAGCAAAACCATCCATTGAGGAGCCACCAAAGCTGGAACTTAAGCCATTACCAACTCATCTCAGGTATGAAGTTCATGGCCCTAACTCCACTTTACCTGTTATTATCTCATCTGTTTTGCTAGATGTGCAGGCTGAAAAGCTTATACAGGTACTCAAGGAATGTGAAACTGCCATTGGGTGGAACATGGCGACATAAAGGGGATCAGACCCGCATACTGCATGCACAAGATTCTCCTGGAAGAGGGACACAAACCCTCCAGGAAATTCCAAAGAAGGCTGAACCCAAATATAAAGGATATGGTGAAAAAGAAAGTGAGAAAGTGGCTAGACATGGGGTAGGTCCCAGGTAACTTTTCTCACCCTTCTTTGATTTACATTGATTATTATGCCATAAGGACATGTCATGATTTTAAGTGTGGGGTGGGAGACTTATCATATATTGTATGTTGTACATAGTAGATTTAGTTGTATAGTATATTAGCTGGCTTGGCCCGATGATGGTCACTTGGCGAATGGTTTCTTAAGGGTCTAAGTCGGAATAAATACACACAAAAAAATAAAAAATTTGAAAAAAACCCAAAAATATGAGTAGAGGGTTCTTCCTGATGACATACTACTTGGAAAGTACTCTTGAGGGAAGTAGTCCATGTAGGATTTTTATTTATTTTCTATTCTTTTCCTTAGGTTGTGTATCATCTCCCCTTCGTTTTTCTTTTGACCACAGTTCTTTTCCAAGGGTTTTTATTGAACCGGGTTAGGTAGATTTGTTTTTAGGATTAGAGGGTAAAGGTTAACTTGTAACCCCAAGTATCCACATTAGCAAACTAAAATGAACTGCGGTGGGAAGAGCTTGGAGATAAGCCATGAACATGCGACGTCTTGAGACATCCTATGGCCATGTCATGCGACATCCTGAACTGTGCCATGGCTATGTACTACCATGGCCATGTCCTGACATGTCCTAACCCGTGCCATGCCCACGTCCTATGGCTACGTCTAGACACGTCCTGACCCGTGCTATGGCCTTGACCTACCATGTCCTGGAACATCCTAACACGTCCTGAAATGTGCCATGACCATGTCCTGTGACATCCTGACACATAATGTGGCCACGTCCTGCAACATCCTAACACTTCCTGACCTATGCCACGGACATGCCCTGGCATGTTGTGCGATGTCCTTACACGTCGTGAAACATGCCATGGCCATGTCCTGACTCATCCTGACCTGTGACATGCCCATGTCCTTCCATGTTATATAATGAGTGGTGATTTTACCACTCATTCTAGCCTATTTGCATAGCTTTTTATTCCTCTTAATTATGAAATGAGGTTTCTTGTGGTGGTTATTGCTAGATTTTCAGGTAAATGATGCTATTAGGTGATTTGGGTTGAAGTGACAAGGAATTGAGCTAAAAAGAGATGACACCTTGCAAAACTGCCAGTCATTTCGCTTCTGCGGACATTTGATCGCAGAAGCGATGTCGCCTCTGCATAAAGCTGATCGCTTTTGAGATTTTTTGATGGATCAAACAATTCCACTTCGGCGGAGGAAAAGTCGCAGAAACATGACCGCTTCTCCGGTTGCATGATCGCTCCTGCGAAAGCACCTGGGAAAGCAAGATTCTACTTCAGCGGTTCGTTTGGCGTGTCAGCGAGATCGCATCTGCGATTATGTTTCCGCTTATGCAAAGATTTCAAAGATTCTTTTTGTCGCTTCTGCAGTTATATTCCGCTTAAGTGGAACCGCACCTGCGAGGTATTTTCCGCAGGTGCGTGAATAGTGCATCAGACCTGGACAGAACTTGCATTTCACAAGTTTTTACCCCAAATTAATTATATACTCGTCCAAACAGACATTGTTAAGGATCTTTGGCTTATTTTCAATCTCCATAGACTAAAGAGAATGAGTTTGGAGGCTAGGGTTTTGCACGCACACTTGGATCTTGAAGATTAAAGCTTGTGGTTAAGAATTTCTTATCCATTTATGTTTATTTCTTCATTTCCTTGCTTTATACTGTATATCTAAGTGTGTAGTATTTATTTCCAACACTTGAATCTTGTTTATGGGAATATTCATATTTAAAGTGTGGATTAATACATTGTTGTGCTTATGTATTGAATGATTTTTATATATTTATGAAGTGAGTTATTGTTACTTTAAATATTCTTGTTCTTTAATGTTTCCAAAGGGATTAGCTAACCCTAGGACTCACCCATTAACTCCAAATTATTGTTGGGAAAGATAATTTGGGGTTGGGAAAGATTAATTAACAAGAACTTGAGGCGTTAACCCTCATTTTATAGATTCTACCTAGGGATAGGATTGAACTACTTGTAGCCATTCCGGGTGTGCTTAATCCTATAATTGTGACTAGGGATAATTCAATTATGAAGTCTTGTTAGTCATCTGAAGAAGGTAATTAAGAACTTTTATCTGTGGCTAATTAACATAAACTCGCTCATATTTATAAAATCATGAAATACATTGGATCATTACTTGACTGTAATTCTCGATGCGTTCATATTTGTAGCCATTGATCATTATAATTGCTTTCTAGGTTAGTTTACATTTTTGCATTCATATATAAACATTTTCCAAAATCAAAATCATAGTGTTTGGCTCTGCGTGATTAACGATAATTTTCTTACATTCCTAATCGCCTACATATTGTTCTCTGTGGGATTCGACCCCGACTCATAGTTGAGTTAATTATATTGCGTACGACCGTGTCTATTACTTTTTAGTAGTAGAATTGGACATCACGAAAAATGGCGCCATTGCGGGGGAACAATTTGGCGTAATTTAGGTTGTTTGAGAAATAAGCGAAAGTGCTTTGATCCAAACTTGTGGATATTTGTGTAATTATTTTTCTTACCTTGGGTCTATTTTTCTTGTTTATTTTCTCAAATTTGAAAAATGGCATCATACAATGAAAATTGGTCGGATGGTAATTGTTCATACTTTGATGATCCTTGTCCTTATTGTGGAGGACCGCACTCATGGAAAAATTGTTTAAATTCTCCCGGGGGAGGATTGTGCGCACAATTCCAAACCCATTAGTTGAGTATTTGTGATAAGTGTGGTGGCCAAAATGGTCATTGGGAGTTTTTTGCATATTTTTCCTTCCCTTCCTCAAGCCCCTACTATGATGGTTCTACTTGTTTTGATGAGAATTATAGGGCTATGGAGATGGAAGAAGTTGAGCATGGCCAAAATTGAGGGTTCAAGCTCATGTTGGAGTGTTTACTTGAAGAAGGAAACAAGGAAGAAAATGCCTTGGAACATCTTGTGGAGACTAGTCTTCAAAATGATTTAGCACTTGAAAGGTTGCACTCACAGATGGATGAAATGATCGAAGCCCCAAGGGCTCAAAACGCCTCGGAAGTGAATGAAAACCAAGAATCCTTCTTGGACATTGAAAATGAAAATCATTCCTTGGCATTTGATCAAAACCAAGAAGAACTCTCATATGATCAAAATGAGAGAATAATGCTCATGTAGGAGACCATTCTTGAAAATGAGGAGAAGCATAACTTTGCACTCGAGGACTTGAAAAAAGCGTGAATCACAATGATGAACACATCCGTACTTTGGAAGATCAAACGCAAATATTGGTTGAGGCTCACTGTGCCCAAAAAATTTCGTGTCCGGATACAAGCCAAAGAAGAGTCCAACTCCGAGGATGAAAGTGAGATTTACCTTGAGGAATCATGAATTGACCAATCGCCAACCAACTCAATGAGTGTTGTTGATGCCGAGAAAAATATGGAATTGGAGTCAATCGGTGTAAATGAAAATGTGGTTGATGTTGACTTTAATCCGGGGGAAAAAGAGGAGGCCAAGTTAGAAGAATTGCAAAGTGAAGGCTTAAAGTCACTTTCCAAGCATTTTTCAATGTTGGAATTGTGTGGTGACACGGAAGTTGAACCACATGAATCAATGAAGGAGTGCGAGGAGGAAAAATTCTGGCCATACATTTTAGAGTTTGAGGAGACAAGAAATCAAAATGACAGTCGTCACTTGAAAGACAAGAAGTGCAAAATGAAGATATTAAGCATTGGATTGAACATCAAATTACCACCCCCCGTCGCTCATGGTCATAAGCTTGATTCCAAGCTAGGGGCCCAGTTCACATCATACAAGTTGCGAGAAAAGTGGTAATGTTGTTTGCGTCGTGCCACGACGTTAAATTGGGCAGTTGGTGAGAGGCAACCCATCATTTTTCAATTTCTTTTTGATAATAGCTTAGAATATTATTTTTGACTAATCTGTCAACTTTGAGAATTTTTGGAGTTGATTTGAGCAGGTCGGGGTAGCGAGGCAGACATAAACCAGTAACTGCAGAAAACTGACAACAAATTCCCGCTAAAATCGCTTCTGCGAGAAAATGCAGAAGCGCCTTTTGTATCGCAAAAGGGAGCCCAACCGCAAAAGCGCACATTGTTACGCATCCCCGACATCACAGAAGCGGTCAGCCGAACCGCAAAAGCGGCCCAAAATGTAAAAGCAGCCCAAATAACGCCTAAGCGGTCACGCAGAACCGGAAACTGCTAAAACAGAGTGAAACGGTTCTTTTGTCCAAAACATTTCCCTAACACTGTTTTCCCCTGCCCTAACTCCCCAAATACTGAAATTCTTTTGCAAAGGTTAAAGAAAATCTCTTGTAATTCCTTATTCTTCTGCAAATTCAGGTAACATCTTCTACATTCTCATCTCATTCTTCATATCCTTCATAGTATTTCCTTAGACAACAATTTTTTTTAGTTAATTTTGTTTGATTTTTCTTTTTTTTCTTTTTGTTTTGAATTCTTGTTGTTTTAGGAAGTGAGGGATAGGTTAAGTGTAGGTTGTGTGTGGTGTCAATGTAAAACAAATTTTGGGAAGTCTGAGTACCAAAATTTGTTCACAGAGAGGTCAACTTTAAATTGCCCGCAAGATGTTTGACATAATGTTTAAAAGAAATCTTGTTGCTTTACATCACAAAATGGTACTTAATTGAATCATGAATAATTTACCGCACTAATACAAGCCAAAAATTTGTTTTGAGAATGAAAAGAATACAAGAATTTTGCAAAAATTTTCTGGGCAGTGAAGAAGGAGACGTAAATTGTAGAAGCAAAATTTTCTTCGCATGAGCGTAATCGCTTCTCCGGTAGAGCTCACACAGAAGCGAGTCCGAACAAAATGGCAAACATCGCAGAAGCGTAGAAATTTTCGTAAATGCCGGTTCGCCTCTGCGGTCTTGTTTCGCAGAAGCGAAAATTGGGAATTTTGTAATTCCAGTAGCTTTGCAATAGTAGCTTCCCGGGCCCGTTCAATCCAAATTTTTGGCTAAATTGCAATGTTTTGAATTTTTTAACATGGTTTAGTTGCCCGATTGACACTGTGTTAAATTTTTGTAGGTGATTTACTTGAAAATGGACCCAAGCACAAGCGGACAACAAAGAGAAATCAAAGAAGCGATTGATGAGCCATTTGATGAAACACATTTCATGTCCGCTGAATGTGAGTGCCGATATTTGGACGACCTCGTCCATAAGAAGATTATCCTTGAAAAAGGAGTACATGAAGATAAGTTGGCAGAAAAGCTTCCAGAATTCTATGCTCAACTCTTCTCATCAGGATGGTCCTGCTTCATCACCACCACTTGCAAAGCCAATGAGGAGTGGGTGTGTGAATTTTATGCTAACCTCAGGCAGGAAAATTTTGATAGCCCACAAGTAGTCATCAGAGCGAGGTTAGTAAGGTTTGGAATTGATCAAATCAATGACACTCTGGGTATTCCCAACTTTCCGGTGGACCGGGTACAAGCAAAAGACAATTGTGATAATGGAGCATGGCTTGTCTACAAACTCTTCCCAGCGCAGTTGAGAGAAAAATGGGGAACCAGAAGAAAAGGGTTCAAATTACCAACTTCACTGTATAGGACAAAATGTGGCTCTACATCCTGAACAATGGAATCTCTCTTTGCGGCAATATGACAGATGTCTCCTACACCCGGGCACTAATCATAGCTTGCATTCTGGATGGCACACCGGTGAATGTAGGATACTACATTCTGCAGGAGATGAGGCAGTACTTGAGAGAGCACTCGAGCAACAAGGATGCAGGCCTGCTATTCCGCTCCCTTATCACACAGTTGTGCACCAGGGCAGAGGTTGATGTCCGTAGCACCGATCGGTGGCTACCAGTGGACAAACCTTTTCATCCGTTGAGAGTGATAGAAGAGGGGTGTGTAGTTAAAAGAAAGAAGAGGATAATGACCATCACAGCCACCGGTTCAGAGTCTTCTTCACAGGCAGCTGATCAGGGGCCATTTATTATTCTAAACTTCGAGCTTCAAACAATTAAGGAGTTAGTGTGACAGCTTCCGAGTGTGCCGTCCTCCTCTCAGCCCGGGCCTTCTCACTTCTCTAGGAAAGATATGCAGATTTACTTGGATGCTCAGAAAACCCAAAATGATAACATAAAGAAAATGGCAGCATCAGTGACCAAACTGGAGGGAGCCTACAGTACTTTGGCTAAGGCCCGTGTCACCCTTCAATCTGATTTTGAGAAAAAGAAGAAGAAGAAGAAGAACAAGGGAAAGTTGATGATCAAGATGTGGACAGGCATCAAGGCAATCTTCAAACGGGGGAACCTAGATAAGAAGATCCTAGTAGTGACCAAAGATTACAGTGAGGAGTACTCCTTCATTTAAGAGTCTGCTGGAGATGGTGGCGATAATGATGAGGAGACCGATGATGAGGGAGCCGCGAGCTCTGCCCAACACTGATCAGCCTTCCTCCCGCAGTCTGCTAATCTAATGCAGACCTCAGGGAGACCCTCAAACTTTTTATGTTTTACATTCGATATTGTGCAGTGCGGACACTGCAATATTCTAGTTGGGTGTGGCCTTTGTAGCTTGTGACTATACTGTTCTATTCAGTATGTGCCCTTTCCAGGCTTGGTTTAATTAGTTATGTTTGTGTTGTTATTTTTTTCTTTTTTCAATTTTTAGGAGTATTTGATTCTTTTATTTTAGTATCCTGTATAGTAGTTTCTTTTCTTTTATTAGTATTTGCTTAAGTAAAATTTCATTGGGTTTTCTTCATGCTACCGTTCTTTCCCAAGGAACACTTTAGTGAACCGGGTGACTTTTCCCTATGAGAGATAGTGTGACAACCTTCTTAAGCGAATTAGTCTTGTTTTGTTAGGATGATGCTTTTGGATTATTTGGTACTAATAAAATTAGCCTCTTGTATGTAAATTATGATTTAAGAATACCTCTCCAAAAATTTAATTTGAACGAAAAACAAGTAAGTTTCATGGTGTAAAATAATTCTTGTGATAAACTTTTGGCTCTTTTAGTGACTCTTAGCTCATTAGTATGATAGAATTGATCTGTCTTCATTAATTCGTGTGCCATGTGTGTTAGCGATTGTTGAAATAAATCTTGTGTTTACTTCCATCTTCTAGAACTTTCCCGGTTGGTTTTTCAATTCTAATGATACTATATTTTGTTGGATGAATGATCTTGTAAGGCCCCGTAAACATTTTGTGCATAAGACCTAGTAGCTATGTTGTCATGGTCCGAATAATGTGTTAGGAATGCGTAGAATTCTTCGCGGAGAGCAAGCTCGCCGCGGTTTGGACCCTTGGTAGTGATTTAAGTTTTGAAAATGTAAAGAGTACATTTTTCCAGAAAGGTGTCAATTCTGTGGTCAGGAATGCGACCGCAGATCTGCTATGCGGACCGTATTCCTGCTGCAGAGTTTAACAGAGGGTTTACAAAATTTGGTGTTGAGAATACGGTCGATATGCGGTCGCAGAATGGATCTGCGGACCGCAGATCTACCGCATAAATTCTTGATGGTTTTTGAGTGTCAAATCTGCGGTGCACTCTGCGACCGCAGATCAAGAATACGGACCGCATTTTGGTCATATTCCGTAACAGAACTTGTGTAAATTTTGAGGCAATTCCGCGGTCACTATGGAGACCGCATGTTGATTCTGCGATCGCAAATGCGACAGCATAATTGACCTGGCCAAAAAATTTTATAAAATTCAACCCGACCTCTTCTTTAATATAACGTCCTTCTCTTTCATTTTATCATATCATCTTACTAAAATTAGAGAGAGAAGAGAGGGATTTTAGAGAGAGAAGTCTTTTATCTACAAAGATTGCTCCAACTACTTACTTCAAGGGATTCTAGGGAAAAGATTCAACTTCCCCAAATCAATTGAAGGTAAAAACCCTAGCTATTTCCTCTAATTTTCAGTTTTAAAATGGGTAAGGAGAGGGTTGCATATAATAGCTTTTGAAAGTGGAATTTTACACTCATGCATGATTATTGAGTGGTCGTGTTACCACAGCCAATCTTATTGAGCTTGGGATGGTTGATTTTGATGTGATTATGGGAATAGATTAGCTCTATTCATGCTTTGCCAAGCTTGACTATAGGACGAGAGTTATGAGGCTCGAGTTCCCTAACGAGCCAGTTATTGAATGAAGAGGAAATGGTGTAGTGCAAAGGGGTAGGTTTATTTCCTACCTTAAGGATTTGAAGATGATTAAGAAGGAGTGTATTTATCACTTGGTTCGGTTAACGGACACCACCTTAGAGGTGCCTACCCTCGAGTCCGTGCTAATTGTGAATGGATTTCCTGAAGTGTTTCCGGATGAGCTTCCAGGTATCCCATCGGATAGGGAGATTGATTTTGGGATCGATGTATTGCCAGATACACAACCACTATCTATTCCATCGTATAGAATGGCGCCAGCAGAGCTAAGGGAGTTAAAGGAATAGCTGAGGGATTTATTAGAGAAAGGATTCATACGACCGAGTGTCGCCGTGGGGTGCTCCGGTTCTCTTTGTCAGGAAGAAGGATGGGTCACTTCGAATGTGTATTGATTATCGGTAGCTCAACAAAGTCACCATCAAGAATAAATATCCTTTGCCTGGAGTGGATGATCTGTTTGGCCAATTGCAAGGAGCGAAGTTCTTCTCAAAGATTGATTTACGGTCTGGGTACCATTAGTTGAAAATCAGGGAGCAGGATATTCCTAAGACCACCTTCAGAACTTTTTATGGTCACTTCGAGTTTTTGGTCATGTCTTTTGGGCTAACCAATGCCCCAGCACCTTTCATCGACCTTATGAATCGGGTTTTCAAGCCATTCCTAGATTCCTTTGTGATTGTATTGATTGACGACATTCTCATCTACTCTCGGAGCAGGAAAGATCATGCCATTCACCTCAGAGAAGCATTGCAGACCCTTCTTCAACATTAATTGTATGCCAAGTTCTCAAAATGTGAGTTTTGGTTGGAGTCCGTAGCCTTTCTAAGACATGTTATTTCCAGTGAGGGGATTCAGGTGGATCCTTAGAAGATTGCAGCAGTGAAAGATTTGCCTAGACCCACGACCCCCACAGAGATTCGTAGCTTCTTGAGTTTGGCAGGATATTATCGGAGGTTTGTAGAGGGATTCTCAACCCTCGCCTCCCCATTGACTAAACTGACGCAGAAGGCAGTTAAGTTCCAATGGTCTGATGCATGTGAGCAAAGTTTCCAAGAATTGAAGTCAAGATTGACCTCAGCACCAGTATTGGCCTTGCCAGAAGGCACAGAGGGATTTCTGATTTATTGTGATGCCTCCAGAGTCAGTTTGGGATGTGTATTGATGTAGCGCGAAAAGGTCATAGCTTATGCTTCCAAGCAACTCAAGAACCACAAGAAGAATTATCCGACGCATGATTTGGAGCTTGCAGCGGTTGTGTTTGCCTTGAAAATATGGCGACCCTATCTCTATGGGGTTCATGTAGATGTGTTTTCAGACCACAAGTGCCTCCAGTATTTGTTCAATCAAAAAGAGCTAAATCTGAGACAACGGCGGTGGTTAGAATTGCTCAAGGACTATGATATGAACATATTGTACCATCCAGGGAAGGCAAATGTGGTAGCCAACGCTCTTAGTCGAAAATCCATGGGTAGTTTAGCTCATTTGGGTGTGGATCAGAGACCCTTGGCACGGGAGTCTTACCAATTGTCCAGTTTGGGGGTTCGTATCTCGGCGTCAGATGAGGGGGATGTTTTGGTGCATAACGGAGCAGAATCATCATTGGTCGCAGAAATCAAGGAAAAATAGTTCATGGATCCAGCATTGGTTCGGGTGAAGGAAGCAGTTATGAATGACAAGACCTCAGCATTTGTACTCAGCAACGAGGATAGTGTATTCTGGTGTCAAGGTAGATTATGTGTTCCGGACGTGAACGAGCTTCGGGAAAGGGTAATGGCAGAGGCTCATATTTCCAGGTATTCGGTGCACCCCGGTTTCACGAAGATGTATCATGATCTTAAGGAGATTTATTGGTGGAATGGTATGAAAAGGGATGTGGCAAGCTTGTAGCTAAATGCCCGAAGTGCCAGCAAGTGAAGCCCGAGCATCAACGGCCCGGTGGATTAACTCAGCTTATAGGAATACCAAGGTGGAAATGGGAGATGATCAATATGGATTTCGTGGTGGGGTTATGTCACGCCCCAAATCGAGGGACATGACCGGCGCCCGACTAGGTAGCCCCAGTCAAGCGGACCTGGGTGCCTTTCATTCCCACGTGTTACCCCCGTGTTGATTATTTCTCATTAACCAAATACCTTACCAATTATAACTGATTTCACAATATACAAACATAACCATGCGAGTGATTCATTAACAAGTTTACAGCTTTTACAACGCCCAACATAATATATACATGAGCCTCGAATCCCACAGTTTACATGTCTACGGAACCTCTAGGATACAAAGGACGATACAATACTTGCCGGTAACAAGGCTCCGGCTATACCTTACACAAAATCAAAATAAAGTCTAAACAAGAGTGGCATGAGCCACGTAGGGCCCCGAAAGGAAAGGGGCTCACCAAAACGGGCAGTGGAAGATGAAGGATGCTACTGCCGATGAGCTGAAGTACCTGCTACTGATTCACCTACAATCATAATACGAATGTAGTGTCCCCGGCAAAAGGGACGTCAGTACACTTGAATTGTACTGGTATTTATGGACAAACTTTGTCCCAAGTAAACTCAAGCCATTAAATTACATCAAAACTAATCAAGCCAGCCAACCATGTTTTCCACCTTTTACTCATTTCAGATAAGCCTCAACACAAACACGTTCAAGGTAAACAAATAGAACAACAACCAATCAACCACACAAATTGCAAGTAGTCAAACATAGGGGCAATCAGTGCCCCCAGGTTGCAAACTCTCCCTGCTGTCTCCTTTCACAATTTCACATCATTGATTTTTGTATCAATTTTCAATAGCGATTTCGATCGCTTTCCATCCTTATTGCCCCCGACCACCCTTATTACCTCGGCCACCCTTATCACCCCAACCCACACCTTATTTCCTCACGTTGCGGCGCGCAACACGACCCCGCCTTACAGTTTAAAACACAACAATTTCAAACAGCAGATAAGGTACTACACACAATTTCAATAAGTTCAAATAAGCAACTTGCACATTGTTCCATGTTCTCAATTACTTATCAAGCCAATATCACAACCAAGTTACAATATTTCCATAATCAAAATATTCACACAAGTATGTTCAACAATTTTCCACAATTCAAGTGCTTCGTCTCTTTCCACAATAAACCAATTCTCAAGTGTTTCGTTTCTTTTCCACAAGGTGCCATAAAGGCCATCATAACCATTATTCACAATTCTTCACCAATTCCAATTCCCTTGTTATCTTTCAATTCATATTTCATACCACACCACATGTAGTTTAACATCAATTAGATACCCACCAACAAAATCAACAAATTACACACAATCTCTCAAATTAACACATGCCAAACGAATTGCACACATAAGGGCGATTTCACAAGAATCAAAGTTAGCCATACATACCTCGATTGAGCTTTCCTTAAGTTACTACAACACTCCAAAAACTCTAGCAATTCCAATCTACTATGAAACATAACAAATTTAAACACATATTAGAAAGATATTCATGAAACTAGCTCATTTGAACAATTTATCAAACACTAGTTGAGCATCTTGATTTCGAATCCCCTTTTAAGACTTCCTTCATTCCCTAACCCAATCTTTAGTTATTTAAGTTAAACAATCTTCCCATAAACCTAAGTTGTACATGCATGTATACACAATACTAATAAACCCAAGAATCATACCTCAATAACTCATCTTATACACCAAACTCGAAATTAAACCCTAGGGTATAGAATCTTACCTCTTAGATGAAGAACTTGCTATTGGGTTCTTGATTCTTGAAGATTGATGCAAGATTTGGATGATTTGGATGTTGGGTTCCTCCTTCTCTCTCTAAAATACTCTCACCTCTCTCTAAAATCAGTAAGAAATGACCCCAAAATGAACCCCAAAGCCTATATATTGAAATGGGGTCGGGTTATAAAAATTAGAAGAATAACCCTGCGATGTCAATTCTGCTATCGCAGAATGCACCGCCGAATGGACATGCGGGCCGCAAAATGCACCGCAAAATCGGCAGCCAAAAATGAGCTACACTGGTTTAAGATGCGGTCAAGATGCGGACCGCAGAACGAACATGCGGACCGCAGAGTAGAAATGCGGACCGCAGATTTGACCTGACACACGATCGCATTTTCCAGCCTTTGGTAATTTGATCATAACTTTGTGTAGGAATGTCCAAATGACAAACGGTTTGAAGGGTTGGAAACTAGACTCAAAGGGCTTTCATTTGATATGCTATTCACCACATAAAACCTTATAAAGAATTATATAAGATCGTTTAAAGTGGAGCCTTGTGTGAATCCATTTGGAAATTTGGCCTATTTCGAAAAGTTTCCTATTTTGCTTACACTTGGGCTTTCATTTGGACCTCATATCACTTACCATAAGACTCATACTCATAATTAGCAAGTCTAATTGATGTCCATAATGTTCATAGCACATAAAATATAATAATTAGCCTACATGGCACCACATAATCCTATATTACTTAGCGAAATTTTCTGGGGCCTTACATTCTCCCCCCCTTAGGATCATTCGTCCTCGAATGAGGAGTATAGTCTTCCACAAACACTTTAACAACACACATCTCTTTTCTAACCTACCTCCAGTCTCAAAATTTTCACTAACTCCTAAATTTTTCAGAAATTTCAGCAGAGTTTCCTTTGTAACTAGGCCTATCCACCTGCCAGAGAATCACCAAAATCTTCTTAACCACACATCCACAACTGTACATAGCACCACAATGTATATATCCACAATCCTAGTCCCAGTATTATAAGAACCACATTAACATATGGATACCAGAACATGGACTACACAGTTTTACATCAAAATACCTATATGGTACATTCCAAGTCAAAACTAACTGGTATTCAATCAAACGAAAGTACTTTCCTTCCACGACTCATTTATCATTCTACGCGACATTATCGACTTACAAGCATTATCATAACACCTTCTCAAAGATAATATCAACTCCCAAACATACATAATAAGGATGACAGAGATAAACATCTTGCATGAGATAACTATCCATTGACTTTACCTTTTTATAACTTCCACCGTACAATTTTCACTCCACTGGATATTGCAATTCATGATAACAAAAATAACCCACAATTCCATAACTTGGCATCATACCATCAAGGATGTCAGTTCATAGTAAACAAACAATCATGTATTCATAATAGTCCTTACCAGCCATTAATGTAATCGTAAAGGTGTTCATCAACAAGAATATAATTTCATTTCAATCAACAGTCCATATGAAGCCAAGCCATCATGAGTCTTGCTAGTAGTGCATCATATAGGATATTACCATGATTATATGGTTCAATCAAGTCAATTCATACCCACATTTTTTTTTCATCACTATCTTCTTAGACATAAGCATATGGAAACACAAAGTACATGAGGAACAGCTATGGGGAATATCATACACCTATTGCAACCTAATGTGTAATACAGTCATGTTACTTTTATTATCAACTCGCATAACATTTTTAGGGGTACACTCACACTAAACCCTTGATGACCCTTAATAATTACCCTAAGATGTGCTTTCATAAACTAACCATAAAATTACCTACCCAACATATATGTGACCACACTGTGAAGCTTCATCTTTGACTCGTCTAAACTTACAATGCTCAATGGATTGGGATCTAATCAATGAGGAACAACAAAGTTCAAGATCAGGCTGGAGTTCTTCAAGAATCCATTAATGCACTGGGTAGAGTACTTTATGAGGTTGTATACTAAGAGACAGAAAATGTTACTACTAACAATACTAACATGGTTAATCATTATGACTACCTCAATTAATACACAAATGACGAATAAGAGTAAGTAGTACATGGGAAATAGGAACCATAAAGGAGGAATACTCAAGTACGTGAACCACTCATTTTCTAAAGTGTAGGGAAAATCCGTCGACCCCGAATAGGAATACTCTAGCACTTTGAATGTGATATGGGATTCAAAATACACGAAGTTAAATTACACTCTTAACATTACTTGACGAACGGAATCTATGCCACAAGCCTATAAGGATGAAAAATAATTGAACGCTTATGAGATTACCATATTCTAGACAACTTAACACTTTTTGGTAATTGATCATATATGAGGGAAGTAAAAATTACGACCATTTTTTTTTCATTCAAATCAACATGTTCATGATATGTACAAAAATCCTAAGTCATCTAATCTCGACCTTTCACGAGTGAAACTCAATAGCTAGGAAATCTTGATATTGGGGCAAAATCATGAATTGGTTAGATGGTTCTAATAGTTAACACGACGCTCCAGGGAGAAGGAAAATAACACTCATATCTAGCCAAGAAGGTGAGATACCAAGGGTAGTAAAACTCTCCACACATGACAATGACATAGTCCATAATTCTAGAAGTTGAGGGTGTGAAGAAAACCAAACACAATGAGACAATGCACAATAATCGCTGAAGGTTTGCAAATGTTCATGATGAGATCTCCATAGGTTTTGACTTGAAAAAAGGAAGTGTCGTAGTGATACATAGAAGGGAATGTTCTCTTATCGTTGTCGTACAAGTGTAGGGAACTAGCACAATGAATTCACTAAATAAGGAATACGATTAAAACATTGTGGAGACATAAAGAGAGAATAATCATTCGTTATGAGTTGGATATGCCTATGTTATACTATCTTCCAAACTGCAATAAAATTCTACATCACGGGCAACCACAACACTAGAAACCAAGTGAGCTACTTACTACAGGATATCTCAAGTGGAAACCAAAATTATGGCAACACAAGATCTTCCTATGATGGGATGCGAAGATCTCAATTTTCAGAAAAACATTTATGCACACAGTGACCATTTCAATTGACATGTACTTGTAGGATAAGTGTAGATGCATGCTTTTACGTTTCTTGATAGTAAGAAGGTTTTCATGATGTTACTTGCAAGAGAGTAGATTGGTAGCTCAAGCCATATAGGCCATATACACAACTGAGAAAAAGAGTGACTCGGGAAGGATCAAAAATCTTGAATACTTTGCATGGAACTTGGCACCACATGTACAAACTGTAAGGCCCCGTAAAATATTTGTGCATAAAACCTAGTAGCTATGGTGTCATGGTCCGAATAATGTGTTAGGAATGCGTAGAATTCTTCGCGGCGAGCTTGCTCGCCGCGGTTCGGACCCTTGGTGGTGATTTAAGTTTCAAAAATGTAGAGAATTAATTTTTCCGAAAAGTGTCAAATATGCGGTCAAGAATGCGACCGCAAACCTGACATGCGGACCGCATTCTTGCCGCAAAACGTTCCAGAGAGTTTCCCAAAATCGTGTCAATAATGCGGTCGAAATTGCGATCGCATAGTGAATCTGCGGTCCACTTTGCGACCGCAGATCAGGAATGCGGACCGCATAATGGCCGCATTCTGTAACAGAGCTGGAGTAATTTTTGAGGCCATTCTGCGGTCACTATGCGGACCGCATGTTGATTCTGCGGTCGCAAAGTGCACCGCAGATTTGCCCCGGTCTAGATTTTTGTAACATTTTGACCCGATCTCTTCTTTAATATAACACCTTTCTTCTTCATTTTATCATATAATCTTATCAAAATTAGAGAGAGAAGAGAGGATTTTTAGAGAGAGAAATCTTTCATCTTCAAAGATTGTTCCAACCACTTAATTCCAAGGGATCCTAGGGCAAGGATTCAACTTTCCCAATCTTTTCAAGGTAAAAACCCTAACTATTTTCTTTGATTTTCAGTTTTAATTGGGTAAAGAGAGGTTTGCATATAATAGCTTTTGAAAATAGAATTTTTACACTCATGCATGATTATTGAACTTGATTTCTAGTAAAAAGAAGTGAGTAGAAGTAAGAGTCTTCAAGAACAAGGTTGGCAAGAGTAGGATATCTTGGGTAAGCATAAAGTAGGAAGAAAACTCATCACTAGGTATGTATGGCTAATTTTGATTCTTGTGAAATCGCCTATATGTGTGAAAATTGCTTGGTTAATGTTAATTTGACAAATTGTGTGAAATTCTCAAAGTTGTTGTTGAAATATGAGTGATGTGGTATAGAATATGAACCGAAAGTTAAATGAGAGTTGAATTGGGTAAAGAATTGTGAATAATACTTATGATGGCCTATATGGCACTTTGTGGAAAGGAAACGAAACACTCGAGAATTGGTTTATTGTGGAAAGAGATGAAACACTTGAATTGTGAAAAATTGTTGAACATACTTGTGTGAATATTCTTGATTATGGAAATATTGTAACTTGGTTGTGATATTGGCTTGATAAGTAATTGAAAACATGAAACAATGTGCAAGTTGCTTATTTGAACTTGTTGAAATTGTGTGTAGTACCTTATCTGCTGTTTGAAATTGTTGTGTTTTAAACTGTAAGGCGGGGTCGTGTTGCGCGCCGCAACGTGAGGAAATAAGGTGTGGGTTGGGGTGATAAGGGTGGCCGGGGTAATAATGGTGGTCAGGGGCAATAAGGATGGAAAGCGATCGAAATCGCTATTGAAAAATTGATACAAAAATCAATGATGTGAAATTGTGAAAGGAGACAGCAGGAGAGTTTGCAACCTGGTGAGGCACTAATTGCCCCTATGTTTGACTACTTGCAATTTATGTTGTTAATTGGTTGTTGTTCTATTTGTTGACCTTGAATGTGCTTATGTTGAGGCTTATCTGAAATGAGAAAAAGGTGGAAAACATGGTTGGTTGGCTTGATTAGTTTTAATGTAATTTAATGGCTTGAGTTTACTTGGGACGAAGTTTGTCCATACATACCAGTACAATTCAAGTGTACTGACGTCCCTTTTGCTGGGGACTCTACATTCGTGTTATGATTGTAGGTGGATCAGTAGCAGGCACTTCAGCTCATCGGCAGTAGTATCCTTCTCCTTCCACTGCCCGTTTTGGTGAGCCCTTTTCTTCCTCGGGGCCTTGTGTGGTTCATGCCACTTCGGTTTAAATTTCATTTTGGTATTGTAAGGTATAGCCGGAGCCTTGTTACCGGCAAGTATTGTATCCCTTTTTTTGTATCCTAGAGGCTCTGTAGACATGTAAACTGTGGGACTCCAGTATTATGTATACATTATGTTATGTCGGGCGTTGTAAAAACTGCAAACTTGTTAATGAATCACTCGTGTGGTTTATTTGTTTAATGTGAAATCATTCATGGTTAGTAAGATATTTGGTTAATGAGAAACAATCAACACAGGGGTAACGCGTGGGAATTAAAGGCACCCAGGTCCGCTTGACTGGGGCAACCCGGTCAGGCGACAGTCATGTCCCTCGATTTGGGGCGTGACAAACTTGGTATCCGAGCCTAAGGTTTTAAAGTGTCCTAGGATGTCTCGGAGCCGTGTCTAGTAGTGCCCTTCTTATCGGTGTGTTGTCGACCACATCAGATAAGTTGGGGGCTACACGGGCATTTAGGAATTTACCTATTTCTTTGTTAATCTATATCGTGCGGTAAAGTGCAATGTGGAAATATCCGTGTCTAATTCGCGCCTTGTTCCCAAATTTTCAGAATATGGCACCTAAGAAGAAGGCTAGACTCGGCCTTAGGGCCAATGCCGGCCCAAGTGCAGCTGTTAATCATGTACCCGATGCCGTGGGAGAGAATGACCCACCGGTCCCGAATTTGCCTGACCCATCTGTTCAAAACCCAAGTGTCCCTATTCCAGCTGCGGCAGAGGATGCCACCATTCCTCCTGCCGGTGTTCCTGACTCAGATACAGTTCCCGCTTCGGGCTCTGGTATCTCTAATGAAGATCTTAGGGGAGCCATCCATATGTTAACACAGTTAGTGGCCGCCCAGGCCCAGAGATCCCATGATGCCCCCGCATCCTCCAGCGGACAGGGAGATTCCTTTGGCTCCAGAGTCCATCAATTCTTGCGATTGGCCCCTCCAGAATTTTCAGGTACCGATCCAGAGGCTGACCCACAGGAATTCCTTGATGAGATATACAAGACCCTCAGAGTGATGAAGGCTACAGATATAGAGGGGGTAGAGTTGGCCTCTTACAGGCTGAAGGGAGCGGCACGTTCATGGTTCGAAATGTGGGAGGATTCCCGTGAGGAAGGGAGCCCTCCGGCCAGATGGGATGAGTTCGTGGATGCATTTATGGACCACTTCTTACTTGCTGAGGCAATGGCAGCCCGTGCCACTGAGTTCGAGGTCCTCAAACAGGGCGGTATGAGTGTTTGGGAGTATCACATGGAGTTCGTAAGGTTGTCCAAGTACGCTCCTCATTTAGTGTCGACCATGGATGCCCGGGTTCGACGGTTTGTTCAGGGCCTTAGCCCTTTGGTAGTGAATGAGGCCGCCACAGCAGCTTTGCACTCAGATATGAACTATGGGAGGATCGTGGGGTTTGCTCAAGCCACAGAGGCCAGGAAATTGAAGATTCGTGCAGAAAGAGAAAATAGCAGCAGGGCCCGGTCAATGGGTCATTCGGGGAGATCACTTCCAGGGAAAGGGTCATCAGGGCCATCCCAGTCATATGCTCAGTCCTCTGCGAGTGCACCGCCATCCGTGCACAATCATCAGCAGGGCAGTTACTCGAGACCTGGTTCAGACGGCAGGAGGTCTCGTCAGTCTGGTCATCCTGGGGTGAGATCCCAGCAGCAGGGGAGACCTACATGCCCCAAGTGTGGGAGATTTCATACAGAAACTTGCTACCTTGACCTTCCAGTGTGCTTCGGGTGTGGGGTGAGAGGTCACATTCAGCGGGACTGTCGTGCACCCCGTCAGGGTATAGGTAGGGGATCTGCTCAGTCATCCGGTTCTTCGGCTGCTACATCATCAGCACGTACTCCAGCATCAGCAGGGCGTGGTGCAGCTAGGGGTGGAGCTCGGGGTAGGGGTGGACCTAGCCGATTCTATGCATTGAGTGACCGCCAGAATGCCGAGGCTTCTCCAGATGTTGTTACAGGTATCCTGTCTGTTCAAACTATTGATTGCTATGCCCTTATTGATCCAGGGTCCTCCTTGTCTTATGTCACTCCATTCATTGCTTCAAGTTTTGGGATAGAACCCGAACAGCTTCATGAGCCGTTCTCTGTGTCGACTCCTATTGGTGATTCTATTACAACCTCACGAGTCTATAGGAATTGTGTTGTTACGGTGGGTGGTCGTGATACCACAGCCGATCTTATTGAGCTTGGGATGGTAGATTTTGATGTAATTATGGGGATGGATTGGCTCTATTCGTGCTTTGCCAAACTTGACTGTCGGACGAGAGTTGTGAGGCTCGAGTTCCCTAACGAGCCACTCATTGAATGGAGAGGAAATGGTGTGGTGCCAAGGGGTAGGTTTATTTCCTACCTTAAGGCTTCGAAGATGATTAAGAAAGGGTGTATCTATCACCTGGTTCGGGTAACGGATGCCACCTCAGATGTGCCAACCCTCGAGTCCGTGCCAATTGTGAATGAATTTCCTGAAGTGTTTCCAGATGAGCTTCCAGGCATCCCGCCGGATAGGGAGATTGATTTCGGGATCGATGTAATGCCACATACTCAGCCAATATCCATTCCACCATACAGAATGGCGCCAGCAGAGTTAAGGGAGTTAAAGGAGCAGTTGAGGGATTTATTAGAGAAAGGGTTCATACGACCGAGTGTGTCGCCGTGGGGAGCTCCGGTTCTCTTTGTCAGAAAGAAGGATGGGTCACTTCGAATGTGTATTGATTATCGGCAGCTCAACAAAGTCACCATCAAGAATAAATATCCTTTGCCTCGAGTGGATGATCCGTTTGACCAATTGCAGGGAGCGAAGTTCTTCTCAAAGATTGATTTACGGTCTGGGTACCACCAGTTGAAAATCAGGGAGCAGGATATTCCTAAGACCGCCTTCAGAACTCGTTATGGTCACTTCGAGTTTTTGGTCATGTCTTTTGGGCTAACCAATGCCCCAGCAACTTTCATGGACCTTATGAATCGGGTTTTCAAGCCATTCCTAGATTCCTTTGTAATTGTATTCATTGACGACATACTCATCTACTCTCGGAGCAGGGAAGATCATGCCGTTCACCTCAGAGCAGCGTTGCAGACCCTTCTTCGGCATCAATTGTATGCCAAGTTCTCAAAATGAGAGTTTTGGTTGAAGTCCGTAGCCTTTCTAGGGCATGTTATTTCCAGTGAGGGAATTCAGGTGGATCCTCAGAAGATTGCGGCAGTGAAAGATTGGCCTAGACCCACGACCCCGACAGAGATACGTAGCTTCTTGGGTTTGGCAGGGTACTATTGATAACATCCATTTACACCGCTAAAAAGCAATAGACACGGTCGTATGCAATATATTTACCCAACTATGAGTCGGGGTCGAATCCCACAGAGAACAATATGTAGGCGATTAGGAATGCAAGAAAATTATCGCTAGTCGCGCTAAGCCAAACACTTAAGATTTTGGGTTTTGGAAAATGTTTATATCTAAATGCGGAAATGTAAAATAACCTAGAAAGCGAATAAAATGATCAATGGCTACAAGTATGAATGCATCGGGAATTACACTCAAGTAACGATCCAATGTATTTCATGATTTTACAAATATGAGTGAGTTTATGTTAATTAGCCACGGATAATAATTCTTAATTAGCTTCTTCCGAAGACTAACAAGACTTCCTAATTGAATTATCCCTAATCTCAATTAGAAGATTAAGCGCACCCGGTAGGCTACAAGTAGTCAATCCTATCCCTAGGTTGAATCTATAAAGTGAAGGTTAACGCCTCAAGTTCTTGTTAATTATTCTTTCCCAACTTCGAATTATCTTTTCCAAAATTAATTCAAAGTAAATGGGCGAGTCCTAGAGTTAGCTAATCTCTTTGGAAACATTGAAGAACAAGAATAATTAAAGTAACAATAACTCAATTCATAAATATATAAAAATCATTCAATACATAAGCACAACAAGGTATTTAATCCACACTTTAAATATGATTATTCCCATAAACAAGATTCAAGTGTTGGAAATAAATACTACACACTTAGATATACAATACAAAGCAAGGAAATGAAGAAATAAACATAAATGGGTAAGAAATCCTTAACCACAAGCTTTAATCTTCAAGACCCAAGTGTGTGTGCAAAACCCTAGCCTTCTCTCTAAGCCAAAGAGTAAAAATATGTTCAAGGATTGCAGAAATTGATTATAGATTCCGAGATATATCCTACAATGTCCGTTTGGACGAGTAAATCATTGATTTGGGGTCAAAACGTGTGAAATGTCCATTATGCCCAGGTCTGATGCTCAACTTTCGCACCTGCGGAAAATACCTCGCAGGTGCGGCTCCGCTTAAGCGGAAATTACTTCGCAAAAGCGACAATTGGGCCTCCTGTCAAGACATCGCAGGAGCGGATATCATGTCGCTGAAGCGACATCGCTGAAGCGTATAAATTTCTGCAAAAGTGGATCTTCCGCAGGTGCGATCAATCATTCGCAGAAGCGTGACCGCTTCTGCGTCTTCATCTCCGCAGGAGCGAAACTGGCTGGCTCTTCGACAATTCGCAAAAGCGATCAAAATCTCGCAGAGGCGAGATCGCTTCTACGATCAAAATCCGCAGAAGCGAAATGCCTGATAGTTTTGCAATGTTTCTTCTCTTCTTAGCTCAATTCCTTGTCACTTCAGCCCAAATCACCTACTAGCATCATTTACCTGAAAATCTAGCAATAACCACCAAAAGCAACCTCATTTCATATTAAAGAGGCATAAAAAGCTAAGCAAAAGAGGCTACAATGAGAGGTAAAATTGCCACTCATCAACACCCCCAACTTAAGCTTTTGCTTGTCCTCAAGCAAATCAAAACCACAACTTTAATGAGGCTTCACCATTTACAAAAAAATTTTCATTGCGATTATGAACATATCACCACATCCCCAACTTATCTCATTCAAACACCATACTTATGGATTTGGTTGATACTAACAATTAGGCTCAAGTATGTATATCTTTTCTCGAATAACTCCCTCTTAAGGAAAATCAACTTCAACAATGTGGAAGGGAGTTCCAAAACAATCAAGTGACAAAAATAAGCATCAATAAGTGACTCAAAGACACTAGTTTACTATGATTACTCACTTTACTCAATTTCACCGGTCTTTTCTAATTCATGCGCCCTCACAAGGAAGAAAGTCCCAACAAAGAATAATATATTTACAACAAACACAAGGGACAAAGTTTTCGAAAACACTCACTCTCACAAAGAAACTTCAAGTGTTACGACACATCATACCATAAGCTTGCCCTTATTTTAATTCAATGCTTATTCAAGAATGGTTAGTTGGAGGTCCCATAAGGACTTTTTAAGCTTGTAATGTAGGTTTAGGGAAGGTTAGATAAGCATTTGGGTACAAGTGACTTCATCCTCCTTGAACACTACTCACAAGTTTCATTCTTTTGTATATTGACTCTCTTTATCTTACATAGGCTCATTGGCATCTAGTTGCCAATATAGAACCACTTCACATTCCTCTCCCAAATTTTATTCAAGGCTCCATAATGTACATATTTACACGTATATGTAAAGACTAACTTTTTAGACTAACTCTTTTTTTTTTTATGGAGCTTGAATATTTTAATACAAATACTTTGAGCCATGTGGATACTCAATGCACAACCTTACCAATCTCCATTTTGACACCACCCCCAACTTAGGCTTTTAGCCTCATTCTCAGTGTTCAAAGAGGGACGGGTTCAAGAGAGGGAATGATTATACAAAAAGGGAAAGGTTTGTAATGAGTTGGCCAAAGAAAGGTTTAAAGGCTCAAGATGGGTACTAGTGACATTATTTATGTAACGGTAGGCTTGAAAGGCTAAAGAGATTTTAAAATTAAAACAAAGAATGCCTAAGATCATTCCTCCAACCAAATGTACTATCATTAGCATTGAAAAACTAACCGGGCAAGTTCTAGATGATGGAAGTAAACACAAGATTTATTTCAACACTCGCTAACACACATGGCACATGAATTAATGAAGACAGATCAATTCTATAAAACTAGTGAGCTAGAAGTCACTAAAAGAGCCAAAAATTTATCACCAAAATTGTTTTACACCAAGCAACTTACTTGTTTTTAACACTTTAATACAAATTTTTGGAGGGGTATTCTTAATTCATAATTTACATACAAGAGGCTAATTTTATTAGTATCAAATAATCCAAAAGCCTCATCCTAACAAAATAAGACTAATTCCCTTAAGAAGGTTGTCACACTATCTCTCATCGGGAAAAGTCACCCGGTTCACTAAGTTGTTTCTTGGGAAAGAATCGTTGCATGAAGAAAACCCAAGGAGTAATAAAAGGAAAGAAACTACTCTACATAATACTAAAAAAAATAATATAGGCTAATAAGAAGAAGTATAAATAAGAAAAGCACAATACTAACACAAATATAACTAATCAAACCAAGCCCAGCTAGGGCACACAGTGTATAGAACATCAAAGTCAAAAAAAACTACACAGCATAGTCACAAGCTACACAAGCCACCTCCAACTAGAATATTGCAGTGTCCTCACTGCACAATATCAAATGTAAAGCATAAAACGTTTGAGGGTCTTCCTGAGGTCTGCGTCAGACTAGCAGACTGTGGGAGGAAAGCGGATCACTGCTGAGCTGAGCTCGTAGCTCCATCATCATCGGTGTCCTCATCATCATCATCATCCTCATCATCATCATCATCAACAGAATGTGTCATGAAAGAGTACTCCTCGCTGTCATCCTTGGTCGCTACAGGGATCTTCTTATCTGGGTTTCCCCATTTGAAGATTGCCTTGATGCCCCTCCACATCTTGATCATCAGCTTGCCTTTCTTCTTGCTCTTTTTCTTCTCTTCCTCAAAGTCAGACTGAAGGGTAGCATGGGCCTTAGCCAGAGTACTGTAGGCTCCCTCCAGTTTAGTCACTGACGCTGCCATCTTCTTCATGTTATCATTTTGGAGTGTCTGGGCATCCAAGTAACTCTGCATGTCATCCCTGGAGAAGTAAGAGGGCCCAGGCTGTGAGGGGGATGTCCCACTAGGAAGCTGTGATACTAACTCCTTTATGGTGTGAAGCTCGGAGTTAAGGATCATAAATGGCCCCCGAGCAGCTATCTGTGAAGAGGACTCTGAACCGGTGGCTGTGAAAGTGATTTTCCTCTTCTTGCTTTTAACCGCACTCCCCTCTCCCGTCACTCTCAATGGATGAAAAGGTTTGTCCGCTGGTAGCCACCGATCGGTGCTACGGACATCAACCTCTGCCCTGGTGCATAGCAATGTGATGAGAGAAGGGAATAGTAGACCTGCATCCTTGTTTCTTGAGTACTCTCTCAAGTACTGCCTCATCTCCTGTAGAATGTAGTATCCTACATTCACCGGCGTGCCATCTAGAATGCATGCTATGATCAATGCCCGGGTGTAGGAAACATCAGTCATGTTGCCACAAGGAGAAACTCTGTTGTTGAGGATGTATAGCCACATTTTAGCCTCGGCTGTGAAGTCGGTGGATTTGAACCCTTTTCTTCGGGTTCCCCATTTTTCTCTGAGCTGTGGTGGAAAGAGCTTGGAGACAAGCCATGCTCCATTTTCACAAGTATCCTTTTCTCGTACTTGGTCCACCGGAAAGTTGGGAATTCCAAGAGTATCATTGATTTGTTCAATGCCAAACCTCACTAACTTTCCTCGGATGACTATCTGTGGGCTATCAAAATTTACCCGCCCTGAGGTTAGCATAGAATTCACGGACCCACTCCTCATTGGCTTTGCAAGGAGTGGGGATAAAGCAGGACCATCCCGATGATTCAAGTCGAGCATAGAAATCCGGAAGCTTTTCTACCAACTTCTCTTCATGAATTCCTTTTTCAAGGATAATCTTCTTGTGGACGAGGTCATCCAAATATCGCCGCTCACACTCAGCGGACATGAAGCGAGTATCATCATATGGTTCATTGATTTCTTCTTCGATTTCTCTCCGTTGTCCGCTTGTGGTTGTGTCCACTTTCAAATAAATCACCTACAAAAATTCAACACAACATCAATTGGGCAATTGAACCAGATTAAGAACTTCAAAACACTGCAATTTAGCCAAAAGTTTGGATTGAACGGGCCCGGGAAGGAGCAGTTGCAAAGCTACTGGAATTTGCAAAAAATTCCAGTTTCCGCTTCTGCGAACAAAGAGCCGCAGAAGCGGATCCGTTTCTGCGAGAATTTCTTCGCTTCTGCGATGGTTTACGCTTCTGCGAACGAAGAGCCGCAGAAGCGGCTACGTTTCTGCGAAGAGGAGCTCGCTTCTGCGAGGAGTATCGCTTCTGCGTGGCTTCCTCCGCAGAAGCGGATTCGCTTCTGCGAAAAAAATTTCGCTTCTACGGTTTTCGACATCTTCTTCATTCCCAGCACTTTCATCAAAATTTTTACTTGTTCTTCAATGTCTAAACAAATTTTGGCTTGTATTAGTGCAGTAAAAATATTTATGATTCAATTAAGTCCCATATGCGATGTAAAGCCACAATACTTCATTGAAACAATGTGACAAACATCTTGCGGGCAGTTTAATTTGACCTCTCTTTGAACAATGGTTGTGGTACTAGACTTCCCAAAATTTGTTCACAATTAACAACACACATTATCTACACTCAACCAATTCCTCACTTCCTAAAATAATCTAGGATTTAAAAACCAAAAGAAGGAAAATAAAATTCAAGATATATTACCTACAAACATTGTTAGATATGGAAATCACAAGGAATGGGAAGAGATTACCTGATGTTTGCAGAAGAGAAGGAGACTACACGAGATGCTTTTGACAAATTTCTAAGAAAATTCGGAATTTTTGGGGATTTAGGGTAGGGGAGACGGTTTTTATGTGAAGAGAAAAGGGTTAACCAAAAGACTTAACCCCCTTCTGTTTTGAAATTAAAAGCTGGACGATTTTCGCTTCTGCGAAAATTTTTACGCCCCTGCGGAACCGCTGAAGCGATAAAGTGGCCGCTTCTGCGAGACAAGCCGCTTCTGCGGTTTTAAAACCGCTTCTGCGATGTCGCGGAAGCGTAAAATGTGCCGCATGTGCGATATGGTCGCTTCTGCGCTGCCACTAACGCTTCTGCGAGACCGCAGGTGCGACTGTTCTATCGCAGAGGCGGTTCTAGCAGAGTTTTGTTGCCAATTTTCTTTAGCTACTGGTTTGTGACTGTTCGGATACCTCGATCTGCTCAAATCAACTCCAAAAATTCTCAAACTTGGCAGATTAGTTCAACATAATATTCTAAGCAATTCTAAAAAAGAAAATTTGCAAAATGATGAAAAATTTTGAAAAACGACTAAAAATTTTGAAAACAATGGGTTGCCTCCCACCAAGCGCCGCATTTAATGTCGTGGCACGACACAAACAACATTACCACTTTTCTCGCCACTTGGATTATATGAATTGGGCCCCTAGCTTGGAATCAAGCTTATGACCACGAGCAATGGGGGGTGGTAATTGGATGTTCGAGCCAATGCTTAAAATTTTCATTTTGCACTTCTTGGCTTTCAAGTGAGGAATGTCGTTTTGATTTCTTGCCTCCTCAAACTGTAAAATGTATGGCCAAAGTTGTTCCTCCTCGCATTCCTTCATTGATTCATGTGGTTCAACTCCCGTGTCACCACACGATTCCAAGGTTGAAAAATGTTTGGAATGTGACTTTAAGCCCACACCTTGCAGTTCTTCTATGTTGACATTCTCTTTTTCCCCCGGCTTAGAGTCAACAACAACCACATTAGAATTTACACCGGTTGACTCCAATTCCATATTTTTGCCGGCATCAACAATACTCATTGAGTTGGTTGGCGGAATTGGACTCTTCTTGGCTTTCATCCACACACGAAATTTGTTGGGCATAGTTAGCCTCAACCAAAATTTGCATTTGATCCTCCAAAGTGCGGATGTGTTCACCATTATAATTTATGCATTGTTTCAAATCCTCGAGTGCAAAGTTGCGCTTCTCCTCATTTTCAAGAATGATCTCCAACATGAGCATTTTTTTCTCATTTTGGGCATTAGAGAATTCTTCTTGGTTTTGATCAATTGCAAAAGAAGGAATTTCGTTTTCAACATCCAAGAAGGATTCTTGGTTTTCACTTATTTCCGAGGCTTTGATCATTTCATCCATTTGTGAGTGTAACCTTTCCAGTGCTAAACCATTTTGGAGACTAGTCTCCAAAAGATGTTCCAAGGCATTTTCTTCCTTGTTTCCTTCTTCAAGTAAACACTCCAACATGAGCTTGAATTCTCCATTTTGACCATGATCAAATTCTTTCACCTCCATAACCCTATAATTTTCATCAAAACAAATAGACCCATCACAGTAGGGGCTTGGGGAAGGGAATAAAAAGTAAGCACAATCATCCCAATGACCATTTTGGAAACCACACTTATCACAAAAACTCCACTCATGGGTTTGGAATTGTGCGCACAATCCACCCCCGGGAGAATTTAAACAATTTTGCCATGAGTGTGGTCCTCCACAATAAGGACAAGGATCATCAAAATATGAACAACTACCATCCGACCAATTTTCGTTATATGATGCCATTTTTTTAAAATTAAGAAAATAAACAAGAAACAAACGCTAAAAATAGACCCAAGGTAAGAAAAATAATTACACAAATATTCACAAGTTTGGACCAAAGCACTTTCGCTTACTTCTCAAACAACCTAAATTACGCCAAATTGTTCCCCGGCAACGGCGCCATTTTTGATAACGTCCATTTCCACCACTAAAAAGCAATAGACACGGTCGTATGCAATATATTTACCCAACTATGAGTCGGGGTCGAATCCCACAGAGAACAATATGTAGGCTATTAGGAATGCAAGAAAATTATCGCTAGTCGCGCTAAGCCAAACACTTAAGATTTTGGGTTTTGGAAAATGTTTATATCTAAATGCGGAAATGTAAAATAACCTAGAAAGCGAATAAAATGATCAATGGCTACAAGTATGAATGCATCGGGAATTACACTCAAGTAACGATCCAATGTATTTCATGATTTTACAAATATGAGTGAGTTTATGTTAATTAGCCACGGATAATAATTCTTAATTAGCTTCTTCCGAAGACTAACAAGACTTCCTAATTGAATTATCCCTAATCTCAATTAGAAGATTAAGCGCACCCGGTAGGCTACAAGTAGTCAATCCTATCCCTAGGTTGAATCTATAAAGTGAAGGTTAACGCCTCAAGTTCTTGTTAATTATTCTTTCCCAACTTCGAATTATCTTTTCCAAAATTAATTCAAAGTAAATGGGCGAGTCCTAGAGTTAGCTAATCTCTTTGGAAACATTGAAGAACAAGAATAATTAAAGTAACAATAACTCAATTCATAAATATATAAAAGTCATTCAATACATAAGCACAACAAGGTATTTAATCCACACTTTAAATATGATTATTCCCATAAACAAGATTCAAGTGTTGGAAATAAATACTACACACTTAGATATACAATACAAAGCAAGGAAATGAAGAAATAAACATAAATGGGTAAGAAATCCTTAACCACAAGCTTTAATCTTCAAGACCCAAGTGTGTGTGCAAAACCCTAGCCTTCTCTCTAATCCAAAGAGTAAAAATATGTTCAAGGATTGCAGAAATTGATTATAGATTCCGAGATATATCCTACAATGTCTGTTTGGACGAGTAAATCATTGATTTGGGGTCAAAACGTGTGAAATGTCCATTCTGCCCAAGTCTGATGCTCAACTTTCGCACCTGCGGAAAATACCTCGCAGGTGCGGCTCCGCTTAAGTGGAAATTACTTCGCAAAAGCGACAATTGGGCCTCCTGTCAAGACATCGCAGGAGCGGATATCATGTCGCTGAAGCGACATCGCTGAAGCGTATAAATTTCCGCAAAAGCGGATCTTCCGCAGGTGCGATCAATCATTCGCAGAAGCGTGACCGCTTCTGCGTCTTCATCTCCGCAGGAGCGAAACTGGCTGGCTCTTCGACAATTCGCAAAAGCGATCAAAATCTCGCAGAGGCGAGATCGCTTCTGCGATCAAAATCCGCAGAAGCGAAATGCCTGACAGTTTTGCAATGTTTCTTCTCTTCTTAGCTCAATTCCTTGTCACTTCAGCCCAAATCACCTACTAGCATCATTTACCTGAAAATCTAGCAATAACCACCAAAAGCAACCTCATTTAATATTAAAGAGGCATAAAAAGCTAAGCAAAAGAGGCTACAATGAGAGGTAAAATTGCCACTCATCAACTATCGGAGGTTTGTAGAGGGGTTCTCAACCCTCGCTTCCCCATTGACAAAACTGACGCAGAAGGCAGTTAAGTTCCAGTGGTCCGAAGCATGTGAGAAAAGTTTCCAGGAATTGAAGTCAAGATTGACCTCGGCACCAGTATTGGCCTTGCCGGAAGGCACAGAGGGATTTGTGGTTTATTGTGATGCCTCCAGGGTTGGTTTGGGATGTGTATTGATGCAGCACGGGAAAGTCATATCTTACGCTTCCAGGCAACTCAAGAATCACGAGAAGAATTATCCGACGCATGATTTGGAGCTTGCAGCTGTTGTGTTTGCTTTGAAAATATGGCGGCACTATCTTTATGGAGTTCATGTAGATGTGTTTTCAGACCACAAGAGCCTCCAGTATTTGTTCAAGCGGAAGGAGCTGAATCTGAGACATCGGCGGTAGTTAGAACTACTTAAGGACTATGATATGGACATATTGTACCATCCAGGAAAGGCAAATGTGGTAGCCGACGCTCTTAGTCGAAAATCCATGGGTAGTTTGGCTCATTTGGGTGTGGATCAGAGACCCCTGGCTCGAGAGGTTTACCAATTAGCCAGTTTGGGGGTTCGTATCTCGGCGTCAGCCGAGGGGGATATTTTGGTGCATAATGGAGCAGAATCATCATTGGTCGCGGAAATCAAGGAAAAACAGTTCATGGATCCAGCATTGGTTCGGGTGAAGGAAGCAGTCATGAATGACAAGACCTCAGCATTTGTACTCGGCAGCGAAGATGGTGTATTGCGGTGTCAAGATAGGCTATGTGTTCCGGATGTGGACGAGCTTCGGGAAAGAGTGATGGCAGAGGCTCATATTTCCAGGTATTCGGAACACCCGGGTTCCACGAAAATGTATCATGACCTTAAGGAGATTTATTGGTGGAACGGTATGAAAAGAGATGTAGCAAGCTTTGTAGCTAAATGTCCGAACTGTCAACAAGTGAAGGCCGAGCATCAACGGCCTGGTGGATTAACTCAGCTTATAGAAATACCAAGGTGTAAATGGGAGATGATCAATATAGATTTCTTGGTAGGGTTACCTCGCACTCAGCGTAAGTTTGACTCAATATGGGTGATAGTGGATCGACTCACCAAATCAACTCACTTCCCGCCTGTCAAGTCCACTGATACCGCGGAGCAATATGCAAGATTGTACATCAAGGAGATAGTAAGACTTCATGGCACTCCACTTTCTATTATCTCGGATCGCGGGGCTCGGTTCACAGCTAACTTTTGGAAGAAGTTTCAGCAAGGTTTGGGAACTCAGGTGAATCTCAGCACAGCTTTCCATCCACAGACCGACGGTCAGGCCGAGCGGACCATTCGGACGCTTGAAGATATGTTGCGGGCTTGTGTCTTAGATTTTAAAGGTAATTGGGATGAACACTTGCCACTGATAGAATTTGCTTACAATAACAGCTATCATGTTAGCATTCAAATGGCCCCGTTTGTGGCATTGTACGGGAGAAGATGTAGATCGCCAATTGGGTGGTTTGAGGTAGGTGAAGCGGAATTGCTAGGGCCAGATGTGGTGTACGAAGCTATGGAAAAGGTCATGGTTATTCAGGAGAGAATGAAAACAGCACAGAGTCATCAAAAGTCCTATGCAGACGTTCGTCGAAGGGATTTGGAGTTTCAAGTTGATGATTGGGTGTTCATGAGGGTATCTCCTATGAAGGGAGTCATGCGATTCGGAAAGAAAGGGAAATTGAGTCCTAGGTATGTCGGGACATATCGGATCGTTCAAAGGATTGGTCAAGTTGCTTATAGGCTAGAGTTGCCTCCTAAGATGTCATCAGTGCATCCGGTATTCCATGTGTCCATGTTGAAGAAAGTGATTGGAGATTCATCCACCATCATGCCAGTCGAAGCTATAGAGGTTAATGAAGATTTGTCATATGAAGATGTTCCAATTACCATTCTTGATAGGCAACTCCGTAAGTTGAGAAATAAGGAAGTTGCCTCTGTTAAAGTATTGTGGCGAAGTCAACAAGTTGAGCAGGCCACATGGGAAGCGGAAAAATATATGAAGGAAAAGTACCCCCATTTGTTTGATCAAGCCTAGAAGAAATTAGGTAACCTTTCTACTCCTAGTAACTGCCATCTTGTCTAAGTTGTTTCCCTCTTAGTATTAGTAAAGTCTCCTTCATTTTGTAATGAGTTAAATGTGTTGTTACCTTGGGTCACTTGAACCGTTCTTGATAAATGAAAGCCTTATAAAGATTTACGTGTTTAATAAACAACTATTAGTAAGTGTAGATTGGTAATGGTTTGTTAAGTGTACATGGTGTGTTAAAATGGTTAAATAAGGTAAGAATTCATTGAAGTGACTAGTTTATGTGCAATTGTAACAATGTGATAGAATATGTGCATTCGTTGAGGTAAGAAAGTGTATACCAGTTGTGGGAAAAGTTGTATTTGTGTATTGTTGTTTGGTAATGTGTTTCGGGGGCCCTCTGACAGGTGGATATGTCCATAATACAAAGGAAACTCCGGCGAAATTTTTCTAAAATATAAGAGTTAGTCAAAATTTTGATGGTTGCATATCATGTCTTTCAAAACCAACTCAATTATTTCAAAATCCTCATTCGAGGACGAATGATCTTAAGGGGGAGAGGATGTAAGGCCCCGTAAAATATTTGTGCATAAAACCTAGTAGCTATGGTGTCATGGTCCGAATAATGTGTTAGGAATGCGTAGAATTCTTCAACAATGTAGAATTCTCGCAAGCTCGCCGCGGTTCGGACCCTTGGTAGTGATTTAGGTTTCAAAAATGTAGAGAATTAATTTTTCCGAAAAGTGTCAAATATGCGGTCAAGAATACGACCGCAAACCTGACATGCGGACCGCATTCTTGCCGCAAAACGTTCCAGAAAGTTTCCCAAAATCGTGTCAATAATGCGGTCGAAATTGCGATCGCATAGTGAATCTGCGGTCCACTTTGCGACCGCAGATCAAGAATGCGGACCGCATAATGGTCGCATTCCGTAACAGAGCTGGAGTAATTTTTGAGGCCATTCTGCGGTCACTATGCGGACCGCATGTTGATTCTGCGGTCGCAAAGTGCACCGCAGATTTGCCCCGGTCTAGATTTTTGTAACATTTTGACCCGATCTCTTCTTTAATATAACACCTTTCTTCTTCATTTTATCATATCATCTTATCAAAATTAGAGAGAGAAGAGAGGGTTTTTAGAGAGAGAAATCTTTCATCTTCAAAGATTGTTCCAACCACTTAATTCCAAGGGATCCTAGGGCAAGGATTCAACTTTCCCAATCTTTTCAAGGTAAAAACCCTAACTATTTTCTTTGATTTTCAGTTTTAATTGGGTAAAGAGAGGTTTGCATATAATAGCTTTTGAAAATAGAATTTTTACACTCATGCATGATTATTGAACTTGATTTCTAGTAAAAAGAAGTGAGTAGAAGTAAGAGTCTTCAAGAACAAGGTTGGCAAGAGTAGGATATCTTGGGTAAGCATAAAGTAGGAAGAAAACTCATCACCAGGTATGTATCGCTAATTTTGATTCTTGTGAAATCGCCTATATGTGTGAAAATTGCTTGGTTAATGTTAATTTGACAAATTGTGTGAAATTCTCAAAGTTGTTGTTGAAATATGAGTGATGTGGTATAGAATATGAACCGAAAGTTAAATGAGAGTTGAATTGGGTAAAGAATTGTGAATAATACTTATGATGGCCTATATGGCACTTTGTGGAAAGGAAACGAAACACTCGAGAATTGGTTTATTGTGGAAAGAGATGAAACACTTGAATTGTGAAAAATTGTTGAACATACTTGTGTGAATATTCTTGATTATGAAAATATTGTAACTTGGTTGTGATATTGGCTTGATAAGTAATTGAAAACATGAAACAATGTGCAAGTTGCTTATTTGAACTTGTTGAAATTGTGTGTAGTACCTTATCTGTTGTTTGAAATTGTTGTGTTTTAAAGTGTAAGGCGGGGTCGTGTTGCGCGCCGCAACGTGAGGAAATAAGGTGTGGGTTGGGGTGATAAGGGTGGCCGAGGTAATAAGGGTGGTAAGGGGCAATAAGGATGGAAAGCGATCGAAATCGCTATTGAAAAATTGATACAAAAATCAATGATGTGAAATTGTGAAAGGAGACAGCAGGAGAGTTTGCAACCTGGGGAGGCACCGATTGCCCCTATGTTTGACTACTTGCAATTTATGTTGTTAATTGGTTGTTGTTCTATTTGTTGACCTTGAATGTGCTTATGTTGAGGCTTATCTGAAATGAGAAAAAGGTGGAAAACATGGTTGGTTGGCTTGATTAGTTTTAATGTAATTTAATGGCTTGAGTTTACTTGGGACGAAGTTTGTCCATACATACCAGTACAATTCAAGTGTACTGACGTCCCTTTTGCCGGGGACGCTACATTCGTGTTATGATTGTAGGTGGATCAGTAGCAGGCACTTCAGCTCATCGGCAGTAGTATCCTTCTCCTTCCACTGCCCATTTTGGTGAGCCCCTTTCTTCCTCGGGGCCTTGTGTGGTTCATGCCACTTCGGTTTAAATTTCATTTTGGTTTTGTAAGGTATAGCCGGAGCCTTGTTACCGGAAAGTATTGTATCCCTTTTTTTGTATCCTAGAGGCTCTGTAGACATGTAAACTGTGGGACTCCAGTATTATGTATACATTATGTAATGTCGGCCGTTGTAAAAACTGCAAACTTGTTAATGAATCACTCGTATGGTTTTATTTGTTTAATGTGAAATCATTCATGGTTAGTAAGATATTTTGTTAATGAGAAACAATCAACACAGGGGTAACGCGTGGGAATGAAAGGCACCCAGGTCCGCTTGACTGGGGCAACCCGGTCAGGCGCCGGTCATGTCCTCGATTTGGGGCGTGACACAAACATTACAATGGTGCATGTATAGGCACAAGTGAGCAGATGTTGTCAATTTAAATGAGACGTTTCTGTAAGAAATTCATCGGGAGTAGTCCTTTGTTGAGAATTTAGGAAAAACAAGTAGGAAATATCAATAGTGTTATAACTCAATTGAGGAACATAATTATAGAGGTCAATTCCATAGGAGGTTGTACATACAAGAACCGTGATCGGGAGAATTTGTAAATAATACGTCTCATTAAAAGAGCATGTGCATGAACTATTTTGTAATTTGGATTCTTTTTAAGAATATATCTATGCAAGGGCAAGGAAATCATAAGGGTTTAACAAAAAGTTTAAACAATCACCACATTACCAAATAAAATGGATCACATAGTTTTCACATAAGTTCCATACCTATAGGATGCATATCATAGCCCTTCTGTAGGGTTCACATATCAGATTATACACCTATGTGCTTCATACAATAATAAGGAAATCACAATTACGAATTAAACACTTTAAATGATCACCACATTATCAAATAAAAGAATCATACCATTTTCACGTATATTTGTCCATCGACTCTTAGGGCCATAATTATCACATCAGACTTGGCACTAGGCCACATTTCATAACACAATCTCTTGTTCCTCGCATTTCACATCATTTTCTCATATTTCACATCAACATCATAATCTGTTTCATATTCCCTCATGTAAAAAGTATCACCAGGTACAATTTCATTTCGAGTTCTCGACACATTGTCTACATTTTGTTTCTCAAAAGCATTTGACTTATTTCAACATGTCTATGCACAGAGGACTTCACACATTTTTATTTAATATATGCTGCTTCAAATTCAATTTAAGGCCTTCACATTTCAATGCATGATTCATACCCCTTGCACCCATTTTATGTTGTCAATAATAGCACATTGATCATATTGGAATGCATCTTTCACAAACATCGGGTCACAACACCAATTCATGTAAAGTATCAATCACAACAAGAATCCAAAGTTCAATCTTACCACATTTACACATTCACTTTCTTTGCTTCCAAATATCTTTGTATATTACCATCAACTAGTCACAATCAATCAAATCCTTTTGGTACACATAAGAACAATTTGGAAGAATCAACCATAACAAGTTTTCTCACAAAATTTGGCATCAAAATATCTATTTAAACTTGACTTGAAGTCTAGTCATTTTAGCACATAGTTCACATTCTATACATATCCTCATCTACTAAGAATAATATATTAAACAAATGAAGAAGTGCCTCCTGCATATATTTTCACAGTAATAATTCGCTTAACATAACAAAATGAATACTGCATCAATTATATTTTGAACCTACAACATTTACGCGGACACCATGGAAGCTTAATTTCTAAGAGACGGGGTTTTAGTCGTACATACTGATGATATACTACATGATCCGGGGTGCAGTGACATTAGTAGGAACAAGGGTACTCTCCTTAACAACAAGTTCTACCAATCACTCCATGGCTCAACACATTCTTCTAACAAGTCCTTGGATGATCCACTTGGACTTAATGGTGAGATAAATCTCACCTTACATGCTTCAAATTCACAGATTATGGTATCAAAATTACCAATATCGAGGTTAATACTTAGAGAGGAAATTAGCTCCATATCTTGAGCCATATCGCACGATCCGGAATATCAAAGAAATGGGTAAATTCCTAAATGCCCGTGCAGCCCCCAACTTATATGATGTGGTCGACAACACACCGATAAGAAGGGCACTACTAGACACGGCTCCGAGACATCCTAGGACACTTTAAAACCTTAGGCTTTGATACCAAGTTTGTCATACCCCAAATCGAGGGACATGACCGGCGCCTGACTAGGTAGCCCCAGTCAAGCGGACCTGGGTGCCTTTCATTCCCACGTGTTACCCCTGTGTTGATTATTTCTCATTAACCAAATACCTTACCAATTATAACTGATTTCACAATATACAAACATAACCATGCGAGTGATTCATTAACAAGTTTACAGCTTTTACAACGCCCAACATAATATATACATGAGCCTCGAATCCCACAGATTACATGTCTATGGAACCTCTAGGATACAAAGGACGATACAATACTTGCCGGTAACAAGGCTCCGGCTATACCTTACACAAAATCAAAATAAAGTCTAAACAAGAGTGGCATGAGCCACGTAGGGCCCCGAAAGGAAAGGGGCTCACCAAAACGGGCAGTGGAAGATGAAGGATGCTACCGCCGATGAGCTGAAGTACCTGCTATTGATTCACCTACAATCATAATACGAATGTAGCGTCCCCGGCAAAAGGGACGTCAGTACACTTGAATTGTACTGGTATGTATGGACAAACTTTGTCCCAAGTAAACTCAAGCCATTAAATTACATCAAAACTAATCAAGCCGGCCAACCATGTTTTCCACCTTTTACTCATTTCAGATAAGCCTCAACACAAACACGTTCAAGGTAAACAAATAGAACAACAACCAATCAACCACACAAATTGCAAGTAGTCAAACATAGGGGCAATCAGTGCCCCCAGGTTGCAAACTCTCCTGCTGTCTCCTTTCACAATTTCACATCATTGATTTTTGTATCAATTTTCAATAGCGATTTCGATCGCTTTCCATCTTTATTGCCCCTGACCACCCTTATTACCTCGGCCACCCTTATCACCCCAACCCACACCTTATTTCCTCACGTTGCGGCGCACAACACGACCCCACCTTACAGTTTAAAACACAACAATTTCAAACAGCGCAGATAAGGTACTACACACAATTTCAACAAGTTCAAATAAGCAACTTGCACATTGTTCCATGTTCTCAATTACTTATCAAGCCAATATCACAACCAAGTTACAATATTTCCATAATCAAAATATTCACACAAGTATGTTCAACAATTTTCCACAATTCAAGTGCTTCGTATCTTTCCACAATAAACCAATTCTCAAGTGTTTCGTTTCTTTTCCACAAGGTGCCATAAAGGGCATCATAACCATTATTCACAATTCTTCACCAATTCCAATTCCCTTGTTATCTTTCAATTCATATTTCATACCACACCACATGTAGTTTAACATCAATTAGATACCCAACAACAAAATCAACAAATTACACACAATCTCTCAAATTAACACATGCCAAACGAATTGCACACATAAGGGCGATTTCACAAGAATCAAAGTTAGCCATACATACCTCGATTGAGCTTTCCTTAAGTTACTACAACACTCCAAAAACTCTAGCAATTCCAATCTACTATGAAACATAACAAATTTAAACATATATTAGAAAAATATTCATGAAACTAGCTCATTTGAACAATTTATCAAATACTAGTTGAGCATCTTGATTTCGAATCCCCTTTTTAAGACTTCCTTCATTCCCTAACCCAATCTTTAGTTATTTAAGTTAAACAATCTTCCCATAAACCTAAGTTGTACATGCATGTATACACAATACTAATAAACCCAAGAATCATACCTCAATAAGTCATCTTATACACCAAACTCGAAATTAAACCCTAGGGTATAGAATCTTACCTCTTAGATGAAGAACTTGCTATTGGGTTCTTGATTCTTGAAGATTGATGCAAGATTTGGATGATTTGGATGTTGGGTTCCTCCTTCTCTCTCTAAAATACTCTCACCTCTCTCTAAAATCAGTAAGAAATGACCCCAAAATGAACCTCAAAGCCTATATATTGAAATGGGGTCGGGTTATAAAAATTAGAAGAATAACCCTGCGATGTCAATTCTGCTATCGCAGAATGCACCGCCGAATGGACATGCGGGCCGCAAAATGCACCGCAAAATCGGCAGCTAAAAATGAGCTACACTGGTTCAAGATGCGGTCAAGATGCGGACCGCAGAACGAACATGCGGACCGCAGAGTAGAAATGCGGACCGCAGATTTGACCTGACACACGATCGCATTTTCCAGCCTTTGGTAATTTGATCATAACTTTGTGTAGGAATGTCCAAATGACGAACGGTTTGAAGCGTTGAAAACTAGACTCAAAGGGCTTTCATTTGATATGCTATTCACCACATAAAACCTTATAAAGAATTATATAAGATCGTTTAAAGTGGAGCCTTGTGTGAATCCATTTGGAAATTTGGCCTATTTCGAAAAGTTTCCTATTTGGCTTACACTTGGGCTTTCATTTGGACCTCATATCACTTACCATAAGACTCATACTCATATTTAGCAAGTCTAATTGATTTCCATAATGTTCATAGCACATAAAATATCATAATTAGCCTACGTGGCACCACAGAATCCTATATTACTTAGCGAAATTTTCTGGGGCCTTACAGGTTACCTCGCACTCAGCGTAAGTTCGACTCAATATGGGTGATAGTGGATCGACTCACCAAATCAGCTCACTTCCTGCCGGTCAAGTCGACTGATACTGCAGAGCAATATGCAAGGTTGTACATACAGAAGATAGTAAGGCTTCATGGCACTCCACTTTCTATTATCTCGGATCGGGGGGCTCAGTTCACAACTAACTTTTGGAAGAAATTTCAGCAAGGTTTGGGAACTCAGGTGAATCTCAGCACAACTTTCCATCCGCAGACCGACGGTCAGGCCGAACCATTCAAACGCTTGAAGATATGTTGCGGGCTTGTGTCTTAGATTTTAAAGGCAATTGGGATGAACACTTGCCACTGATATAATTTTCTTACAATAAAAGCTATCACGCTAGCATTCAGATGGCCCCGTTTGACGCATTGTACGGGAGAAGGTATAGGTCACCAATCGGGTGGTTTGAGGTAGGTGGAGTGGAATTGCTAGGGCCAGATATGGTGTACGAGTCTATGGAAAAAGATGAAGTTATTCAGGAAAGGATGAAAACTGCACAAAGTCGCAAAGGGGGTTTGGGTATTCTTGAGGTTATCTCCTATGAAGGGAGTCATGCGATTCGGAAATAAAGCGAAATTGAGTCCAAGGTATGTTGGGCAATATCGGGTCGTTCAAAGGATTGGTCAAGTTTCTTATAGGCTGGAGCTGCCTCCCGAGATGTCATCAGTTCACCCGGTATTCCATGTGTCCATGTTTAAGAAAGTGATTGGAGATCCATCCACCATCATGCCAGTCGAGGCTATTAAGGTTAATGAATGTCATATGATGAAGTTCCAGTTTCCATTCTTGATAGGCAAGTCCGTAAGTTGAGAAATAAGGAAGTTGCCTCTGTTAAAGTATTGTGGCAAAGCCAACAAGTTGAGGAGGCCACATGGGAAGCAGAGAAAGAGATGAAGGAGAAGTACCCGTATTTGTTCGATCAACCTTAGAAGAAATTAGGCAACCCTTCTACTCCTAGTAACTGTCATCTTGTCCAAGTTGTTTCCCTCTTAGTATTAGTGAAGTCTCCTTCATTTTTTAATGAGTTAAATGTGTTGTTACCTTGGATCACTTGAACCTTTCTTGATAAATGAAAGCCTTACAAAGATTCATGTGTTAAATAGACACCTAATAGTAAGTGTAGATTGGTAATGGTTTGTTTGTGTGTACATAGTGTATTAAGATGGTTAAATAAGGTAAGAGCTCATTGAAGTGACTAGGTTATGTGCAATTGTAACAATGTGATAGAATATGTGCATTCGTTGAGGTAAGAAAGTGTATACAAGTTGTGGAAAGTTTTGTATTTTTGTATTGTTGTTTAGTAATGTGTTTCGGGTGCCCTCTGAGAGGTGGATATGTCCATAATACAAAGGAAACTCTGGCGAAATTTTTCTAAAATATAAGAGTTAGTTAAAATTTTGATAGTTTGCATATCATGTCTTTAAAAACCAACTCATTTTCAAAAGTCCTCATTCGAGGACAAATGATCTTAAGGGGGGGAGGATGTAAGGCCCCGTAAAAATTTTGTGCATAAGACCTAGTAGCTATGTTGTCATGGTCTGAATAATGTGTTAGGAATGCGTCGCAGCGAGCTTTCTCGCCCCGGTTCGGACCCTTGAGAGTGATATAAGTTTTGAAAATGTAAAAAATAGATTTTTCTAGAAAGATGTCAATTCTACGGTCAGGAATGCGGCCGGAGATCTGCTATGGGGACTGCATTCCTACCGCAGAGTTTAACAAAAGGTTTAAAAAATTTGGTGTTGAGAATGCGGTCGATATGCGATCGCAGAATAGATCTGCGGACCGCAGATCTACCGCATAAATTCTCGAAGGTTATTGAGTGTAAATCTGCGGTGCACTCTGCGACCGCAGTTCAAGAATGCAGACCGCATTTTGGTCTCATTCTGTAACAGAACTTGTGTAAATTTTGAGGCAATTACGTTGTCACTATGCGGACCGCATGCTGATTGTACGATCGCAAATACGACTGTAGAATTGACCCTGCCCAGGAATTTTATAAAATTCAACCCGACCTCTTCTTTAATATAACGCCTTTATCTTTCATTTTATCATATCATCTTACTAAAATAGGAGAGAGAAGAGAGGTATTTTACAGAGAGAAGTCTTTCATCCACAAAGATTACTCCAACTACTTAGTTCAAGGGATTCTAGGGCAAAGATTCAACTTCCCCAAATCAATTGATGGAAAAAACCATAGCTATTTCCTCTAATTTTCAGTTTTAAGATGGGTAAGGAGAGGGTTGCATATAATAGCTTTTGAAAATGTAATTTTACACTCATGCATGATTAATGAACTTGATTTTTAGTAAAGAGGAAGTGGATAGGCGTAAGAGTCTACAAAACAAGGTCGGCAAAGATAGGGTAGCTTGGGTAAGCATAAAGTAGGAAGTTAACGGAAGAAAACTCAATACCAGGTATGTATGGATAATTTTGATTCTTGTGAAATCGCCTATATGTGTGAAATTGTTTGGCTCGTGTTAATTTGATAAATTGTGTGAAATTCATGATGTTGTTGTTGGATACTCATATTGCTGTTGAACTATGACTAATGTAATATGGGATATAAACCAAAAGATAAATGAGAGTTGAATTTGGTAAAGAATTGTGAATAATGGCTATGATGGCATGTATGGTACCTTGTGGAAAAGAAATGAAACACTTGAGGTGTGGTAAGTTGTTGAACATACCAGTATGAATATTCTCGATTTTGGAACACTTGTAACTTGCTTGTGATATTGGCTTGAGAAGTAATTGAGAACATGAACCAATGTGTAAGTTGCTTATTTGAACTTGTTGTAATTGTGTGTAGTACCTTATCTGCTGTTTGCGATTGTTGTGTTTGAAAACTGTACGGTGGGATCGCGTTGCGCGCCGCAACATGAAGAAATAAGGTGTGGGTTGGGATGATAAGGGTGGCCAAGGTAATAAGGATGGAAAGCGATCAAAATCGCAAATGATATTCATAAAAAAATCATTGATATGAAATTGTCCCTTTGTTTGACTACTTGCAATTTATGTGGTTGATTTGTTGTTGTTCTATTTGTTGACCTTAAACATGCTTGTGTTGAGGCTTATCTGAAATGAGTAAAATGTGGAAAACGTGGTTAGCTGGATTAATTGATTTGTTGATGTAATCTACTGGATGGCTTGTTATCGTGATTCTTTAATGGCTTGAGTTTACTTGGGACAAAGTTTGTCCATACATACCAGTACAATTCAAGTCTACTGACGTCCCTTTTCGCCGGGGACGCTACATTCGTGTTATGATTGTAGGTGGATTAGTAGCAGGCACTTCAGCTCATCGACAGTAGTATCCTTCATCCTTCACTGCCCGTTTTGGTGAGCCCCTTTCTTCCTCGGGGCCCTATGTGGTTCACGCCACTTTTGTTTAGATTTCATTTTGGTTTTGTAAGGTATAGCCGGAGCCTTGTTACCGGCAAGTATTGTGTTCCCTTTTGTATCCTAGAGGCTCTGTAAACATGTAAACTGTGGGATTCCAGTCTTATATATATATATATATATATATATTATGTTATGTCGGGCGTTGTAAAAACTGTAAACTTGTTAATGAATCATATATATATATTATGTTATGTCGGGCGTTGTAAAAACTGTAAACTTGTTAATGAATCACTCGTATGGTTACATTTGTTTATTGTGAAATCATTTATGATTAGTAATATATTTGGTAAATGAGAAACAACCAACACACGGGTAACGCGTGGGATTGAAAGACACCCAGGTCCGTTTGACCGGGGCTACCCGGTCAGGCGCCGGTCATGTCCCTCGATTTGGGGTGTGATAAACTTGGTATCAGAGCCTATGTTTTTAAAATGTCCTAGGATGTCTCAGAGCCGTGTCTAGTAGTGCCCTTCTTATCGGTGTGTTGTCGACCACATCAGATAAGTTGGGGGCTACACGGACATTTAGGAATTTACCTATTTCTTTGTTAATCTATATCGTGCGGTAAAGTGCAATGTGAAAATATTTGTGTCTAATTCGCGCCTTGTTCCCAAATTTTCAGAATATGGCGCCTAAGAAGAAAGCTAGTCTCGGCCTTGTGGCCAATGCCGGCCCTAGTGCGGCTACTAATTATGTACCCGATGTCGTGGGCGAGAAAGACCCACCTGTCCTGAATTTGTCTGGCACATATGTTCAAAACCCAAGTGTCCCTATTCCAGCTGCGGCAGAGGATGCCACCATCCCTCCGTCCAGTGTTCCTGACTCAGATACAGTTCCCGCTTTTGGTTCTGGTATCTCTAATAAGGATCATAGGGGAGCCATTCATATGTTAACACAGTTAGTGGCCGCCCAGGCCCAGAGATCTCATAACGCCCCTGCATCCTCCAGCGGACATGGAGATTCCTCCGGCTCTAGAGTCCAGCAGTTCTTGCGGTTAGCCCCTCTAGAATTATCAGGTATTGATCCAGAGGCTGACCTACAGGATTTCCTTGATGAGGTATACAAGACCCTCAGAGTGATGAAGGCTACAAATATAAAGGGGGTAGAGTTTGCCTCTTACAGGCTGAAGGGAGCGGCACGTTCGTGGTTCGAAATGTGGGAGGATTCCCGTGAGGAAGGGAGCCCTCCAGCCAGATGGGATGAGTTTGTGGATGCATTCATGGAGTTATTTAGGAAAGAAAGAAAACTGCACAAAGTCGCCAAGGGGGTTTGGGTATTCTTGAGGGTATCTCCTATGAAGGGAGTCATGCGATTCGGAAAGAAAGGGAAATCGAGTCCGAGGTATGTTGGGCCATATCGGGTCGTTCAAAGGATTGGCCAAGTTGCTTATAAGCTGGAGTTGCCTCCCGAGATGTCATCAGTGCACCCGGTATCCATGTGTCCATGTTAAAGAAAGTGATTGGAGATCCATCCACCATCATGCTAGTCGAGTCTATTGAGGTTAATGAAGATTTGTCATATGAAGATGTTCCAGTCGCCATTCTTGATAGGCAAGTCCGTAAGTTGAGAAATAAGGAAGTTGCCTCTGTTAAAGTATTGTGGCAAAGCCAACAAGTCGAGGAGGCCACATGGGAAGCAGAGAAAGAGATGAAGGAGAAGTAACCTTATTTGTTCGATCAAGCTTAGAAGAAATTAGGCAACCCTTCTACTCCTAGTAACTGTCATCTTGTCCAAGTTGTTTCCCTCTCAGTATTAGTGAAGTCTCCTTCATTTTGTTGTGTTGTTACCTTGGATTACTTGAACCTTTCTTGATAAATGAAAGCCTTATAAAGATTCATGTGTTAAAAAGACAACTAATAGTAAGTGTAGATTGGTAATGGTTTGTTTGTGTGTACATAGTGTATTAAGATGGTTAAATAAGGTAAGAACTAAATGAAGTGTCAAGTATATGTGCAATTGTATCAGTGTGATAGAATATGTGAATTCATTGAGGTAAGAAAGTGTATACAAGTTGTGGAAAGTGTTGTATGAGTGTATTGTTGTTTAGTAATGTGTTTCGGGGTCCCTCTCACAGGTGGATATATCCATAATACAAAGGAAACTCTGGCGAAAGTTTTCTAAAATATAAGAGTTAGTTAAAATTTTGAAAGTTTGCATATCATGTCTTTCAAAACCAACTCATTTTCAAAAGTCCTCATTTGAGGACAAATGATCTTAAGGGGGGAGGATTTAAGGCCCCGTAAAAATTTTGTGCATAAGACCTAGTAGCTATGGTGTCATGGTCTGAATAATGTCTTAGGAATGCGTAGAATTCTTCGCACTGAGCTTGCTCGCCGCGGTTCGGACCCTTGGTAGTGATTTAAGTTTTGAAAATGTAATGAATAGATTTTTTCAGAAAGATGTCAATTCTGCGGTCAGGAATGCGACCGCAGATCTGTTATGCGGACCGCATTCCTGCCGTAGAGTTTAACAGAAGGTTTACAAATTTGGTGTTGAGAATGCGGTAGATATGCGATCGCAGAATGGATATGCAGACCGCAAATCTATCGCATAAATTCTCGAAGGTTTTTGAGTGTCAAATCTGCGGTGCACTGTGCGACCGCATTCCATAACAGAACTTGTGTAACTTTTGAGGCAATTCCGCGGTCACTATGCGGACCGCATGTTGATTCGGCGATCGCAAATGCGACCGCATAATTGACCCGGCCCAGGAATTTTATAAAAATTCAACCCGACCACTTCTTTAATATAACGCCTTTCTCTTTCATTTTATCATATCATCTTACTAAAATTAGAGAGAGAAGAGAGGCATTTTAGAGAGAGATGTCTTTCATCCACAAAGATTGCTCCAACTACTTAGTTCAAGGGATTCTAGGGCAAAGATTCAACTTCCCCAAATCAATTGAAGGTAAAAACCCTAGCTATTTCCTCTAATTTTCAATTTTAAGATGGGTAAGGATAGGGTTGCATATAACAGCTTTTGAAAATGGAATTTTACACTCATGCATGATTATTGAACTTGATTTTTAGTAAAGAGGAAGTGGATAGGCGTCAGAGTCTACAAAACGAGGTCGGCCAAGATAGGGTAGCTTGGGTAAGCATAAAGTAGGAAGTTAACGGAAGAAAACTCGATACCAGGTATGTATGGCTAATTTTGATTCTTGTGAAATTTCCTATATGTGTGAAATAGGTTGGCTCGTGTTAATTTGATAAATTGTGTGAAATTCTTGATGTTGTTGTTGGATACTCAAATTGCTGTTGAACTATGACTGATGTTATATGGGATATAAACCTAAAGATAAATGAGAGTTGAATTTGGTGAAGAATTGTGAATAATTGCTATGATGGCATGTATGGTACCTTGTGGAAAAGAAACGAAATACTTGAGGTGTAGTAAGTTGTTGAACATAACAGTATGAATATTCTCGATTTTGGAACACTTGTAACTTGGTTGTGATATCGGCTTGAGAAGTAATTGAGAATGTGAACCAATGTGTAAGTTGCTTATTTGAACTTGTTGTAATTGTGTGTAGTACCTTATCTGCTGTTTGCGATTGTTGTGTTTGAAAACTGTACGGTGGGGTCGGGTTGCATGCCGTAATATGAAGAAATAAGGTGTGGGTTGGGGTGATAAGGGTGGCCGTGGTAATAAGGGTGGACGAGGTAATAAGGATGGAAAGCGATCGAAATCGCAAGTGAAATTGATAAAAAAATCATTGATATGAAATTGAGAAAGGAGACAACAGGAGAGTTTGCAACCTCTGGGGCACTAATTGCCCCTTTGTTTGACTACTTGCCATTTATGTGGTTGATTTGTTGTTGTTCTATTTGTTGACCTTAAACATGCTTGTGTTGAGGCTTATCTGAAATGAGTAAAATGTGGAAAACATGGTTAGCTGGCTTAATTGATTTCTTGATGTAATCTACTGGCTGTCTTGTCATCGTGATTCTTTAATGGCTTGAGTTTACTTGGGACAAAGTTTGTCCATACATACCAGTACTATTCAAGTGTATTGACGTCCCTTTTCGCCAGGGACGCTACATTTGTGTTATGATTGTAGGTGGATCAGTAGCAAGCACTTCAGCTCATCCGCAGTAGTATCCTTCATCCTTCACTGCCCGTTTTGGTGAGCCCCTTTCTTCCTCGGGGCCCTTTGTGGTTCACGCCACTTTTGTTTAGCTTTCATTTTGGTTTTGTAAGGTATAGCTGGAGCCTTGTTACCGGCAAGTATTGTGTTCCCTTTTGTATCCTAGAGGCTCTGTAGACATGTAAACTGTGGGATTCCAGTCTTATATATATATATATATATATAATGTTATGTCGGCCATTGTAAAAACTGTAAACTTGTTAATGAATCACTCGTATGGTTACATTTGTTTATTGTGAAGTCATTTATGATTAGTAAGATATTTGGTAAATGAGAAACAATCAACACAGGGGTAACGCGTGGGAATGAAAGGCACCCAGGTCTGTTTGACCGAGGCTACCCGGTCAGGCGCCGGTCATGTCCCTCGATTTGGGGTGTGACAGATCTTAGGCATTCTTTGTTTTAATTTTAAAACCAGTTTAGCCTTTCAAGCCTACCGTTGCATAAATAATATCACTAGTACCCCTTTTGAGCCTTTAAACCTTTCTTTGGCCAACTCATTACAATCCTTTCCCTTTTTTGTAAAATAATTCCCTTTATTGAACTCGTCCCTCCTTGAACATTGAGATTAGGCAAAAAGCCTAAGTTGGGGGCGGTGTCAAAGTGGATATTGGTAAGGTTGTTCTTTGAGTCTAAGACCACATGCCTCAAAGTATTTGTATTAAAGTATTCTAGCTCCAAAAAAAACATTTATATATATATATATATATGTGTATATATATACTTTATGGAGCCTTGAATAAAATTAGGAGAGGTATGTAAGGTGGTTCTATATTGGGAACTAGATGCCAATGAGGCTATGAGAGTTGAAAAGAATCAAAGTGCAAAAGAATGAAACTTGTGAGTAGTGTTCAAGGAGGGTGAAGTGACTTGTACCCAAATGCTTATCCAACCTTCGCTAAACCTACATTACAAGCTTAAAATGTGCTTGCGGGACCTCCAACTGAATATTCCTGAATAAGCGATGAATTAAAATAAGGGCAAGCAGTTGGTATGAGGTGTTGTAACACTTGAAGTTTCTTTGTGAGAGTGAGTGTTTTCGAAAAATTTGTCCCTTGTGTTGTATCGTAAATATATTGTTTTTCGGACTTTCTTTGTTGTGAGGGCACATGAATTAGAAAAGATCAGTGAAATTGAGTAAAGTTAGCAATTATAGTGAATTAATGCTTTTGAGTCACTCATTGAGGCTTATTTTTGTCACCTGATTGTTTTGGAACTCCCTTGCACATTGTTGAAGTTGTTTTTTATTTATGAGGGATTTATTCGGAAAAGATATACATATTTGAGCCTAATTGTTAGTATCAACCAAATACATAAGTATGGTGTTTAAATGGGAGAATGTGATATGTACATAATAGCAATTGCACTTGTATTTTAAATGGTGAATCCACATTGAAGTTTTGGTTTTGATTTGCTTGAGGACAAGGAAAAGCTTTAAGTTGGGGATGTTGATGAGTGGTGATTTTACTACTCATTCTAGCCTCGTTGCTTAGATTTTTATGCCATTTAATTATGAAATGAGGTTGCTTATGGTGGTTATTGCTAGATTTTTAGGTAAATGATGCTATTAGGTGATTTGGGTTGAAGTGACAAGGAATTGAGCTAAAAAGAGATGAAACCTTGCAAACTACCAGTGATTTCTCTTTTGCGGACGTTTGATCGCAAAAACGATGTCGCCTATGCGTAAAGCTGATCGCTTTTGCGATTTATGGATGAATCAAACAATTCCGCTTCTGCGGAGGAAAAGGCGCAGAAGCGTGACCGCTTCTGCCACGCTTCTGCGGTTGCATGATCGCTCCTGCGAAAGTACCTGGGAAAGCAGGATTCCGCTTCTGCGTTTCGTTTGGCGCTTCAGCAAGATCGCATCTACGATTATGTTTCCGCTTATGCGAAGATTTGAAAGATTCTTTTTGTCGCTTCTGCGATTATATTCCACTTAAGCGTAGCCGTACCTGCGAGGTATTTTCCGCAGGTGCGTGAATAGTGCATTAGACCTAGACAGAACTGGCATTTCACAAGTTCTTACCCCAAATCAATTATATACTCATCCAAACAGACATTGTAAGGGTTATTTGGCTTATTTTCAGTGTCCATAGACTAGAGAGAACAATTTTGGAGGCTAGAGTTTTCACACACACTTGGGTCTTGAAGATTAAAGCTTGTGGTTAAGAATTCTTATCCGGTTATATTTATTTCTTCATTTCCTTGCTTTATATTGTATATCTAAGTGTGTTGTATTTATTTCCAACACTTGAATCTTGTTTATGGGAATATTCATATTTAATGAGTGGATTAAATATCTTGTTGTGCTTATGTATTGAATGATTTTTATATATTTATGAAGTGAGTTATTGTTACTTTAATTATTCTTGTTCTTTAATGTTTCCAAAGTGATTAGCTAACCATAGGACTCTCCCATTAACTCCGAATTAATTTTGGGAAAGATAATTTGGGGTTGGGAAAGATTAATTAACAAGAACTTGAGGCGTTAACCCTCATTTTTTAGATTCTACCTACGGATAGGATTGAATTACGTGTAGCTATTCTGGGTGTGCTTAATCTTCTAATTGTGGTTAGGGATAATTCAATTAGGAAGTCTTGTTAGTCATCGGAAGAGGCTAATTAAGAATTATTATCCGTGGTTAATTAAAATAAACTCGCTCATATTTGTAAAATCGTGAAACACATTGGATCATTACTTGAGTGTAATTCGCGATGCATTCATATTTGTAGCCATTGATCATTTTAATTGCTTTCTAGGTTAGTTTACATTTTTGCATTTACATATAAACATTTTCCAAAATCAAAATCTTAGTGTTTGGCTCAGTGCGATTAGCGATAATTTCCTTAGATTCCTAATCGCCTACACATTGTTCTCTGTGGGATTTGGCCCCGACTCATAGATGGGTTAATTATATTACGTACGACCGTGTCTATTACTTTTTAGTAGTAGAATTGGTCGTCACCATTATACGAGTTCTTGACACGTCATGTGGCTACATCCTGCGTCGTCCTGAGAAGTCCTGACCCGTACCATGGCCATGTCTTGACATATCTTGACAGATGCCATGCCTACGTCCTGACAGGTCCTGCGACATACTAACACATCTTGCAATGTCTAGACACGTCGTGACGCATGCCCTGCCATGTCTTGCAACGTCCTGACACGTCCTAACACGTGCCATGTTAATGTCCTGACTCATCCCGACCAGTGCAAAGCCCTTGTCCTACCATGTTATGCGACATCCTGACAGATCATATGTCCACGTCATATGACGTCCTAACCTGTGCCATGGCCACGCCCTTTATTGTCTTGCGACATGGTGACACATTCTAAAACGTGTCATGGCCCCAAAAACGTGTTGACATGTACCATGCCCACGTCCTGCCATGTCCTGATATATCATGTGGTTGCATCCTGCAATGTCCTGACACATCCTAACCTGTGCCATAGGCTCGCTCCGACATGTCCGGCAACATCCTAAAATGTGCCATGGCCATGTCCTTACATGTCTTGACCCGTGCCATAACTACGTCCTGTGATGTCCTGCGACATCCTGACCCGTTCCATTGCCATGTCTTGACATGTCCTGACCTGTGCCATGCCCATATCCTGTCATGTCGTACGACGTCCTGACACAACGTGTGACATCCTAACACGTCCTGACCCGTGCCACGGCCATGGCCTCCTATGTGATGCAACGACCTGACACGCACAATGGCCATGTCTTAACACATTCTGACCCATGGCATGCTCTTGTCCTTCCATGTCATGCGACATCTTGACCCATGATATGGCCACATCCTACGACATCTCTACCCATGAAATGGCCATGCCTTGCCATGTCCTGCGACATCCTGAGGCATCCTGAAACGTGCCATCTCCTGACACATCCTGACACGTGCCATGCCCACATCCTACCATGTCCTATCAGAACCAGTGGCCACGTCCTGCAACATCCTGACATTTCATGACTTGTGCCTTGGCCATGCCCTAGTTTGTCATGCGACATCCTGACACGTCCTTAAACGTGCCATGGCCATGTCCTGACACGTCTTGACCTGTGACTTGCCCATTTCCTGCAATGTCCTGCGACGTCCTGACATGTCCTGTGGCCATATCCTGCAACGTCTTGACATGTCTTAACCTGTGCCATGGCCATGACTTGACACGTACTGACCCATTCCATGCCGATGTCTTGCCATGTCCTGCGACATCTGACACGTTCGATGATATCCATACACGTCCTGAAAAATGCAATGGCCACGCCCTGCCATGTTCTACAATGTCCTGACACGTTCTGACATATGCCATGGCCATATCCTAACACGTCCTGACCCGTGCCATGCCCTTGTTTTGCCATGTCCTGCGATGTCCTGAAACATGTTGTGGCCACGTCCTGCAATGTCCTGACCCGTGCCATGGCCACGCCTTCCATATCATGCGACATCTTGACATGTCCTAAAACGTTCCATGGTCATGTCCTGACACGTCCTGACACGTGCCATGCCCACATCCTGCCATGTGTTGACTCAATATATGGCTGCATCCTGCGATGTCTTGACACGTCCTAACCGATGCCATATCCTCGCCGTACCATGTCATGTGATATCCTAAAACATGCCATGGCCAAGTCATGACACTCCTGACATGTGCCATGCCTATGTCCTACCTTGTCTTACGATGTCCTGACATGTCATGTGGCCACGTCGTACAACATACTGACACGTCCGGATCTGTGCCATCGACACGCCCTGCATGTCTTGCGATGTCCCGATACGTCCTGAAACGTACCATGGCCATGTCGTGACACGTCCTAACCCGTAACATGACCACGTCCTACCATCTCCAGCAATGTCCTGACACATCCTATGGCCACATCTTACGATGTCCTGACACGTCCTGACCCATGGCCATGTCTTGACACATCTTGACCTGTTGTATGCCCATGTCCTACCATGTCTTGTCACGTTCTGATACATCCTACGATATCTTGACATGTCCTAACCCATGCCATGGCCATGCCCTACCATTTCAAGTGACGTCCTGACACTTCCTAACACGTGCCATGGCCATGTACTGACACGTCCCGACCCGCACCAAGCTCTTGTCCTGTTATATCTTGCAACGTCCTAATACATCATGTGGCCACGTCCTAGGATGTCCTGACCCATGACATGGCCACGCCCTGCCATGTTATTCGATACCTTGACACGCCTTGAAACGTGCCGTGTCTATGTCCTGACACATCCTGACTCATCCCATGCCCACATCTTACCATTCCCTGACACATTATGTGGCTACGTCCTGTGACGTCTTGACACATGCTGACCCATCCCATGGACATACCTAGGCATGTCCTACAACATCTTGACACTTTTTGAAACTTGCTATGGCAATGCCCTGACACGTCCTTACCCGTGACATGCCCACGTCCTGCCATGTCCTCCGATGTGCTATTGCCATGTACTGGCACATCCTGACCCATGCCATGGCCATGTCTTGACATATCCTGACCCGTGCCATGCCCACATTCTGCCATGTCCTATAATGTCCTGACAGGTCATGTGATGTCCTGACACATCCTGACTTGTGCCATGCCTACGTCCTGCTTGTCCTGACACGTCTTGTGGCTGTATCCTGCAACGTCCTGACCCATGCCATGGCCTTTCACCCTGTCATCTCTTGAGACATCCTGACACGTTCTGAAATGTACCATGGCCATATCCTGACACGTCCTCACCCGTTCCATGCCTACGTTCTGCTATGTCCTGCGATGTCCTATCATCTCCTACAACTTCTTAACACGTCTTGACCCATTCCATAGACATGCCCTGGCAAGTCATGTGATGTCCTTACACGCCTTGAAATGTGCCATGGCCATGTCCTGACAAGTCCTTACTCGTGACACACCCACGTCCTGCCATGTCCTGCGATGTCTTGACACATCCTGTGGCCACGTCCTATGACGTCGTGACCCGTGCCTTGCCCACATCCTACCATATCCTGCGATATCCTGACCCGTGCCATGGCCACACCCTTCTATTTCCTACGATGTCCTGACACGTCCTAACACGTGCCATGGCCACGTCCTGACCCGTGGCAAGCCCTTGTCCCGCCATGTCCTGTGATGTCCTAACACATCCTATGGCCACGTCCTGCGACATCCTTACCTGTGCCATGGCCACACACTTCCATGTCCTACGACATCCAGGCATATCCTAAAACGTGCCATGGCCATCTCCTGACATGTCCTGACCCGTGTTATGTCCACTTCCTTCCATGTCGTGTGGCTACGTCTTGACACGTCTTAACCAGTGCTTTGGAATCGCGCTGCAATGTCCTGCAATGTCCTGACACATCATGAAATATGCCATGGCCATGTCCTGACACGCCCTGATGCGTGCGTTGGATATGTCCTTCCATATCCTAATACATGCCATGGCCATGTCCTAACACATCCTGTCTCGTGTCATGCCCTCGTCCTGACATGTCCTACGACGTCCTGACACATCTTGTGGGCACGTCCTGAAATGTCATCACCCGTTCCATGTCCTGCGACATCTTGACACATCCTGAAATGTTCCATGGCCATGACTTGACACGTCTTAACCCCTGCCATGACCACATCCCGCCATGTCATGACACCTCCTGTGGCTGCATCTTGCGACGTCCTGACACGTCCTGACATGTCCTGACACGTCCTGACCCGTGCCATAGCCTCGTCGTGCAATGTCCTATGATGTCCTGAAACGTGCTGTGGTTGTATCCTAACACTCCTGACCTATGCTATGCCTATGTCCTGCCACGTCCTATGACGTACTGACACGTCCTACAACATCATGACATGTCCTATGGCCACGTCCTACAACATCGTCCTGACTCATGCCATGGACACGCCCTGGCATGTCATGCAACGTCTTGACATGTCCTAAAATGTGCCATGGCCATGTCTTGACACGTTGTTACCGTGACATGCCCACGTCCTGCCATGTCCGACAACGTGCTAACACGTGATGTGGCCATATCCTGCAATAGCCTAACACATCTGGATCTGTTCCATGCCAACATTCTGCCATGTCCTGCGACATTTTGATACATCCTGCGATATCCAGACACATCCTTAACCGTGCCATTGCCATGCCCTGCGATTTCCTATGATGTACTGACATGTGCCATGGCCATGTCCTGACACATCCTTACACATATCCTGCGACGCCCTTACACATCGTGTTGCCACGTCCTCAAAATCCTGACTTGTACCATGGCCATGCCCTACCATGTCTTGACAATTCCTATGGCTGCATCCTGTAACGTCCTGACCCGTGCCATGGCGTCTCACCTTTTCATGTCCTACAATGTCCTAACACGTCCTAAAACATGCCATGGCATGTCCTTGACACATCCTCACCCGTGCCAGGCATACGTCATGCCATCTCCTATGACGTCCTGACTTGTCTTGTTGCCACGACCTGCAACATTCTGACTCGTGCCATGGACGAGGCCTGGCATGTCCTGCGATGTCCAAACACATCTTGAAACATGCCATGTCCATGTCCTGACATGTCCTAATCCGTGAAATGCCCACGTCCTGCCATGTATTGTGACGTCTTGACACATACTGTGGCCACGTCCTGACCTGTGCCATGGCCATGCACTACCATGTCCTACAACATCCTCACACATCCTAAAATGTGCCATGGCCATGTCCTGACATGTCCTGGCCCGTTCCATTCCCATGTCTTGCCCCATCCTATGGCTACATTTTCATACGTCCTGATCTGTGGCATGGACTCGCCGCCCCATGTCATGCGGCGTCCTGAAATGTCCTAAAACGTGTCATGGCCAAGCCTTGAGATGTCCTATATGTGCCTTACCTACGTCTTTACATGTCCTATGACATCATAACACGTCTTGTGGCCATGTCCTGCAACATCCTGAAACGTCTTCACCCGTTCCTTAGACACGCCCTGGCATGTCCTGCGACGTCTTAACACGTCCTAAAACGTGTCCTTGCCTTGTCCTGACACATCTTCACCCATGACATGCCCATGTCCTGTGACGTCCTAACACGTCTTGTGGCCACGTCCTGTGACGTCTTGACCCATGCCATGGCCATGTCTTGACACGTCTAACACATGCCATGCCTATGTCCTACCATGTCATGTGACGTACTAACATGTCCTGTGATGTCCTGACACATCCTGACCCGTGCCATGGCCATCCCCTGCCATGTCCAGAAACATCCTGACATATCCTAACACATGCCATGGCCAAGTCTTAACACGTCCTAACCCATACCAAGCCCTTGTCCTGGCATGTCCTATGACGTCGTGACACATTCTGTAGCCACGTCCTGTGACGTCTTGACCTGTGCCATGGCCATGTTTTTTAATATCCTGCTACATCCTGACACGTCCTAAAATATGCCATGGCCATGTCCTGACATGTCCAAACACGTGCCATGCCCATGTTCTTCCATGTCCTGAGACGTCCTATGGCTACGTCCTGACATGTCCTGACCCGTGCCATGGCCTCCCCCTGCCATGTACTAAGACATCCAAACACGACTTGAAACATGCCATTTCCATGTCCTAACATGTCCTGACTCGTGCCTTGCATAAATCTTTCCTTGTCCAGCTATGTCATGACATGTCCTATGGCCAGCTCCTGCAACATCCTAACATGTCCTAACCCATGCTATGGACATGCCCTAGCATTCCAGTAATGTCCTAACACGTCCTAAAATATTCCATGACCATGTCCTATCACGTCCTGACCCGTGACATGCTCACGTCCTACCATGTCCAACAACGTCTTGACTCGTCTTATGGCCACGTCCTGCAATGTCTTGACACGTCCATTGGCCACGTCCTGCGACGTCCTGACACATCATGACCCGTACCATGGACTTGTCTTGAAATATCTTGACCCATGCCATACCCACATATTGACATGTCCGTCGATGTCCATACACGTCCTACGATGTCCAGACATGTCCTAACCCATGCCATGGCCACCCCCGGTAATGTCCTGCAATGTCCTGACATGTCATAATATATGCCATGTCAATGTCCTGACACGTTCTGACCCATGCCAAGACCTTGTCCTACCATGTCCTGGAACGTCCTAACACATCCTATGGCCTCATCTTGCGACGTCCTAACACGTGCCATGTCCATGCCCTGCCTTGTCTTGTGACATCTTGACACGTGCTGTAATGTGCCATATCTATGTCCTGACATATCCTGACCCGTGCCATGCCCACATCCTGCCATGTCCTGACACGTCTTGTAGATATGTCCTTCGATGTCTTGACACATCCTAACCCATGCCATGGCCTCGATCTGTAATGTCCTGCGACATCCTGAAATGTCCCATGGCCATGTCCTAACATCTCCTAACCCGTGTCATGCCTATGTCTTGCCATGTCCTGCGATGTCCTGACACATCATTTGGCCACGTCCTATGAAGTCCTGACATGTCCTGACCCGTGCCATTGGCCATGTCTTGATATGTCCTGATGCGTGACATGCCCATGTCCTACCGTGTTGTGCAACGTCCTGACAAATTATGTGCCATCCTGACACGTCCTGTCCTATGCCGTGGCCACTCCCTGCCATGTCTTGCAATGTTCTGTCATGTCTTAACACATTCCATGGACACGTCCTAACACGTCCTAACTTGTGCCATCCCCTTGTCCTGCCATGTCCTGCGACGCATTGACACATCCTGTAGCCACATCCTGCGATGTCCTAACCCGTGCCATGGCCATGCCTTTCCCTTTTCCTGTGACATACTGTGACGTCCTGAAATGTACCATATACTAACACGTCCTAAAACCTACCATGCCAGCGTCTTACTATGTCCTTACACGTCCTGTGTCCACATCCTATGGCCACGTCCAACAACATCAACATACGTCCTAACCCGTGCCTTGGTCACACCCTGACTTGTCCTGCGACGACCTGACATGTCCTGAAATGTGCCATGGCCATGTCCTGACATGTGCTGACCCGTGAGTTGCCCACACCCTGCCATGTCGTGCGACGTCCTAACACATCATGTGGCCATATCCTGCGACATTCTGACACGTCCTAGCCCGAGCCATGGCATTGTCTTAACACGTCCTGACCTGTGCCATACCTGTTTCTTGCCATGTCCTATGATGTCCTAACACATCCTACGACGTCCTAACATGTCCTAAACCATTCCATGGCCACACCGTGCCATGTTCTACGACGTCCTAACACATTCTTACACATGCCATGGCCATGTCCTAACATTTCCTGACCCGTGCGACATCCTAACACATCCTGTGGCCATTTCCTACGATGTCCTGACCCGTTCCATGGCCATACCCTGCCATGTCCTATGACATCCTGACATTTCCTAAAATATAACATGGCCATGTCCTGACACGTCCTTACCTATGCCATGCCCACGTCCAACCATGTTCTGACTAATCTTGTGGCTCCGTCTTACGACGTCTTGACACGTCCTGACCCATGCCATGGTCTCGCGTTGCAATGTCCTGCGACGTCCTCAGATGTGTCGTGGCCATGTCATGACACTCTTGACTTGTGCCATGCCTACGTCCTGCTATGTCCTACGATGTCCTGACAAGTCCTACAACATCATCACACATCCCAACCCCTGACATGCCCACATCCTGCTATGTCCTGCAATGTCCTAACATGTCCTGTGGTCATGTCCTACAACGTTCGGAAACATCCTGACCCGTGGCCATGTCTTGACACGTCCGGACCCATTCCATGCCCACATCCTGTTGTGTCCTGTGAAGTCCGAATATGTCATGTGATGTCTTGACATGTCCCGACCCATGCCATGGCCACGCCCTACCATTTCCTACGATGTCCTAACAGGTCTTGCCACGTGCCATGGACATGTCGTGACACGTCATAACTCGTGCCAAGCCCTTGTCTTGTCATATCCTGTAATGTCTTGACACATCCTATGGCCATGTGCTGCGACATCCTGACCTGTGCCATGTCCTTCGATATCCTGACACATACTAAAATGTGGCATGGCCATGTCCTGACCCGTGAAATGCCCACGTCTTGACATATATTGACATATAGTGTTGGTGCGTCCTGCGATGTCATGACATGTCCTAACCCATGCCATGGCCTTGACCTAATTATCTTGTGACTTTCTGACATGTCATGAAATGTGCTATGGCCATGTCCTAACACGTCCTGACCCATGCCATACCTAGGTTCTGCATATCTTGCGATGTCCTAACACATCCTAACACGTTCGGTGGCTATGTCCTGCAACATCCTGACACGTCCTGACCTGTGCCATAGACACACCCTTGTATCTCCTGTAACATCCTGACATGTCTTGAAATGTGCTATGTCCATGTGCTGACATGTCCTGACTTGTGACATGCCCATGTCCTTCCATGTCCTACGACTTCCCAACACATCCTATGGGCACGTCATGCGATGTCCTAACATGTCCTTACCCGTGACCTCGCCGTGTCTTGACATGTCTTTAACCATGCCATGCTCACGCCCTACCATGTCCTATAATGTCATGACATGTCTTGCAATGTCCTGACATATCCTGACACATCCTGACACATGCCATGGCCATTTCCTACGACGTCCTAACTCGTGCCATGCCTTTATCCTCCCATGTCCAGCGATGTTCTGACCCATGCAATGGCCATGCCCTACCATGTCTTGCTACATCTTGGCATGTCCTGAAACGTGGCATGGCCATGTCCAAACATGTCATGACCCGTGCTATGCCCACGTCCTGCCATATCTTAACACGTCATGTAGCTGCATCCTGCGACGTCCTGACACATCCTAACCCATGCCATAGCCTCGCCCTACCATGTCCTGCGATATCATGACACATTGTAAAATATGTCATGGCCATGTCATGACACCTCATGACCCATGCCATGCCTATGTCCTGCCATGTCATGTGACGTCCGAACACGTCCTATGGCCACGTCCTGCAACATCCTAACACATCCTTGCCTATTCTATAGACATGTCCTAGCATGTCCTGTGATGTCCTGACACGCCTAAAATGTGCCATGGACATGTCGTGACACGTAACATGCCCACGTCCTTCCATGTCTTGTGATGTCCTAACACGTCCTGTGCCCACGTCCTAGGACATCCTGGCACTTCCAGACCATGCCATTTCCATGTCTGACATGTCCTGTCCCTTGCAATACCCACATCTTGCCATGTCCTATGACATCCTAACACGTCCAGTGACATCCAGACCCATGCCATGGCCATGCCCCACCATGTCTTATAACGTCCTCACACGTGCCATGGACATGTCCAAACACGTCTTGGCCCGTGCCATGTTCTTGTCCTGCCATGTCCTACAACACCTTGCCACATTCTATGGCCAGGTCCTGCGATGTACTGATTTGGACCATGGCTATGCCTTGCCATGTCCTGCGACATCCTAAGACCTCCAGAAATGTACCATGTCCTCACACTTCCTAACATGCACCATGCCCATGTCGAGCCATGTCCTGACACATCCTATGGCCACGTCTTATGGCCACGACCAGCAACATCCAGACACGAACTGACTCGTGCCATGGCCAAGCCTTGGCATGTTCCGTATCGTCCTAACACATCCTGAAACGCGACATGGCCATGTCCTAATACATCCTGACCTGTGACTTGCCCACGTCCTTCCATGTACTGCGACGTCCTGACACATTCTTTGGCTATGTCCTACGACATCCTGACATGTCCTAACCCGCACGATGGCCATGTCTTAACACGTCTTGACATGTGGTCCCATGACATGCCATGTCCTACGACATCCTAACATGTCCTATGACGTCCTGACACATTCTGAACTGTGCCATGGCCATGCCATACCATGTCCTGCAACATCCTGACATGTCCCACGCCGCGCTATTGCCTCACCCTACCATGTCCTGTAATGTCTTGAAATATGCCATGGCCATGTCCTAACACTCATGACATGTGCCATGTCGACGTTCTAACATGTCATGTGACGTCCTGACACGTCCTGTGGCCATGCCCTACAATATCCTGACATGTCCTGAACCGTGCTATGGACATGCCTTGGCATGTCTTGTGACGTCCTCACACGTCTTCAAACATGCTATGGCTATGTCCTAACACATCCTTACCAGTGACAAGCCCACATCCTGCCATGTCTTACGATGTCCTAACATGTCCTACGCCACGTCCTGCGATGTCGTGACCCGTGCCATTACCTTGTCTTGACACGTCCTGACCCATTCCATGCCCATGTCCTCCATGTCCTGCAATGTCTTGCTACGTCCTGCGCCTCCTGACACATCCTGACCCATGCTATGGCAAAGTACTTCCATTTCCTGTGACATCGTGACAGGTCCTCATACATGCCATGGCCATGTTCTGACATGTCCTGATCCATGCCAAGCCCTTGTCTTGCCATGTCCTGCGACGTCCTAACACATATTGTGGCCATGCCTTGCCATGTCCTGCAATATCGTGACATGTCCTAAAATGTGCCATGGCCATATCCTGATACGTCCTGACTCATGCCATGCCCACATCCTGCCATGTCCTAACAAGTCATATGGCTACGTCTTACGAGGTCCTGACACATCCTTACCCATGACATGCCCACTTCTTGCCATATCCTGCAACGTCCTGACACATCCGGCTGCTATGTCCTGACCTGTATCATGGCTATGTCTTGACACGTCATTACCCGTGCCATACTAACATCCTAACACGTCCTGTGCCATATTGACACGTCCTGACATGTGCTATGGCTATGCCCTGCCATGTCCTGTGATGTCCTGACACGTCCTAACACATGCCTTGGCCATATTCTGACACGTCGTGACCCATGGAAAGCCCTTGTCCTACTATGTCCTGCGACGTCCTGACAAATCCTGTGGCCACGTCCTGCGATGTCCTGACCTGTACCATGGTCACACCTTGCAATGTCCTACAATATTCTAACACGTCCTGAAATGTGCCATGGACATGTCCTGACAAGTGCTGACTTGTGCCATGCCCACATCGTGCCATGTCCTGACACGTCCTATGGCTACATCCTGTGACGTCTTGACACATCACGAACTGTGCCATGGCCTCGCCCTACCATGTCCTGTGACGTCCTGACACTACCTGAAACATGCCATGGCTATGTCCAAACATGTCCTAACCCCTTCCATGCCTATGTCCTACCATGTCCTGCAACATCCTGACATGTCCTGTGGCCACGTCCTACAACATCGTGGTACGTTCTGACCAATGCCATAGACACCCCCTGGCATGTACTACGACATCCTGACATGACCTGAAACGTGCTACGGACATGTCTTGTCACGCCCTGACCCATGACATGCCCACATCTTGCCATGTCCTATGACGTATTGACACGTCTTGTGGCCACATCCTGCAAACTCATGACAAGTCCTGACCTCTGCCATGGCCATGTCTTGACATGTATTGACCCGTGCCATGCCAACATCCTGCCATGTCCTGCGACGTCCTAACACGCCCTACGATGTCCTGGCACATCTTGACCCATGTCATGTCCATGCCCTATCATGTTCTGCGACATCCTGAAATGTCTTAACATGTGCCATGGCCATGTCCTAACACGTCCTGACCTGTCCCACGCCCTTGTCCTGTGAGGTCCTTACACATATCATGTGGCCACATCCTACAATATCCTGACCCGTGCCATGGCCACACCTTGCCATGTCGTGCGACATCTTGACAAGTCCTGAAACATGCCATGGCCAGGTCCTGACACATCCTGACCCGTGCCATACCCAGATTGTGCCATGTCTTGGCACGTCCTGTGGCTATATCATGTGCCGTCCTGACTCGTGCCATGGCCTCACCCTGCCATGTCCTGCAATGTACAAACACGTTTTGAAACATGCCACTGCCATGTGCTAACACGTCCTGACCCGTGCCATACCTTCGTTCGTCCATGTCTTACAACATCCTCACACATCATGTGGCCACATCATTCAACATCCTGACACATCTTGACCCGTTCCATGGACACGTCCTGGCATGTCCTACAATGTCATGAAACATACTATGGCCATGTCCTGACACGTCCTGACCCATGACATGCCCACGTCCTGCCATGTCCTACGACATCCTAACACATCTTGTTACCACGTCCTGTGATGTCCTCACATTTCCTGACCCGTGCCATGGCCATATCTTGACATGTCCTGACCCATGCCATGCCCATGTCCTGCCATGTTCTGCAATATCCTGACATGTCTTTCGACATCCTGACCCGTGCCCTGGCTATGCCTTGCCATGTCCTGCGACATCCTGACACATCCTGACGCATCCTGACACATTTCATGACCATGTCCTGACACGTCCTTACCCGTGCCCTGCCCTTGTCCTGACATGTCCTGCGACATTTTGACACATCTTATGGCCATGTCCTGCGATATCCTGACCTATGTCATAGCCATGTCCTATTATGTCCTCTGATTTTCTTACACATCCTGAAATATGCCATGGTCATTTCCTAACATGTCCTGACCCATGCCATGCCCATGTCCTGACATGTTCTGAGACGTCTTGTGGCTATGTCTTACGATTTCCTGACACGTCATGACCCATTCAGGGCCTCGCCCTACCATGTCATTTGATGTCCTGACATGTCTTGACCCGTGGCATGCCTACATCATGCCATGTTTTGTGACGTCTTAATACGTCCTATGGCCACGTCCTGATACGCCTTGTGGCCATATCCTGCAACATCCTGACCCGTCCAGGCCTGTTGCATGGACATACCTTGGCATATCTTACAATATCCTGACATATCTGGAAACGTGCCATGGCCATGTCCTTGCACACCCTGACATGTGACATGCCCACATCCTGCCATGTCCTGTGACGTCCTAACACTTCTTGTGTCCACATCCTGGGATGTCCTAATACGTCCTGACATGTGCCATACTCATGACCTGTGATGACTTGACACGTCCTATGGCCACGTCCTGACCCACACAATGGCCACGCCCTGCCATGTCCTGTGACATCCTGGCACTTCCTGAAATATGTCATGGCCATATTCTGACACGTCCTGACCCGTGCCATGCCCATATCTTGCCATGTCCTGACACATGTTGTGGCTACATCCTACGAAGTCTTCACATGTCTTGACCCGTGCCATGGCCATGCTCTTCAATACCATGTGATGTCCTTACACTTCCTAAAATGTGTCATTGATATGTCCTGACACGTCCTGACCCGTGCCATGCCTACGCCTTGCAATGTCTTGTGACGTCCTGACTCGTCATGTGGCCACATCTGGCAACTTCCTGACACGTCCCGACTTGTGCCATGTACACGTCTTGGCATGTCCTGCGACATCCTGACACTTCCTGTAACGTGCCATGGCCATGTCCTGACACGTCCTGACCCATGAAATGCCAATATCCTACCATGTCCTGACACATCTTGTGGCCACATCCTGCGATGTCCTGACATGTCGTGGCCCATGCCATGGCCATGTGCTGACACGTCTTGACCCATGCCATGCCCACGTCCTACCATGTCCTGGCATATTCTGTGGCTATATCTTGTGACATCATGACCTGTGCCATGTCTATGCCCTGTCATATCCTGCGATGTCCTAACACGTCCTGACACGTGCCATGGCCATGTCCTAAGACATTTTAACACATCCTGTGGCCACGCCCTGTGACATCCTGACCCGTGCCATGGCCAGGCCCTGCCATGTCCTACAATATCCTAACACGTCCTTAAATGTCCCATGGCTATGTCCTGACACGCCCTTACTCATGCCATGCCCCAGTCGTGCCATATCCTAACACGTCAAAATGGCTACGTCCTATGACGTCCTGATATGTCCTGACCCATGCCATTGGCTTGCCCTACCATGTCCTATGACATCCTGACTCATCCTCAAACGTGACATAGCCATGTCTTGACACGTCCTAACCCGTGCCATGCCCACATCCTGACATGTCCTGCGACATCCTGACAAGTCCTGTGGCCACTTCCTGCAACATCCTGACACATCCTAACCCATGCCATGTCAATGCTCTGGCATGTCATGTGACGTTCTGAAATGCGCCATGGCCATATCCCAACACGTCGTTACCTGTGATGTGCCCACGTCCTCCAACGTCATTCAACATCCTAACACGTCTTGTGGCTACGTCTTGCAACGTTCTAAAATGTCCTAACTCATACCATTGCCATGTCTTGACACATCCTGACCCGTGCCATGCCTATGTCCTGCCATGTCCTGCAACATCCTGACACGTACAGACATGTGCCACGGCCATGCCCTACCAAATCTTGCAACGTCCTGACATGTCCTGACTCATGCCATGGCCATGTCATGACACATCTTTACCCGTGACATGCCCATGTCCTGCCATGTCCTGTAACATTTTGACACATCCTATGGCCGTGTCCTATGATGTCTTGACACATTCGCATTTTTTCGATGGCCATGTCTTGACCCGTTCCATGCCTACATCCTGCCATGTCCTCCAACATTCTGACATGTCCTGACATGTGCCATGGCCATGTCCTGACACGTACTGACCCGTGCCAAGCCCTTATCCTGCCATGTCCTGCGACATCCTAACACATCCTATGGCAACGTCTTGCCATGTCTTTGCCCCTGCCATGTCCATGACTTGCTACGTTCTGAAATGTGCCATGGCCAAGTCTTAACACATCCGGACCTGTGCCATGGCCACGTCCTGAAACATCCTTACCCGTTCCATGCCCACGTCCTGCCCTATCCTGCGAAGTCCTGACATGTCATATGGCCACACCGTGCAATGTCCTGACATGCCCTAACCCATGTCATGGCCACTTCCTACCATGTCATGCAATGTCCTGACATGTCATGAAGTATGCTATGGATATGTCCTAACACGTCCTTACCCGTGCCGTACCCGCATCCTGCTATGTTCTTTGAGGTCCTAACACGTCCTGTGGCTAGACCCTACAATGTCTTGACATGTCTTGTCCCGTGCCATGGCGATGCCCTACCATGTCATGCGACGTCCTAAAACATGCCATGGCCATATCATGACATATCTTGACCCATGCCATGCCCACGTCCTGCCATGTCCTGCAACATCTTAACACGTCCTACAATGTCCTAACACATCCTAACACGTGCCATGAACACGTCCTGCCATGTCCTGTGACATCCTAACACGTCCTGCAATATCTTGACATATCATGACCCGTGCCATGGCCACGCCCTGCCATGTCCTAGGACGTCTTGACACATCTTGAAAAGTGCCATGGCCATGTCTTGACACGTTCTGATGCCTGCCATGCTCATGTCCTGCCATGTCCTGACACGTCCTATGGCCACATCCTGCAACATCCTGACAGATCTTGACCCTTGCCATGGCCATACCCTGCCATGACCTGCAATGTCGTGACACGTCCTGGCACGTGCCACGGCCATGTGCTGACACGTCCTGACCCGTGCCACGCCCACATCCTGCAATGTCTTGACATGTCATGTGGCCATGTCTCATAATATCTTGACACATCATGACCCGTGCCATATCCAAGTCTTGACCCATGCCATGCCCACATCCGTCCATGTCCTGCAACATGGTGACACATCCTATAGCCACATCATATGCTGTCCTAACACGTCCTGACCCATGGTTTGGCCATGCTCTTCCATGTCCTGCGATGTCTTGACATGTGCCATGGCCATGTCCTAATATGTCCTGACCCGTGCCATGCCCTAGTCGTATCATGTCTTTCGCCATACTGACACATCCTGTGGCCACATCTTGCATTATCCTTACACGTCTTGACATATGCTATGGCCATGCCATGCCATGTTCCATGACATCTTGACACATGTTGTGGCTACGTCCTAACCCGTGCCATGGACACATCCTACCATATCCTGCGACATCCAATCACGTCACTGCCCACATTCTGCGAGGTCTTGACATGTCCTGACCTATGCCATTGCCATGCCCTACCATGTTGTGTGATGCCCTGACCCTTGCCGTGGCTAAGCCCTACCATGTCCTAGACATCCTAACAAGTACTAAAACGTTCCATGGTCATGTCCTAACATGTCCTGACCCGTGCCATACCCACATCCAGCCATGTGCTGACATATCCTGTGGCCACATCCTACGACATCCTAACATGTCCTGACCCATGCCAAGGCCATGCCCCACCATGTCATGTGACGTGCTGACACGTCTTGAAACTCTCCATGGCCATGTCCTAAATTTCCTAACCCGTTCCATGCCCATATCCTCCCATGTCCTGCCAAGTCTTTTTACGTCCTAACATGTTCTGTGGCCACATCCTGCAACATCTTGACACATACTCACCCATCTCATGGCTATGCCCTGGCAAGTCCTGCGACATCCTGACACATCTTGAAACATGACATGGCCATGTCCTGACACATCCTGACCCGTGACATGCCCATATCCTGCCATGTCCGGCGACGTCCTGACACATCTTGTGGCCACGTCATGTAACATCCTGACACTTCCTGACCCATGCCATGGCCATGTCTTCACATGTCCTGACTCATTCCATAGTCACGTCCTACCATGTTTTACGACATCCTAACACATCCTATAGCAACATCCTATGACGTCCAGACATGTCCTGACCCATGCTATGGCCACGCGCTGCCATGTCCTGTAATATCCTGACATATCTAGATTTGTGCCATGGCCATATCCTGACACATCCTGACAACTGCCATGGCCACATCCTACCACGTCCTGAAACGTGTCATGACCAACTCCTAACACATCGTGACCCGTGCCATGCCCACGTCCTACCATGTCCTGCGATGTCTTGACATATTCTAAAACGTGCCATGGCCAGGTCTTGACATATCCTGACCCATGCCATACCCAAGCTCAGCCACATCCTCGAACATCCTAACACATTCTACGGCCAAGTCCTGTAAAGTCCTGACATGTCCTAACCCGTGCCATGTCCACGTCCTGACACGTCCTGAAACATACAATAGAAATGTCCTAACACGTCCTGACCCATGCAATGGTCACCTCCTGCCATGTCCTGCGACGTCCTGACACGTCCTGTGGCCACATCTTGCAATGTCCTGACCCGTCCTGACCCATGCCATGGCCACGCCCTGCCATGTCCTACCACATCGTGACACGTCCTATAACGTGCCATGGCCATGTCCTGACATATCCTGACCCGTGACATGCCCACGTCCTACCATGTCCTGAGACGTCTTGTGGCCACATCTTGTGACACCTGACATGTCCTGAACTATGACATGGCCATTCCCAACCATGTCCTACATTATCTTAAACATGTCCTGAAATGTGCTATGGCCATGTCCTGACACGTCGTTACCCGTGCAATGTCCACGTCCTCCCATGTCCTGTGATGTCCTGACACGTCCTATGGCCACGCCGTGCAATTTCCTGACATGTCCTAACCCATCATGGCCACTTCCTGCCATGTTCTGCGACGTCTTGACATGTCCTGAAATATGGCATGGCCATGTCCTGACACGTCCTGACCCGTGCCATGCCCGCATCCTGCTATGTCCTTTGAGGTCCTGACACATCCTTTGGACACTTCCTACAATGTCTTCACATGTCCTGACCCATGCCATGGCCATGCCCTGCCATGTCCTACGACATCCTAAAACATGAAATGGTCATGTCCTGACATATCCTGTCCCGTGCCATGCACACGTCCTACCATGTCTTGTGACATCCTAACACATCCTAACCCGTGCCATGGCCACACCCTGCCATGTCCTAGGATGTCCTAACACATCTTGAAAAGTGCCATGGCCATGTCTTGACACATCCTAACCCAAGCCATGCCCATGTCCTTGCATGTCGTGACACGTCTTATGGCCACGTCCTGCAACATCCTGACCAACCTGGACCCTTGCCATGGCCACACCTTGCTATGACCAACAATGTCTTGACACGTCCTTACATGTGCCACAGCCATGTGCTGACACGTCCTGACTCGTGCCACGCCCACGTCTTGCAATGTCCTGACACATCCTGTGGCCATGGCTTGCGATGTCCTCACTCGTACCATAGCCATGTTTTGACAAGTCTTGACCAATGCCATGCCCACATCCTGCCATGTCCTGCAGTACGCTGACACGTCCTATAGCACGTCCTACGATGTCTTGACATCATGTGGCCACGTCCTGTGACATCCTGACCCATGACATGGCCACGCCTTCCATGTCATTCGACATCCTGACAAGTCCTAAAATGTGCCATGGCTATGTCCTGTCATGTATTGACCTGTGCCATGCCCACTTTCTCCCATGTCCTAAAATGTCCTGTGGTTACGCCCTGCCATGTCCTACGACGTCTTAAATGTGCTATATGGCCATGTCTTGACACGTCCTTCCCTGCGCCATGCCCACATCCTGCCATATCTTATGACATCCTGACACGTCTTATGGCCATATCCTACTATGTCTTGACACATCCTAACCCGTAGCATGGACACGTCCTACAATGTCTTTACCCATACCATGGCTACACCCTGCCATGTCCTGCGACATCCTAAAACATGCCATGGCCATCTCCTCACATATCCTGACATGTGCCATGCCGACGTCCTGCCTTATCCTGCGACTTCCATATACGTCTTGCAGCCACATCCAGCAAATTCCTGACACGTCCTGACCCGTGCCATGGCCACGTCCTGACACATTATGAAATGTTCCATGACCATGTACTGACACATTCTTGAAATGTGCCATGCCCACATCCTGCCACGCCTTGAAATGTGCCATGCCCACATCCTGCCATGTCCTGCCACATCCTGACACATCTTGAAACGTTCATTGGCCATGTCCTAACATGTCCTGCCAGTGCCATACCCACGTCACGTGGCCACGTCTTGCAAAGTCCTGGCATGTCCTGGCCCGTGCCATGGCCATATTCTGACACGTCCTGAAACATACGATGGCCAGGTTCTGACACGTCCTGACCTGTGCCATGCCCACATTTTACAATGTCCCGCGACATCTTGACACATCCTGTGTCCACGTCCTGCAATGTCCTGACCCATCCTGACCCATGCCATAACGCCCTGCTGTGTCTTACCACGTCCTAACACATCCTGAAATGTGCCATGGTCTTATGGTCTTGTTCTATGACTTCGTGACACGTCCTTACCTGTGCTATGGCCATGCTATGCCATGTCCTGCAACGTCCTGACACGTCATTAAAGATGCTATGGCCATGTCCTGACACGTCCTAACTCGTGCCATGCCCACGTCTTTCCATGTTATGCGACATTCTGACACGTTCTCTGGCCACGTCCTGCAATGTCCTGAGACATCCTGACCCTTATCATGGCCACTTCTTGCCATGTCCTGCAATGTCCCGACATGTCCTAAAATGTGCCATGGCCATGTCCTGACACGTCCTATACAGTGCCATGCCCGCATCCTACCATATCCAATAACGTCATGACGCGTCCTATGGCCACATCCTACAATGTCGTGACACGTCCTGACCTGTGCCATAGCCATGCCCTGCCATGTCTTACGACGTCCTGAAATGTTCCATGGCTATGTCCTGACATTATCATGACCCGTGCCATGCCCATGTCCTACCATGTCTTAATATATCCTTACACGTCCTGCAATGTACTAACACATCCTGACTCGTGCCATGGCCATGCCCTGCCATGTCCTACGATGTCCTGACATGTCATGAAACGTGCCATAGCTGTGTATTGACACGTTCGGACCCGTGCCAAGCGCATGTCCTGTCATGTCCTAACACATCCTATGGCCACGTCCTATGACATCCTGACACGTCCTGACCCTTGCCATGGCCACACCCTACCATAACTTGCGATATCCTGACACGTCCTAACACGTGCCATGCCCATATACTGATATGTCTAGACCCTTTCGATGCCAACATCCTGCCATGTTCTAACACATCTTATGGCCACGTCCTGATACTTCCTGATCTATCCCATGGCCATGTCTTGACAAGTCATGACCCGTGCCATGCCCATATCCTGCCATGCCATGCATAATGCTGACACATCTTGTAGCCACATCCTACAACATCCTGAAACATCCTCACTCGTAGCTTGTCCATGCCCTGCCATGTCCTACAATGTCCTGACACGTCCTGACACGTGCCATGCCCTAGTCCTATCATGTTCTGCACTATACTGACACATCATGTGGCCACGTCTTATGATGTCCTAACCTGTGCCATGGCCATGCCTGTCATGTCCTGCGACATCCTGACAAGTCCTGAAACCTTCCATGGCCATGTCCTAATAGGTCTTGACTTGTTCCACGCCTACCTCCTGCCATACCCTAACACGTCCTAAACCATGCCATGCCCACGTGTTGCAATATCCTGACACATCAAGCGGCCACGTCCTACGACGTCCTGACACGTTTTGACTCGTGCTATGGCCACGCTCTATCAGGTCATATAACATCCTAACACATCCTGAAACATGTCATGGACATGTCCTGACACGTCCTGACCCATGCCATGCCCACGTCCTGCAATGTCCTACGACATCCGAACAGAACTTGTGGCCACGACGTGTAATGTCCTTACATGTCCTGACCTGTGCCATGGCCATACCCTTCCATGTCCTATGACGTCCTATTACATCCCGTGGCCATGTCCTAGAATGTCCGAGCACATCCTGACCCGTGCCATGGCCACGTCCTACCATGTCCTGCAATATCCAAACATGTCATGTGGCCACATTCTGTAATGTCTTCACACGTCCTGACCTATGCCATGGCCACGCCCTGCCATGTCCTACGATGTCCTCTCCTGTGTCATTTCCATGCCCCGCCATGTCCTACGACATCCTGTCATGTTTTAAAATATGCCATGGCCATGTCCTGACATGTCCGAACACCTGCCATGCCCACGTCCTGCCATGTCTTGTAACCACATCCTCACACGTCCTAACCCATGCCATGACCACGCCCTACCATGTCCTGCGATGACCTGACATGTCCTGAAACGTGCATTGGCCATATCCTGACAAGTAATTACCCATGCCATGGCCATGTCCTACCATATCCCGACACGTGATATGGCCATGTCCTGCGCCGTACAGACACGTCCTGACCCGTGCCATGGCCACACCTTGCCATGATCTATGATTTCCCGAGACATCCTAACACATGTCATGGCTATGTGATGACACGCCCTGACCCATATCATGCCCACGTCCTGCCATGTCTTGACATGTTCTGTGGCCACATCCTCTGACATCCTTGACGTCCTGACTCGTGCCATGGCCATGTCTTGACACGTCCTGACCCGTGCCATGCCCACGTCCTGCCATGTCTTAGAACGTGCTGACACGTCATGTAGCCACGTCTTGTCACATTCTAACTCATCCTGACAAGTGGCTTGGCCATGCTCTGCCATGTCCTGTGACATCCTGACACATGCCATGGCCATGTCCTTACACATCCTGACTTCTGCCATGCCCTAGTCCTGTCAGGTCCAGAGACATCCTGACACATCCTGTGGCCACGTCTTATGACGTACTGACTCGTGCCATGGGCACGCCTGCCATGTCATACGGATCCTGACATGTGTTGAATTGTGCTAGGGCCATGTCATGACACATCCTCACTCGTGCCATTCCCACGTCATGCCATATCCTGACACACACTATGGCCATGTCCTACAATGTCCTGATACATCCTGACCCGCACCATGGCCACGCTTTTCCATGTCCTACGACGTCATGACACGTCCTGAAATGTTTCATGGCCATGTCCTGACCTGTGCCATGCCCACGTCCTTCCATGTCCCGTGACATCCTAACATATCTTGTGGCCACGTCCTGCATTGTCCTTACACGTCCTGACCCGTGCCATAGCCATGCGCTGGCATGTCCTATGACATCTTGACACGTGTTTTCGCTACGTTCTGACCCATGCCATGGTCATGTCCTACCATGTCATGTGCCTACATTCTTCAATGTCCTTACATATCTTGACCTATGCCATGGCCAAGACTTACCATGTCATGTGATGTCCTCACCCGTGTTGTGGCCATGCCTACCATGTCCTACGACATCCTAACAAGTCCTGAAACGTGCCATGACCATGTCCTGACATGTCCTAACCTGTGCCATGCCCACGTCTAGCCATGTCCTGACATATCCTTTGGCCATGTCCTACGACATCATGACATGTCATAACCCCTGCCATGGACACATCCTGCCATGTCTTGCAACGTGTTGACATTTTTTGAAAGATACCATGGCCATGTCCTAAATTTTCTAACCCGTGCCATGCCCACATCCTCCCATGTTATGCAACATACTAACACCTCCTGTGGCTATCTCATGCAATGTCCTGGCACGTCCTGACCGATGCCATGGCCATGCCCTGTAATGCCTTGCGGCATCGTGACACATCGTGAAATGTTTCATGGCCATGCCTTGACACATCCTGACCCGTGCCATGCCCATGTCTTGCCATGTCCTGACATATGCTATGGCCACGTCTTGCGACGTCCTAACACGTGCCATAGCTATGCCCTACCATGTCCTGCGAGGTCCTGATACGTGACAAGGCCACATGGTGACACAGCCTAACCCGTGCCATGCCCACATCCTTCCATGTACTGCGACGTCCTAACACGTCTTGTGGCTAGTCCTACAATGTCCTAACATATCCTGGCCCCTGCGATGGCTATGCACAACCATATCCTTCGATGATCTGACACATCCTGAAACGTACCATGGCCATGTCCTGACATGTCCTGACCCGTGCCATGCCTACGTACTTCCATGTCATACAATGTCCTGACATGTCCTGGGCCATGTCCTGTAATGTCCTGACATATCCTCACCTATGCCATGGCCACGCCCTTCCATGTCATGCGATGTCCTGACATGTCCTAAAGCATGCCATGTCCATGTTTTGACACATCCTGACTTGTGCCATGCACACGTCCTGCCAAGTCATGCGACGTCCTAACATGTCCTGTGGCCATATCCTACAACGTCGTGACACATCCTGACCGATGACATGGATATGCCCTGGCATGTTCTGCGGTGACGTGAAATGTCTTGAAACGCGCCATGGACATGTCCTGACACGTCCTGACCCGTGACATGCCCACATCCTACCATGTCCTGCAATATCCTGACATATCTTATGGCTATGTCTTGCAACGTCCTAACACATCCTGACTGGTGCCATGGCCATGTCTTGACACGTCCTTACCCGTTCCATGCTCATATCCTGCCATGTCCTATGATGTACTGACACGTCCTATAGCCACATCCTGCAACATCCAAACATGTCCCGACACATGCTATGGCCACGCCTTGCCATGTCCTGCAATATCCTGGCATGTCCTGAAATGTGCCATAGCTGTGTGCTGACACATCCTAACCCGTAGCATGGTCACGTCCTAAAACGTGCCATGTCCATCTCCTGACATGTCCTGCCTTGCTCCATGCCCACGTCCTATCATGTCCTACGATGTCTTGACACGTCCTTAAATATGTCATGGCCATGTCCTGACCTGTGCCTTGCCCATGTCCTGCCATATCTACTGACATCCTAACACATCCTGCAAAGCTCTAACATGTCCTGACCCATGGCATGACAACATTCTGACACGTCTTGAAATGTACTATGGCCATATCCTGGCACGTACTGACCCATTCCATGCTCACTTCCTGCCATGTCATGTGACGTCCTGACACGTCCTATGGCCACGTCCGAAAATGCCTTGGACTATCATGTCCCATGTCATGGCTACGCCCTGCCATATCCAACCACATCCTAACATGTCCTAAAATGTGCCATGGTCACGTCCTGTCATATCCTGACCCGTGCCATGCCCACGTCCTGCCATGTCCTGACACGTCTTGTGGCCACATCCCGCGACATCTCGACACATCCTGACCCATGCCATGGCCATGCCCTACCATGACCTGCGATGTCCTAACACATCATAAAATGTGCTATGTACATGTCCTGACATGTCCTTACCTGTGCCATGCCAACGTCCTGCCATATCCTGTGATGTCCTGACACGTCCTACGGCCACGTCCTATAATATCCTGACATGTCCTAACCCATGTCATGGCCACTTCCTGCCATGTCCTGCCATGGCCTGACACGTCCTGAAATGTGCCATGGCCATATCCGGACACGACTTGACCCGTGCCATGCCCGCATCTTGCTATGTTCTATGAGGTCTTGACACGTCCTGTAGCCACATCCTACAATGTCTTGACATGTCCCGACCCGTCCATGGACATGCCCTGCCATGTCTTGAGACGTCCTGAAACATGCCATGGCCATGCCCTGCCATATCCCGACTCGTGTTGTGCCCACGTCCTGCCATGTCCTGTGACATCCTGAGACATTCTGCAATGTCCTAACACGTCCTAACCCGTGCCATGGCCATGCCCTGCCATATCCTAGGATGTCCTAACACGTTCTGAAATGTGCCATGGCCATGTCTTGACAGGTCCTGACCTATGCCACGCCCATGTCCTGCCATGTCCTGACACGTCATATGGCCACGTACTGCAACATCCTGACACGTCCTGGCCCTTGCCATGGCCACACCCTGCCATGACCTACAATGTCCGTACATATCCTGCCACATCACATGGCCATGTGCTGACACGTTTTGACCCGTGCCATGCCCACGTCCTGCAATGTCCTGACACATCCTGCGACCACGTCTTGTGACGTCCTGACACATCCTGACCTGTGCCATAGCCATGACTTGACAAGTGCTGGCCCATGCCATGCCAACATCCTGCCATGTCCTGCAACATGCTGACACGTCCTATAGCCAGGTCCTACGACGTCTTGACCCATGGCTTGGCCATGCTCTGCCATGTCCTGCAACGTCCTGACACGTGCCATGGCCATGTCCCGACCCGTTCCATGCCCTAGTCATATTTTGTCCTATGCCGTACTGACACAACCTGTGGCCACGTCCTGTGACGTCCTGACCCGTGCCATGGCCACACCTGCCATGTCCTACGACATCCTAACAAGTCCTAAAATATGCCATGGCCTTGTGCTGACACGTCTTGACCTGTGCCATGCCCACTTCATGCCATGTCCTGAAAAGTCCTGTGGCCACGCCCTGCCATGTCCTGGGACGTCCTAACACGTCTTGAAATGTGGTATAAGGCCATGTCCTAACACTTCCTTACCTGTGCCATGACCACGTCCTACCATGTCCTACGACGCCGTAACACGTCCTATGTCCATATCCTGCAATGTCCTCACACATCCTAATTCGTATCATGGCCACTTCTTGCTATGTCTTGCGACGTCCTGATATGTCCTGAAATATGCCATGGACATGTTCTGACACGTCCTGACACGTGACATGCCCACATCCTACCATGTCCTGTGATATCCTGACATATCTTATGGCCATGTCTTGCAACATCCTGACACATCGTTATCGGTGCCATGGCCGTGTCTTGACACGGCCTTACTCGTTCCATGCTCATATCCTGCCATATCCTATGATGTCTTGAAACGTCCTATAGCCACATCCTGCAACATCCTAACATGTCCCGACCCATGCTATGGCCACGCCTTGCCCTGTCCTGCAACATCCTGACACGTCCTGAAATGTGCCATGGCTGTGTGCTAACACATCCTAACCCATGGCATGGCCACGTCTTAAAACGTGCCATGTCCATCTCCTGACATGTCCTGACTCGTGCCATGCCCACGTCCTGTCATGTCCTATGATGTCTTGACACGTCCTGAAACATGTGATGGCCATGTCCTGACCTGTGCCTTGCCCATGTCCTCCCACATCTACTGACATCCTGACACATCCAGTGGACACATCCTACAAAGTCCTGACATGTCCTGACCCATGGCATGGCAACATCCTGACATGTCTTGAAATGTACCATGGCCATATCCTGACCTGTGCCATAGCCATGACTTGATAACACGTCTTATCCAACCACATCATTACACGTCTTAAAATGAGCCATGGACATGTCCTGTCATATCCTGACCCCTGCCATGCCTGCATATTGCCATGTCCTGACACGTCTTGTCGCCACGTCGTGCGACATCTCGACACATCCTGACCCATGCCATGGCCATGCCCTGCCATGTCCTGCGATGTCCTAACACGTCATAAAACATGGTATGTACATGTCCTGACATGTCCTTACCCGTGTCATGACCACATCCTGCCATATCCTGCGATGTCCTGGCACGTCCTACGGCCACGTCCTACAATATCCTGACATGTCCTAACCCATGTCATGGCCACTTCCTTCCATGTCCTGCGATGTCCTGACACGTCCTAAAATGTGCCATGGCCATATCCGGACACGACTTGACCCGTGCCATGCCCGCATCTTGGTATGTTCTATGAGGTCCTGACACGTCCTGTAGCCACATCCTACAATGTCTTGACATTTCCTGACCCGTCCATGGACATGCCCCGCCATGTCCTGAGACGTCCTGAAACATGCCATGGCCATCTCCTGCCCTATCCCGACTCATGTCGTGCCCACGTCCTGCCATGTCCTATGACATCCTGACACATTCTGCAATGTCCTAACACCTCCTAACCCTTGCCATGGCCATGCCCTGCCATGTCCTAGGATGTCCTAACACGTCCTGAAATATGCCATGGCCATGTCTTGACAGGTCCTGAACTGTGCCATGCCCATGTCCTGCCATGTCTTGACACGTCCTATGGCCACGTATACAACATCCTGACACATCCTGGCCCTTGCCATGGCCACACCCTGCCATGACCTACAATGTCCGTACACGTCCTGACACGTGCCATGGCCATGTGCTGGCATGTTTTGACCCGTGCCATGCCCACGTCCTGCAATGTCATGACACGTCCTGCGGCCACGTCTTGTGACGTCCTGACACATCCTGACCTGTGCCATAGCCATGACTTGACAAGTGCTGACCCATGCCATGCCTACATCTTTCCATGTCTTGCAACATACTGACACGTCCTATAGCCAAGTCCTACGACGTCCTGACCCATGGCTTGGCCATGCTCTGCACATGTCCTGCGACGTCCTAACACGTGCCATGGCCATGTCCTAACATGTCCTGACCCGTGCCATGCCCTAGCCATATCATATCCTGTGTCGTACTGACACAACCTGTGGCCACGTCCTGTGATTTCCTGACCCGTGCCATGGCCATGCCTGCCATGTCCTACGACATCCTGACAAGTCCTAAAATATGCCATGGCCATGTCCTAACACGTCTTGACCTGTGCCATGCCCACGTCCTGCCATGTCATGAAACATCCTGTGGCCATGCCCTGCCATGTCCTGGGACGTCCTAACACGTCCTGAATGTACTATAAGGCCATGTCCTAACACGTCCTTACCTGTGCCATGACCACGTCCTGCCATGTCCTACGACGTCGTAACATGTCCTATGTCTATATCCTACAATGTCCTGACACATCCTAACCCATATCATGGCCACTTCCTGCTATGTCCTGCGACATCCTGATTTGTCCTGAAATGTGCCATGGCCATGTCCTGACACGTCCTGACCCATGCCATGCCTGCGTCTTGCCATGTTCTATGAGGCCCTGACACGTTCTGTGGCCACATCCTACAATGTCTTGACATGTCCTTACCCGTTCCATGGCTACGCCCTACCATGTCCTGCAACTTCCTGAAATGTGCCATGGCCATGTCCTCACATATACTAAGTTGTGCCATGCCCATATCTTGTGACATATTAATAGATCCTGTGGCCACGTCCAGGAAAGTCCTGACAGGTCCTGACCCATGCCATGGCCACGTCTTGACACGTCCTAAAATGTGCAATGGCCATGTCCTGACACATCCTAACTCGAGCCATGGCCACGTCCTGAAATGTTCCATGGCCATGTCGTGACACTTCCTGACCCGTGCCATGACCACATCCTGCCATGTCCTATGACGTCCTAACACGTCCTGTGGCCACGTCCAACAATGTACTGGCCTATCCTGTCCCATGCCAAGGCTACAACCTGCCATATCCAACCACATTCTAACACGTCCTAAAATTTGCCATGGATATATCCTGTCATATCCTAGCCCCTTCCATGCCCACGTCCTGCCATGTCCTGACACGTCTTGTGGCCACGTCCCGCGACATCTCGACACGCCCTGGCCCATGCCATGGCCATGCCCTGCCATGTCTTGCGATGTCCTAACACGTCATAAAACGTGCTATGTACATGTCCTGACATGTCCTTAACCTTGCCATGCCCACGTCCTGCCATATCCTGTGATGTCCTGACACGTCCTATGGCCACATCCTACAATATCCTGACATGTCCTAACCCATGTCATGGCCACTTCTTGCGATGTCCTGCGATGTCCTGACAAGTCCTGAAATGTTCCATTGCCATATCCAGACACGACTTGACCCGTGCCATGCCCGCATCTTGCTATATTCTATGAGGTCGTGACACTCCTGTAGCCTCATCCTACAATGTCTTGACATGTCCCGACCCGTCAATGGACATGCCCTACCATGTCTTGAGACGTCCTGAAACATACCATGACCATGTCCTGCCGTATCCTGACTCGTGTCGTGCCCACGTCCTGCCATGTCCTATGACATCCTAACATATTCTGCAATGTCCTAACACGTCCTAAAACGTGCCATGGACATGTCCTGCCATGTCCTGGGATGTCCTAACACGTCCTGAAATGTTCCATGGCCATGTTTTGACAGGTCCTGACATGTGCCATGCCCATGTCCTGCTATGTCCTGACACGTCCTATGGCCATGTCCTCCAATTTCCTGACACGTCCTGGCCCTTGCAATGACCACACCCTGCCATGCCCTAAAATGTCTGTACACGTCCTAACACGTGCCATGGCCATGTGCTGACATGTTTTGACCCGTGCCATGCCCACGTCCTGCAATGTCCTGACATGTAATGCGACCACGCCTTGGGACGTCCTGACACGTCCTGACCTGTGCCATAGCCATGACTTGACAAGTCCTGACCCATGCCATGCCCACATCCTACCATGTCCTACAACATGCTGACACGTCCTATAGCCAGGTCCTACACGTACTACGATGTCCTAATACGTCCTGACCCGTGTAATGGCCATGTCTTGACACGTCCTGACCCGTGCCATGGCCACGTACTTCCATGTCCTATAACGTCCTGACACGTCCTACAATATCCTAACATGTGTTATGGCCAAGCCCTGTGATGTCTTGCATTGTCTTGTCTCGCCCTTTAATGTGCCATAGCCATGTCCCGAGATGTCCTGAGCCATGCCTTGACCACATCATTCCATGTCCTACGAAGACCTATTATTTCTTGTGGACACATCCTGCAATGTCCTGACACATCCTTACCCGTGCCATGGCCACGCCCTGCCATGTGCTGCAACATCCTGTCACGTCCTGAAATGTGCCATGGCCATGTCCTAACAAATCCTGACCCGAGCTATGCTTATGTACTGCCAAGTCCTCCGAGGTCCCGACATGTCATGTGGCCATGATCTGCAATGTCCTAATACCCATGCCATGGCCATGCCCTGCAAATATCTTGCAACAACCTGACACATCCTGAAACATGCCATGGCTATGTCCTTATGCGTCCTTACCTATGCCATGCCCACGTCGTGCGATGTCCTAACACGTCCTATAGACATGTCCTTCAATGTCTTGACACGTCTTGACTCGTGCCATGGCCATACCCTGCCATGTCCTTCCATGTCCTGACACATCTTAATATGTGCCATGGCCTTGTCCTAACACATCTTGACCCGTGCCATGCCCACGTTCTGCCATGTCCTAACACATCTTGAGGCTGCATCCTACGACATCCTAACACGTCATGACCCATTCCATGGCCACGCCCTGCTATGTTCTGCGATGCCCTGACACATCATCAAACATGCCATGGCCATGTCCTGACATGTCCTGCTCTGTCCTGCAACATCTTGACACGTATTGTAGCCACGTCTTGCAATGTCTTCGCACGTCATATCCCGTGCCATCGGCACGCACTGCCATGTCCTTTATTGTCCTGACACATCCTAAAATGTGCCATGGCTATGTCTTGACACGTCCTAACCCATGCCATGCCTACGTCTTGCCATGTCCTGTGACATCTTCACATATCCTATGGCCATGTCATGTAATGTCTTGACACATCCTGACCCATGCCACGGCCAAGCACTGCCATGAATTGTGGCGTCTTGACATGTCCTGAAACATGCCATGGCCATGTCCTGATACATCCTGACCCGCGCCATGCCCACATCCTTCCAAGTCCGTGATGTCCTGACACATCTTGTAGCCACATCCGACAATGTCCATATATGTCCTAACACGTGCCGTGGCCATGCCCTGCCATGTCCTGCAACGTCCTAACACGTTCTAATATATTCCATGGCCATGTCCTAACACGTCCTGACCCGTGCCATGCCCATGTCCTTCTTTGTCCTGATACGTCGTATGGCCATATCCTGCAACGTCCTGACATGTTCTGATCGTGCCATGGCCATACCCTGCCATGTCCTGCAATGTCCTGATACGTCCTAACAGATGCCATGGCCATGTACTGACACGTCCTAACTCGTGCCATGCCCACGTCCTGCCATGACCTGATACATCTTGTGGCCACGTACGTTCTGACCCATGCCATGCCCACATCCTACCATGTCCTGTGACATCCTGATACATCCCGAAATGTGTCATGGCCATGTCCTGAATGTCCTAACATGTGCTCTACCCACGTACTAGCATGTCCTGCGATGTCCTAACCCGTGCCATGCGCATATCCTACCATGTCATGTGGCTTATTAACACCTTACATGGCCACGTCGAGCAATGTCTTGACACATCCGGACCAGTTCCATGGCCACGCCCTGCCATGTCTTGCAACGTCTTTACACGTCCTAAAATGTGTCATGGCCATATCCTGACACATCCTGACCTATGCCATGCCCACGTCATTCCATGTCCTGACACATCTTCTGGCGACATCTTGCGACGTCCTGACACGTCCTGACACATCCTGACCTGTGCCATAGCTATGCCCAATAATGTCTTGCGATATCCCAACACGTGCTATGGCCATGTGCTGACACGCCCTGACCTGTGCCATGCCCACATACTGCCATGTCCTGAGATGTCATGTGGCCACGTCCTGTGATGTTCTGATACGTCCTAACCCGTGCTATGGCCATGTCTTGACATGTCCTAACCTATGCCATGCCCACATACTGTTATGTCCTGCAATGTCCTGACACATCCCGTAGCCACATCCAAAGACATCCTGACACATCTTGACATGTGCCTTGGCCAAGCCCTACCATGTCCTACGAAGTCCATACATGCCCTAACACGTACCATGGCCAGGTCTTGACACGTCCTGACCCTTGTTGTGCCCTTGTTCTGCTGTGTCTTGCGACGTTCTAACACATGCTGTTGCCATGTCCTGACCCGTGCCATGGCCATGTCTTGACACGTCCTAAATCGGGCCATGCCTACATCCTTCCATGTTTTGACACATCTTATGTCCACATCCTATGACGTCTGGACCCGTGCCATGGCCACACTTTGCCATTTCATGCGACATCCTAACACATCGTGACATGTGCCATGGCCTTGTTCTGACATGTCCTGACCCGTGCCATGACTGTGATATCCTGACACGTCTTATGGCCACGTCCTATAATGTCCAGACACGTCCTGACCCGTGCCATGGCTTTGCCCTGCCATCTCATGTGACGTCCTAAAACGATCTGAAACATGCAAAGGCTATATCTGATATGTCCTAACCCATGCCATGACCATTCCTTCCTAATGTCCTGCGATGAACTAACACGTCTTGAAATGTGCCATCGCCATATCCTAACAAATCCTAACCCGTGTATGTCTTAACATATTCTGACATGTGCAATGTCCATGTCCTGCCATGTCTTGACACATCCTATGGCAACGTCATGCGACATCCTAACACATCCAGACCCGTGTCATGGCCACGCCCTGCCATGTCTTGCGATGGCCTCACACGTCTTGAAATGTGCCATGGAAATATTCTGACACGTCCTAACCCGTGTTATGCCCACGTCATACTCTGTCCTACAACATCCTGACGCATTTTGTGGCCATGTCCTGCAATGTCCTGACACGTCCTAACCCGTGCCATGGCCATACACTGCCATGTCTTGCAATGTCCTAACATGTCCTGAAATATTCCATGGCCATGTCGTGACACGTCCTGATCCGTGCCATGCCCACGTCCTGCCATGTTCTGCGACGTCCTAACACATCATATGGCCACATCCTGCAATGTCCTGACACATCTTGACCCATGCCACGGCCTTGCTCTTCCATACCCTGTGACGTCCTGACACATCCTGAAACACACCATGGACTTGTCCAGGCACGTCCTGACCAGTGTCATGCCCACATCCAGCCAAGTCCTATAACGTCCTGACACGTCCTGTAGCCACGTCCTACAATGTCCTGACACGTCCTAAACTTTGCCATTGTCACGGTCTGCTATGTCCTGCAACATCTTAGCACATTCTAAAACATGCCATGGCCATCTCTTGACACGTCCTAAACCGTGCCATGCCCATGTCCAGCCATGTCCCGATACGTCCTGTGGCCAAATCCTGTGATGCCCCAACACGTCTTGACCCGTGCCATGGCCACACCCTGCCATATTCTGTGATGTCCTGACATGTCCTAACACGTGCCATGGCTGTGTGCTAACACGTCGAGACTCGTGCCATGCCAATGTCATTCCATATCCTCACAAATCATGTGGCCACATCCTGCAACATCCTGACCTATTCCATGGCCATATCTTTACATGTCCTAACCCAAGGCATGCCTATATCCAGCCATGTCCTAGGATGTCCTGACCCGTGCCATGGTTACGCCCTGCCATGTCCTGTGACGTCTTGACACGTCCTAAAACATATCATGGCCATGTCCTGAATTTCCTAACATGTGTCATGCCCACGTCCTGCCATGTCTTGCGATGTCCTAACACATCATGTGGCCAAGTCTTGCATTGTCCTTACACATCCTGACCCATTCTATGGCCATGCTATGCCACGTCATTCGACATCCTGACACTTCCTAAAACGTTCCATGGCCATGTCCTCACACATCCTGGCTCGTTCCATGCCCACGTCCTACCATGTCCTAATACATCATGTGACCACATCCTTCGATGTCCAGATACGTCCTAACCCAAATCATGGTCATGCCCTGCCATGTCTTGCGACGTCCTGATACGTGCCATGGCCTTGTGCTGACATGTCCTAACTCGTGCCATGTCCTAACACATCCTATGGCCATTTCTTACGACATCCTAATACATCCTGCCCATGATATGGCCATGTTTTGACATATACCGACTCGTGCCATTCTCACATACTGCCATGTCCTGCAACATCCTGACACATCATGTGGCCACATCCTCCAATATCCTGACACGTCCTGACCCATGCCTTGGCCACACACTACCTTGTCTTGCGACATCCTACTCGTCCTGAAATGTGCCATGGCCATGTCCAAAGTGTCCTAACCCGTGCCCTACCCATATCCTGCCATGTCCTGTGATGTCCGAACACCTCCTATGGCCACGTCCTCCAATGTCCTGACACATCCTGACTTATACCATTTCCACGCTTTTCTATGTCCTACGATATCATGACACGTCCTAAAATATGTCTGGCCACATCTTGACATGTCCTGACCCATGCCATGCCCACGTCTTTCCATGTAATGACATATCCCACGGCCACGTCTTGTGACGTCCTAACAAGTCTTGACCCGTGCTATAGCTACGCCCTGCCATGTCCTACTACATCCTGACACGTGCCATGGATATGTGGTGACACGTCCTAACCCCTGCATGTCCATGTCCCGCCATGTATTGACATGTCTTGCGGCCACATCATGCAATGTCCTAATACGTCCTAACCCATGCTTATGGGTATGTCTTGACACGTCCTAACCCGTGCCATGCCCACGTACTGCCATGTCCAGCAACATCCTGACCCATCCTGTAGTTATGTCTTGAAACATCCTTACATGTCTTGACCCAAGCCTTAGCCATGCCCTTCCATGTCCAGCGACGTCCGTACATGTCCCAACACATGCCATGGCCATGTCTGACACGTCCTGACTCATGCCATGCCCTTATCCTACCATGTCATGCGACGTTCTCACACATCCTATGGTCACCTTCTACGACGTCCTGACCCGTGCCATGGCCATGCCCTGCCATGTCCTACAACATCCTTACACGTCCTGAAACATGCCATGTCTATGTCCTGACACGTCCTGACCTAAGCGATGCCATGTCCTGCCCACATCCTGCCATGTCCTAAAACGTTCCATGGCCATGTTCTAACATGTCCTGACCTGAGCCATGCCCGCGTCCTGCCATATCCTGACACGTCCTATGGCCACATCTTGTGACGTACTGACAGTCCCTAACCCGTGCCATGCCCACATCCTGCCATGTCCTGCGACGTCCTAACAAGTCTTGTGGCCACGTCCTGCAATGTCGTAACATGTCCTAACCCGTGCCATGGCAACACTCTTCCATGTCCTGTGACATCCTGACATGTCCTGAAACATGCCATGGCCATGTCCTGACACATCTTGACCCGTGCAATACCCACATCGTGAAATGTCGTGACACATCCATTGGCCATATCCTGCACCGTCCTAACACGTCCTGACCCGTGCCATGGACACGCCTTTCCATGTCTAGCGATGTCCTAACATATCTTGAAACGTGCCATGACATTGTCTTGACACGTCTTGACACGTCCAGATCTGTTCCATGGCCATGCCCTAGCATGTACCGTGACGTCCAAACACGTTTTGAAACATTCCATGGCCATGTCCTGACACGTCCTGACCCGTGCCATGCCCATGTCCTGCTACGTGCTGATTCGTCATATGGCCACATCCTGCGACGTCTTGACAAGTCCTCACCCGTGCCATGGCCATGCCCTGCCTTGTCCTGTGATGTCCTAATATGTCCTGACACATGCCATGGCCACGTTCTAACACGTCCAGACCCGCGCCATGCCAATGTCCTGCCATATCTTGACACGTCATGTGGCCACGTCCTGCGACGTCCTGACACATCCTGACCCATACCATGGCCATATCTTGACACGTCCTGACCTATGCTATGCCCATGTCCTGCCATGTCCTGTGACATCATGACATGTCCTGACCCGTGCCATAGTCACACCCTACCATGTCCTATGATGTCCTGACACGTCCTGATATGTGTCATGTTCATGTCCTAAATGTCCTAACACATGCCATGCCCAAGTCCTGCCATGTCGTGTGATGTCCTAACACATCCTGTGGCCACGTCCTGAAATGTTGTTACATATCTTGACCCGTTCTATGGCCATGCCATGCCATATCATGCTACATCCTGACACATCCTGAAATATGTCGTGGCCATGTCTTGACACGTCCTGACCCGTGACATGCCCACCTCCTGCCATGTCCTGACACGTTCTGTGGCCATATCTTGTAACGTCCTGACACGTCCTAACCCAAGCAATGGCCATGCCCTACCATATCTTGTGATGTCCTGACATGTGCCATGGCCTTGTGCTGACTCGTCCTGACCCGTGCCATACCCACGTCCTACCATATCATGACACGTCCTGTGGCAACGTCTTACAATATCCTAATTCATCTTGACCTATGCTATGGCCATGTCTTGACATGTCCTGACCTGTGCCACGCTCACGTACTGCCATGTCCTGCAACATCCTGACACATCCTGTAGCCCCATCATACAACATCCTGTCACGTCCTGAAATGTGCCATGGCCATGTTGTGAATGTTATAACCCGTGCCCTGCCCATATCCTTCTATGTCCTGTGATGTCCTAACACCTCCTATGGGCACGTCCTGCAATGTCCTGACATGTCTCGACACATACCATGGCCTCGCCATGCCATGTTCTATGATGTCATGACATGTCCTGAAACGTGTTCAGCCATGTCCTGACACATCCTGACCCATGCCATGCCTATGTCCTACCATGTCCTGATAATTCCTATGGCCATATCTTGCGACGTCTTGACACGTCCTGAATCGTGCCATAGCTATGCACTGCCATGTCCTACGACGTCTTAAGATGTGCCATGGCCATGTGCTGACAGGTCCTCACCCGTCCATGCCCATGTTTTGCCATGTCTTGACATGTCTTATGGCCACCTCCTCGATATCCTGATATGTCCTAACCCATGCTTATGGCCATGTCTTGACACATCCTGACCCATGCCATGCCCACATACTGCCATGTCTTGCGACATCTTGACTCATCCTGTAGCCACATCCTGCAACCTCTAGAGACGTCTTGACCCGTTCCATGTGCAGCAACGTACGTATACGTCCTGACATGTGCCATGGCCATGTCTGACACGTCCTAACCCATGCCACGCCCTTGTTCTTCCATGTCCTGTGACGTTCTAACACATCTTGTGGCCACGTCCTGCGATGTTCTGACTCATGCCATGGCCACTCCTTCCCATGTCCTACGACATCCCAACACGTCTTGAATCGTGCCATGGCCATGTCCTATCATGTCCTGACCAGAGCCATGCCCACGTCCTGCCATATCCTGACACATCCTAAAACATGCCATGGTCATGTCTTAACACATCGTGACCAAAGCCATACCTGCATCCTGCCATATCCAGACACGTCCTGTGGACACATCCTGTGACATCCTGACACATCATGACCCATGCCATGCCCACATTCTGCCATATCTTGTAACATCCTAACACGTCTTGTGTCCACATCCAAAAATATACTAATATGTCCTGACGCGTGCCATGGCAATGCTCTGCCATGTCTTGCGACGTCCTAACACGTCCTGAAACATGCCATGGCCATATCTTGACACATCCTGACCCGTGCCATGCCCACATCCTGCAATGTCCTGACACGTCCTATGGCCATATCCTACAACGTCCTATCACATCCTAACCCGTGCCATGCCCATGTCCTGCCATGTACCATGACATCTTGACACGTTTTGCAACATCCTGACACATCCTAACTGGTGCCATGGCCACACCCTACAATGTCCTACAACGTCCTGACACATCCTGAAACATGCCATGGCCATGTCCTGACACGTCCTGACCCGTGCCATGCCCATATCGTAGCATGTCGTTACACATCCTATAGCCACGTCCTCTAATATCCTTACACGTCCTGACCCATGCCATGGCCATGCCTTGCTATGACCTGCGATGTCCTAACACGTGCCATGGCCATGTGCAGACACATCCTGACCCATGCTATGCCTATGTACATCCCATGTCCACATCTTGTGACGTCCGGACACGTCCTGACACATGCCATGCCTATGTCTTCACAAGTCCTGACCCGTGCCATGACCATATCCTGCGATGTCCGGCAACATGCTGACACGTCCTGTAGTCACGTCCTATGACATCCTGACATGTTTTGACTCGTGGCTTGGCCATGTCCTGCCATGTCCTACGATATCCTAACACGTGCCATGGCAATGTCCTGACACGTCATGACCCGTGCCATGACCTAGTCCTGTCATGTCCAGCATCGTACTGACACAACCTATGGCCACGTCCTGTGACGTCCTGACCCATTCCATAGCCACGCTTACCATGTCGTACGACATCTTGACAAGTCCTGAAACACGCCATGGCTATGTCCTGACACATCCTGACCCGTGACATGCCCACATCCTGCCATATCTTGACACTTCCTATGCCCACATCCTGCGATGTCCCAACACATCCTGACTCGTACCATGCATACGCCCTGCCATATCCTACGACGTCCTAGAAAATTCCATGGACATGTCCTAAATGTCCTAACCCATGCCATTCCCACATCCTCCAATGTCCTATGATGTCCTAACCCATGACATGCCCACATCCTACAATGTCCTAAGACGTCCTAACCCTTTCTATGGCCATTCCCTGCCATGTCCCGTGACGTCCTTACACATCCTGAAACATGTAATGGCCATGTCCTGACACGTCCTGACCCGTGACATGCGCATATCCCGACACGTCCTAACACGTCCTATGGCTATGTCTTGTGATGTCCTGACACATCCTAACACGTGCCATAGCTACGCCTTGCCATGTTCTGCAATGTCCTGACACATTCCATCACCTTGTGCTGACACGTCCTGACCTGTACCATGCACACATCCTTGTATATCCTAACACGTCCTATGGCCACGTCTTATGACATCTTGACACATCCTCACTCGTGCCATAGCCATGCCCATCCCTATCCTACAACGTCCGGACACATCTTGAAATATGCTATGGACATGTCCTAACACGTGCCATGGACATGTCCCGAAACATGTCATGCCCACGTCCTTCCAAGTCTTGCAGTGTCCTGATACGTCTGGTGGCCACATCCTGCAATGTCCTGACACGTCCTGAGACATTTCATGGCCATACCCTGCCATGTCATGCGATGTCCTGACATGTTCTTAAATGTGCCATGGCCTTTCCCTGACACGTGCTGACCCGTGCCATGCCCACATCCTTTCATGTCTTGCGATGACTTAACACATCATCTGGCCACATCCTGCATTGTCCTTACACATCCTGACCTATTCTATGGCCATGCCTTGCCATGTCATGCGACATCTTGACACTTCCTGAAATGTGCCATGGCTATGTCTTCACACGTCCTGACTTGTGCCATGCCCACGTCCTGCCATGTCTTGATACATCATGTGGCCACATCTTTCGACGTCCTGACATATCCTAACCCAAGCCGTGGCCACGCCCTGCCATGTCTTGCGATGTCATGATACATGCCATTGCCTTGTGCTGACACGTCCTGACCCATGCCATGTCATGACACATCCTGTGGCCATGTCTTATAACATCCTAATACGTCCTGACCCATGCTATGGGCATGTCGTGACATATACTGACCTATGCCATGCTCAAGTACTGTCATGTCCGGCAACATCCTGACACGTCATGTGGCCACATCCTACAATATCTTGTCACGTCTTAACCCGTACCTTGGCCACGCCCTACCATGTCTTGCGACATCTTGACACGTCCCGAAACACGCCATGGCCATGTCCAAAATGTCCTAACCCGTGTCCCGCCCACATCCTGCCTTGTACTGTGATGCCTAACACCTCCTATGGCCACATTATACAATGTCCTAACATGTCCTGACATGTACCATTGCCAAGCCCTTCCATATCCTACAATATCATGACACGTCCTAAAACGTGTCTCGCCATGTCTTGACACATCCTGACCTGTTCCATGCCCACGTCTTACCATGTCCTGATACATCCTACGGCCACGTCTTGCGACGTCCTAACATGTCTTGACCCGTGCCATATCTATGACCTGCCATGTCCTGCAACGTCCTGACATGTGCCATGGCCATATGATGACACGTCCTGACCCCTCCATGCCCGTATCCTGCCATGTCTTGACATGTCTTGTGGCCACATCTTGTGATGTCCTAATATATCCAAACCAATGCTTATGGCTAGGTCTTGACACATCCTGACCTGTGCCATGCCCACGTATCATATGGCAATGTCTTGCAATGTCTTGAAACATCCTGACCCATGCCATGGCCATACCCTGCCATGTCCTATGACCTCTTGGCGCATTCTGAAATGCGCCATGGCCATGTCCTGACACATCCTGACCCATGCCATGCCCACGTCCTGCCAAGTCCTATGATGTCCTGACATGTCCGGTAGCCACATCCTGCAATTTCCTAACACGTGTTGACCTATGTCATGGCCACGCCTTACATTTTCTGCGACATATTGACACATGCTGAAATGTGCCATGGCCAAATCCTGACACGTCCTAACCTATACCATGCCCACGTCCTGCCTTATCATGACATGTCCGGTGGCCATGTCCTACGATGTCCTAACATATCCTGACTCGTGCCATGAACACGCCCTGTGATGTCTAGTGACTTCCTGACATGACCTAAAATATGTCATGGCCATGTCTTGACACGTCCAGCCCCGTGCTATGCTCATATCCTGCCATGCCCTACGACGTCCTAACACATCGACTGGCCACGTCCTGCAATGTTTTTACACGTCCTAAACCATGCCATATCCACGCCCTGCCATGTTTTATGATGTCCTAACACTTCTTGTGCCCACTTCCTAGATTGTCTTGACACGTCATGACCCGTACCATGGCTACGTCCTACCATGTCCTACGACATCCAAACACATCATATAGCCATATTCTACAATATATTGACAATTCCTGACCCATGCAATGGCCACGCCCTTCCATGTCCTCTGATGTCTTTACTCGTGATATAGCCATGCCCTACCATGTCCTATGATATCCTGACATGTCTATAGATACGCAATGTCCATATCTTGACACGTGATGACCCGTGCCATGCCTATGTCCTCCCATATCCTGACACATCTTTATGGCCATGTCCTATGATTTCTTGACACGTCCTCACCCATGCCATGTCCACGCCCTGCCATGTCCTGTAACATTATGACGTGTCCTGAAACGAGCCAGGGCGATGTCCTGACAAATCGTGACCAGTGCCATGGCTACGTCCTACCAAGTTCTATGAGGCCACGTCCTACAATGTCTTGAGATGTCCTGACCCGTGCCATGGCCATGCCCAATCATGTCTTGTGACATTTTGAAACGTCCTGAAACATGCCATGTCTTTGTCCAAACATGTCCTAATTAACCCGTGCCATGCCCACATCATGTGACGTCCTAACACATTCTAACACGTCATATGGCCACGTCCTGTAATGTCCTGACATGTCTTAAACCGTTTCATGTCCATTCCCTGCCAAGTCCTGCGACGTCCTGAAACGTCTTGACATGTGCCATGGCCATGTCTTAACATATTCTGACATGTGCAATGTCCATGTCCTGCCATGTCTTGACACATCCTATGGCAACGTCATGCGACATCCTAACACATCCAGACCCGTGTCATGGCCACGCCCTGCCATGTCTTACGATGGCCTCACACGTCTTGAAATGTGCCATGGAAATATTCTGACACGTCCTAACCCGTGTTATGCCCACGTCATACTCTGTCCTACAACATCCTGACGCATTTTGTGGCCATGTCCTGCAATGTCCTGACACGTCCTAACCCGTGCCATGGCCATACACTGCCATGTCTTGCAATGTCCTAACATGTCCTGAAATATTCCATGGCCATGTCGTGACACGTCCTGATCCGTGCCATGCCCACGTCCTGCCATGTTCTGCGACGTCCTAACACATCATATGGCCACATCCTGCAATGTCCTGACACATCTTGACCCATGCCACGGCCTTGCTCTGCCATACCCTGTGACGTCCTGACACATCCTGAAACACACCATGGACTTGTCCAGGCACGTCCTGACCAGTGTCATGCCCACATCCAGCCAAGTCCTATAACGTCCTGACACGTCCTGTAGCCACGTCCTACAATGTCCTGACACGTCCTAAACTTTGCCATTGTCACGGTCTGCTATGTCCTGCAACATCTTAGCACATTCTAAAACATGCCATGGCCATCTCTTGACACGTCCTAAACCGTGCCATGCCCATGTCCAGCCATGTCCCGATACGTCCTGTGGCCAAATCCTGTGATGCCCCAACACGTCTTGACCCGTGCCATGGCCACACCCTGCCATATTCTGTGATGTCCTGACATGTCCTAACACGTGCCATGGCTGTGTGCTAACACGTCGAGACTCGTGCCATGCCAATGTCATTCCATATCCTCACAAATCATGTGGCCACATCCTGCAACATCCTGACCTATTCCATGGCCATATCTTTACATGTCCTAACCCAAGGCATGCCTATATCCAGCCATGTCCTAGGATGTCCTGACCCGTGCCATGGTTACGCCCTGCCATGTCCTGTGACGTCTTGACACGTCCTAAAACATATCATGGCCATGTCCTGAATTTCCTAACATGTGTCATGCCCACGTCCTGCCATGTCTTGCGATGTCCTAACACATCATGTGGCCAAGTCTTGCATTGTCCTTACACATCCTGACCCATTCTATGGCCATGCTATGCCACGTCATTCGACATCCTGACACTTCCTAAAACGTGCCATGGCCATGTCCTCACACATCCTGGCTCGTTCCATGCCCACGTCCTACCATGTCCTAATACATCATGTGACCACATCCTTCGATGTCCAGATACGTCCTAACCCAAATCATGGTCATGCCCTGCCATGTCTTGCGACGTCCTGATACGTGCCATGGCCTTGTGCTGACATGTCCTAACTCGTGCCATGTCCTAACACATCCTATGGCCATTTCTTACGACATCCTAATACATCCTGCCCATGATATGGCCATGTTTTGACATATACCAACTCGTGCCATTCTCACATACTGCCATGTCCTGCAACATCCTGACACATCATGTGGCCACATCCTCCAATATCCTGACACGTCCTGACCCATGCCTTGGCCACACACTACCTTGTCTTGCGACATCCTACTCGTCCTGAAATGTGCCATGGCCATGTCCAAAGTGTCCTAACCCGTGCCCTACCCATATCCTGCCATGTCCTGTGATGTCCGAACACCTCCTATGGCCACGTCCTCCAATGTCCTGACACATCCTGACTTATACCATTTCCACGCTTTTCTATGTCCTACGATATCATGACACGTCCTAAAATATGTCTGGCCACATCTTGACATGTCCTGACCCATGCCATGCCAACGTCTTTCCATGTAATGACATATCCCACGGCCACGTCTTGTGACGTCCTAACAAGTCTTGACCCGTGCTATAGCTACGCCCTGCCATGTCCTACTACATCCTGACACGTGCCATGGATATGTGGTGACACGTCCTAACCCCTGCATGTCCATGTCCCGCCATGTATTGACATGTCTTGCGGCCACATCATGCAATGTCCTAATACGTCCTAACCCATGCTTATGGGTATGTCTTGACACGTCCTAACCCGTGCCATGCCCACGTACTGCCATGTCCAGCAACATCCTGACCCATCCTGTAGTTATGTCTTGAAACATCCTTACATGTCTTGACCCAAGCCTTAGCCATGCCCTTCCATGTCCAGCGACGTCCGTACATGTCCCAACACATGCCATGGCCATGTCTGACACGTCCTGACTCATGCCATGCCCTTATCCTACCATGTCATGCGACGTTCTCACACATCCTATGGTCACCTTCTACGACGTCCTGACCCGTGCCATGGCCATGCCCTGCCATGTCCTACAACATCCTTACACGTCCTGAAACATGCCATGTCTATGTCCTGACACGTCCTGACCTAAGCGATGCCATGTCCTGCCCACATCCTGCCATGTCCTAAAACGTTCCATGGCCATGTTCTAACATGTCCTGACCTGAGCCATGCCCGCGTCCTGCCATATCCTGACACGTCCTATGGCCACATCTTGTGACGTACTGACAGTCCCTAACCCGTGCCATGCCCACATCCTGCCATGTCCTGCGACGTCCTAACAAGTCTTGTGGCCACGTCCTGCAATGTCGTAACATGTCCTAACCCGTGCCATGGCAACACTCTTCCATGTCCTGTGACATCCTGACATGTCCTGAAACATGCCATGGCCATGTCCTGACACATCTTGACCCGTGCAATACCCACATCGTGAAATGTCGTGACACATCCATTGGCCATATCCTGCACCGTCCTAACACGTCCTGACCCGTGCCATGGACACGCCTTTCCATGTCTAGCGATGTCCTAACATATCTTGAAACGTGCCATGACATTGTCTTGACACGTCTTGACACGTCCAGATCTGTTCCATGGCCATGCCCTAGCATGTACCGTGACGTCCAAACACGTTTTGAAACATTCCATGGCCATGTCCTGACACGTCCTGACCCGTGCCATGCCCATGTCCTGCTACGTCCTGATTCGTCATATGGCCACATCCTGCGACGTCTTGACAAGTCCTCACCCGTGCCATGGCCATGCCCTGCCTTGTCCTGTGATGTCCTAATATGTCCTGACACATGCCATGGCCACGTTCTAACACGTCCAGACCCGCGCCATGCCAATGTCCTGCCATATCTTGACACGTCATGTGGCCACGTCCTGCGACGTCCTGACACATCCTGACCCATACCATGGCCATATCTTGACACGTCCTGACCTATGCTATGCCCATGTCCTGCCATGTCCTGCAACATCCGGACATGTCCTGACCCGTGCCGTAGTCACACCCTACCATGTCCTATGATGTCCTGACACGTCCTGATATGTGTCATGTTCATGTCCTAAATGTCCTAACACATGCCATGCCCAAGTCCTGCCATGTCGTGTGATGTCCTAACACATCCTGTGGCCACGTCCTGAAATGTTGTTACACATCTTGACCCGTTCTATGGCCATGCCATGCCATATCATGCTACATCCTGACACATCCTGAAATATGTCGTGGCCATGTCTTGACACGTCCTGACCCGTGACATGCCCACCTCCTGCCATGTCCTGACACGTTCTGTGGCCATATCTTGTAACGTCCTGACACGTCCTAACCCAAGCAATGGCCATGCCCTACCATATCTTGTGATGTCCTGACATGTGCCATGGCCTTGTGCTGACTCGTCCTGACCCGTGCCATACCCACGTCCTACCATATCATGACACGTCCTGTGGCAACGTCTTACAATATCCTAATTCATCTTGACCTATGCTATGGCCATGTCTTGACATGTCCTGACCTGTGCCACGCTCACGTACTGCCATGTCCTGCAACATCCTGACACATCCTGTAGCCCCATCATACAACATCCTGTCACGTCCTGAGATGTGCCATGGCCATGTTGTGAATGTTATAACCCGTGCCCTGCCCATATCCTTCTATGTCCTGTGATGTCCTAACACCTCCTATGGGCACGTCCTGCAATGTCCTGACATGTCTCGACACATACCATGGCCTCGCCATGCCATGTTCTATGATGTCATGACATGTCCTGAAACGTGTTCAGCCATGTCCTGACACATCCTGACCCATGCCATGCCTATGTCCTACCATGTCCTGATAATTCCTATGGCCATATCTTGCGACGTCTTGACACGTCCTGAATCGTGCCATAGCTATGCACTGCCATGTCCTGCGACGTCTTAAGATGTGCCATGGCCATGTGCTGACAGGTCCTCACCCGTCCATGCCCATGTTTTGCCATGTCTTGACATGTCTTATGGCCACCTCCTCGATATCCTGATATGTCCTAACCCATGCTTATGGCCATGTCTTGACACATCCTGACCCATGCCATGCCCACATACTGCCATGTCTTGCGACATCTTGACTCATCCTGTAGCCACATCCTGCAACCTCTAGAGACGTCTTGACCCGTTCCATGTGCAGCAACGTACGTATACGTCCTGACATGTGCCATGGCCATGTCTGACACGTCCTAACCCATGCCACGCCCTTGTTCTTCCATGTCCTGTGACGTTCTAACACATCTTGTGGCCACGTCCTGCGATGTTCTGACTCATGCCATGGCCACTCCTTCCCATGTCCTACGACATCCCAACACGTCTTGAATCGTGCCATGGCCATGTCCTATCATGTCCTGACCAGAGCCATGCCCACGTCCTGCCATATCCTGACACATCCTAAAACATGCCATGGTCATGTCTTAACACATCGTGACCAAAGCCATACCTGCATCCTGCCATATCCAGACACGTCCTGTGGACACATCCTGTGACATCCTGACACATCATGACCCATGCCATGCCCACATTCTGCCATATCTTGTAACATCCTAACACGTCTTGTGTCCACATCCAAAAATATACTAATATGTCCTGACGCGTGCCATGGCAATGCTCTGCCATGTCTTGCGACGTCCTAACACGTCCTGAAACATGCCATGGCCATATCTTGACACATCCTGACCCGTGCCATGCCCACATCCTGCAATGTCCTGACACGTCCTATGGCCATATCCTACAACGTCCTATCACATCCTAACCCGTGCCATGCCCATGTCCTGCCATGTACCATGACATCTTGACACGTTTTGCAACATCCTGACACATCCTAACTGGTGCCATGGCCACACCCTACAATGTCCTACAACGTCCTGACACATCCTGAAACATGCCATGGCCATGTCCTGACACGTCCTGACCCGTGCCATGCCCATATCGTAGCATGTCGTTACACATCCTATAGCCACGTCCTCTAATATCCTTACACGTCCTGACCCATGCCATGGCCATGCCTTGCCATGACCTGCGATGTCCTAACACGTGCCATGGCCATGTGCAGACACATCCTGACCCATGCTATGCCTATGTACATCCCATGTCCACATCTTGTGACGTCCGGACACGTCCTGACACATGCCATGCCTATGTCTTCACAAGTCCTGACCCGTGCCATGACCATATCCTGCGATGTCCGGCAACATGCTGACACGTCCTGTAGTCACGTCCTATGACATCCTGACATGTTTTGACTCGTGGCTTGGCCATGTCCTGCCATGTCCTACGATATCCTAACACGTGCCATGGCAATGTCCTGACACGTCATGACCCGTGCCATGACCTAGTCCTGTCATGTCCAGCATCGTACTGACACAACCTATGGCCACGTCCTATGACGTCCTGACCCATTCCATAGCCACGCTTACCATGTCGTACGACATCATGACAAGTCCTGAAACACGCCATGGCTATGTCCTGACACATCCTGACCCGTGACATGCCCACATCCTGCCATATCTTGACACTTCCTATGCCCACATCCTGCGATGTCCCAACACATCCTGACTCGTACCATGCATACGCCCTGCCATATCCTACGACGTCCTAGAAAATTCCATGGACATGTCCTAAATGTCCTAACCCATGCCATTCCCACATCCTCCAATGTCCTATGATGTCCTAACCCATGACATGCCCACATCCTACAATGTCCTAAGACGTCCTAACCCTTTCTATGGCCATTCCCTGCCATGTCCCGTGACGTCCTTACACATCCTGAAACATGTAATGGCCATGTCCTGACACGTCCTGACCCGTGACATGCGCATATCCCGACACGTCCTAACACGTCCTATGGCTATGTATTGTGATGTCCTGACACATCCTAACACGTGCCATAGCTACGCCTTGCCATGTTCTGCAATGTCCTGACACATTCCATCACCTTGTGCTGACACGTCCTGACCTGTACCATGCGCACATCCTTCTATATCCTAACACGTCCTATGGCCACGTCTTATGACATCTTGACACATCCTCACTCGTGCCATAGCCATGCCCATCCCTATCCTACAACGTCCGGACACATCTTGAAATATGCTATGGACATGTCCTAACACGTGCCATGGACATGTCCCGAAACATGTCATGCCCACGCCCTTCCAAGTCTTGCAGTGTCCTGATACGTCTGGTGGCCACATCCTGCAATGTCCTGACACGTACTGAGACATTTCATGGCCATACCCTGCCATGTCATGCGATGTCCTGACATGTTCTTAAATGTGCCATGGCCTTTCCCTGACACGTGCTGACCCGTGCCATGCCCACATCCTTTCATGTCTTGCGATGACTTAACACATCATCTGGCCACATCCTGCATTGTCCTTACACATCCTGACCTATTCTATGGCCATGCCTTGCCATGTCATGCGACATCTTGACACTTCCTGAAATGTGCCATGGCTATGTCTTCACACGTCCTGACTTGTGCCATGCCCACGTCCTGCCATGTCTTGATACATCATGTGGCCACATCTTTCGACGTCCTGACATATCCTAACCCAAGCCGTGGCCACGCCCTGCCATGTCTTGCGATGTCATGATACGTGCCATTGCCTTGTGCTGACACGTCCTGACCCATGCCATGTCATGACACATCCTGTGGCCATGTCTTATAACATCCTAATACGTCCTGACCCATGCTATGGGCATGTCGTGACATATACTGACCTATGCCATGCTCAAGTACTGTCATGTCCGGCAACATCCTGACACGTCATGTGGCCACATCCTACAATATCTTGTCACGTCTTAACCCGTACCTTGGCCACGCCCTACCATGTCTTGCGACATCTTGACACGTCCCGAAACACGCCATGGCCATGTCCAAAATGTCCTAACCCGTGTCCCGCCCACATCCTGCCTTGTACTGTGATGCCTAACACCTCCTATGGCCACATTATACAATGTCCTAACATGTCCTGACTTGTACCATTGCCAAGCCCTTCCATATCCTACAATATCATGACACGTCCTAAAACGTGTCTCGCCATGTCTTGACACATCCTGACCTGTTCCATGCCCACGTCTTACCATGTCCTGATACATCCTACGGCCACGTCTTGCGACGTCCTAACATGTCTTGACCCGTGCCATATCTATGACCTGCCATGTCCTGCAACGTCCTGACATGTGCCATGGCCATATGATGACACGTCCTGACCCCTCCATGCCCGTATCCTGCCATGTCTTGACATGTCTTGTGGCCACATCTTGTGATGTCCTAATATATCCAAACCAATGCTTATGGCTAGGTCTTGACACATCCTGACCTGTGCCATGCCCACGTATCTCCATGTCCTGCAACTTTCTGACCTATCTTGTAGCCATGTCCTACAACATCCTTATATGTGTTGACTTGTGCCTTGGCTACGCCCTTCCATGTCCAGCGACGTCCGTACACGACACAACACATGCCATGGCCATGTTTGACACGTCCTGACCCATGCCATGCCCTTGTCTTGCCATGTCTTGTAACATTCTCACACATCCTATGGTCACGTCCTACGTCGTCCTGATTTCTGCCATGGCCACGCCCTGTCATGTCCTATGACATCCTAACACATCTTGAAACATGCCATGGCCTTGTCCTAACATGTCTTGACCTGAGCCATGACCACATCCTCCCATGTCGTGAAACGTCCAAAAATGTGGCATGCCCATGTTCTGACACGTCCTAACCCCAGCCATGCCCATGTCCTGCCATATCCTGATACGTCCTGTGGCCACATCCTATGACGTCCTGATACTTCCTGACCCGTGCCATGCCCACGTCCTGCCATATCCTACCATGTCCTAACACGTCTTGTGGCCACGTCTTGTAGTGTCCTAACACGTCCTGACCCGTGCCATGGCAACATCCTTCCATGTCCTTCGACATCCTGACATGTCATGAAATATGTCATGGCCATGTCCTGACACATCTTGACCCGTGCCATGCCCATATCCTTCAATGTCGTGACACGTCTTGTGGCCATATCCTGCTACATCCTAACACGTCCTGACCCGTGCCATGTCCACTCCTTGCCATGTATTGCGATGTCCTAACACATCCTGAAACGTGCCATGGCAATGTCCTGACAGGTCCTGATGCATGCCATGGTCACGCACTACCATGTCATGCGATTTCCTAACACGTTTTGAAACGTGCCATGACCATGTACTGACACGTCATGAACCGTGCCATGCCCATGTCCTGCTATGTCCCGATACGTCTAATGGCCAAATCTTGCAATGTCCTGACGCGTGACCTATGCCATGTCCATGTTCTACCATGTCCTGTGATGTCCTAATATGTCCTGACACGTGCCATGGCCATGTGCTGACACTTCTAGACTCGTGCCATGCCAGTGTCCTGCCATGTCTTGACACGTCCTGTGGCCACGTCGTGCGACGTCCTGACATATCCTGACCCATGCCATGGCCATATCTTGACACGTCCTGACTCATGCTATGTACATGTCCTGCCATGTCCTGTGACGTCCTGACATGTCCTGACCCCTGCCATAGTCACACACTACCATGTCTTGTGATGTCCTGACACGTCCTGATATGTTGCCCACGTCCTGCCATGTCTTGACACTTCCTCTGGCCATTTCTTGCGACGTCTTGACTTATCCTAACCCAAGCAATGACCACGCCCTGCCATGTCTTGCGACGTCCAGACAAGTGCCATGGCCTTGTGCTGACACGTCCCGACCCATGCCATGTCCACATCTTGCCATGTCACGCCACATCCCGAGGCCACTTCTTGTGATATCCTAATTCATCTTGACCTATGTTATGGCCATGTCTTGATATGTCCTCACCTATGCCATTCTTACGTACTGCAAGGTGCTCAATGTCCTACTCGTGCCCTGCCCACATCCTGCAATGTCCTGTGACATCCTAACACCTCCTATGGCCACGTCCTGCAATGTCCTTACACATCCTGACACGTACCATGGCCACGCTCTGTCACGTCCTATGATGTCATGACATGTCCTGAAATGTGTCTGGCCATGTCCTCACATGTCCTGACACATGCCATGCCCACATCCTGCAATGTCCTGACAATTCTTACGGCCACATTTTGCGACGTCCTGACATGTCCTGACCCGTTCCATAGCTACACCCTTCCATGTCCTCTGACATCCAGACATGTGCCATGGCCATGTGTTGACACGTCCTGACTCGTCCATGCCCATGTCCTGCCATGTCTTGACATATCTTATGGCCACATCATGCGATGTCCTCATACGTCCTAACCCATGCTTATGGCTATGTCTTGACATGTCCTGACCAGTACCATGCCCACATACTGCCATGTCCCACAACGTCCTGACATGTCATGTAGCCATGTCCTGCAACCTCCTGACACGTCTTGACCCATACGTTGCCCACGCCCTTCAATGTGCAGCGACATCTGTACACGTCCTGACACGTGCCATTGCCATGCCTGACATGTCCTAACCCATGTCATACCCTTGTTCTACCATGTTCTGTGATTTTCTAACACATCCTATGGCCACGTCTTGCGACGTTCTGACCCGTGCCATGGCGACGCCCTGCCATGTCCTACGACATCCTAACACATCTTGAAATGTGACTTCGCCATGTCCTAACACGTCCTGACCAGAGCCATGCCCATGTTCTGCAATGTCCTAACACATCCTGAAATTTGCCATGGCCATGTCCTAACACGTCCTGACCCAAGCCACGCCCGCATCCTTCCATATGCCGACACATCATGTAGCCACATCCTGTGATGTCCTGACACGTCCTAACCCATTCAATGCCCATATCTTGCCATGTCCTGTAACATCCTAACACGTCTTGTGGCCACATCCTGCGATGTCCTAACACGTCCTGACACGATCCATGGCAATGCCCTACCATGTCCTGCGATGTCCTAACACGTACTAAAACATGCCATGGCCATATCCTGACACACCCTGACTCGTGCCATGCCCACATCCTGCAATGGCCCGACACGTCCTGTGGCCAAATCTTATGATATCCTAACACATCCTGACCCATGCCATGCCCATATCCTGCTATGTCCTGTGACATCTTGACACGTCTCGCAACATCCTGACACGTCCTTACCCGTGCCATGGCTACACCCTACAATGTCCTGCAATGTCCTGACACGTCCTGAAACGGGCCATGGCCATGTCCTGACACGTCCTAACCCGTACCATGCCCATGTCCTGCCATGTCCTGACACATCATATAGCCACGTCCTGCGACATCCTGACACGTCCTAGCCTATGCCATAGCCACGCCTTGCCATGACTTGCGATGTCCTAACACGTGCCATGGCTATGGGCTGACACATCCTGAACCATGCTATTCCTATGTCCTGCCATGTCTTGACATATTCCGTGGCCACGTCTTGTGACGTCCTGACACATGCCATGGCCATGTCTTCACATGTCCTGACCCGTGCCATGACCACATTTTTCCATGTTCGGTAACATGCTGACACGTCATGTAGTCACGTCGTATGACATCCTGACATATTCTGACCCATCGATTGGCCATGCCCTGCCATGTCCTGTGACGTCCTGACACGTGTTATGGCCATGTCCTAACAAGTCCTGACCTGTGTCATGACCTCGTCCTGTCATGTCGTGCGTCGTACTGACACAACCTGTGTCCATGTCCTATGACATCCTGACCCATGGCATAGCAACCCTTACAATGTCGTACGACATCTTGACAAGTCCTGAAACATGCCATGGCAATGTCCTGACACGTCATAACCCATGCCATGCCCACATCTTACCATATCTTTACACTTCCTGTGGCCACGTCCTGCGATGTCCCGACACATCCTGACTCGTACCATGGCCATACCATACCATATCCTACGATGTCCTAAAATATGCTATGGCCATGTCCCAAATGTCCTAACCCGTGCCATGCCCACATCCTGCTATGTCCTACAGTGTCCTAACACCTCCCGTGGCCACATCCTGCAATGTCCTACCACGTCCTGAACTATGCCATGGCCATGCCCTGCCATGTCCTGTGACATCCTTTCATGTCCTGAAACATGTCATGGCCATGCCCTGGCACGTCCTGACTCATGCCATGCCCAAGTCTTGCCATATCGTAACACGTCCTATGGCCATGTCTTGTGACGTCCTGACATGTCTTGACCCTTGACATAGCTACGCCTTGCTATGTCCTGCAATGTCCTGAAACGTTCCATGACCATGTGATGACACGTCCTCACCTGTACCATGCCCACATCCTTTCATGTCCTAACACGTCCTATGGCCACACACTGCGACATCCTGACACATCCTCACTCGTGTCATAGCCATGCCCTACAATGTCCTATAATGCCCGGACACATCTAGAAATGTTCCATGGACATGTCCTGACACATGCTATGCCTACGTCCTTCGATGTCCTACAATGTCCTAACATGTCTTGTGGCCACATCTTGTAATGTCTTGACATATCTTGACCCGTGCCATGGCCATGGGCTGCCATGTCCTGTGATGTCCTGACATGTCCTTAAATGTGCCATGGCCTTTCCCTGACACGTGCTGACCCTTGCCATGCCTACATCCTTTGATGTCGTGCGATGTCTTAACATGTCTTGTGGCCTCATCCTATAATGTCCGAACACTACCTCACCCGTACCATGGTCATGCCCTACCATGTCCTGCGATAACTTGACATGTCCTAAAATATCCCATGGCTATGTCCTGACACATCCTGACTCGTGCCATGCTAACGTCCTTCTATGTCCGGAAACTTCAATTGGCCACGTACTACGACGTCCTGACACATCTTGACCCATGCCATGGCCATGCCCTGCCATGTCTTGCAACGTCTTAAAAGTCCTAAAACATGCCATTGCCATGTCCTGACCCATGCCATGCCCATATCCTGCACTGTCTTGAGACGTCCTATGGTCACGTACTGTGACGTCCTGACACGCTGAATCATGCCATAGCCATGCCCTGCCATGTCATGCAACATACAGACATATCCTAACACATGCCATATCCATGTCCTGAATGTTCTAACCCATGCAATTCGCACATCCTACCATGTCATGCGATGTCCTAACACATCCTATGGCCACGTCCTGCAATGTCTTAACACATCCAGACCCGTGCCATGGCCACATCCTGGCATGTCATGAGATGTCCTGACATGTCCTGAAATGTGTCATGGCCATGTCCACACGTCCTGATATGTGCCATGCCCACATCCTGCCATGTCCTAGCACATTATGTGGCCACGTCCTTACACGTCCTGACCCGCACCATAGCTACACCCTACCATGTCCTGTGGCGTCCTGACACGTGCCATGGCCATGTGCTGACATGTACTGACCCTTGCAATGCCCTCGTCCTGCCATGTCCTGACATGTCTTGTGGCCATGTCTTGTGACGTCCTGATACGTCCTGACTTGTGCTATGGCCATGTCTTGACACATCCTGACCCGTGCTATGCCCACATACTACCATATCCTGCGACGTCCTGCAATATCCTGTAGACACGTTCTGCAACATCAGGATACCTCTTGACTCATGCATTGTCCATGCTATACCATGTCCTACAAAGTCCGTACATGTCCTGACATATGCCATGGCCATGTCCTGACACATCCTGACCCTTGCCATGCCCTTATCCTGCCATGTGCTATGACATCCTGACATATCCTATGGCAACATTCTGGGATGTCCTGACCCCTGCCAATATCACGCCTTTCCTTGTCCTACAACATCTTGACAAGTCCTGAAACAAGCCATGGCTATGTCTTTACACGTCCTATCCCGAGCCTTGCCCACGTCCAACCATGTTATGACACGTTCTATGGTTACATCCTGTGATGTCCTGACACATCCTGTCTCGTGCCATGGCCATGCTTTGCCATGTCCTGTTATATCCTGAAACGTGCCATGGCCATGTCCTGGCACGTCCTGACCATCCTGACCCGTGCCATGCCCACGTCCTACCATGTCCTGCAATATCCTGACATGTCTTGTGGTCATGCTCTATAATGTCCTTACACGTCCGGACTTGTTCCATGGCCATGCCCTGCCATGTTATGCGACATTCTAACACATCCCGAAATGTGCCATGGCCATGTCCTGTCACGTCCTGACCCGTGCCATGCCCATGTCCTACCATATCCTGACACATCCCATGGCTACATATTACGACATCCTGACACGTCCTGACTCATGCCATGGCCATGCCCTGCCATGTCCTGTGACATCCTGACACATGCCATGGACTTGTGCTGACATGTCCTGACTCGTGCCATGCCCACGTCCTGCCATGTCCTGACACGTCCTGTGGCCTCATCTTGCGACATCCTAATACGTCCTGGCCCATGTTATGGCCATATCTTGACACGTCCTGACCCATGCCATGCCCACGTACTGCCATGTCTTGTAACGTTATGACATGTCCTGTGACATCTTGACATGGCATGACCCGTGCCTTGGCCATGCCCTACCATGTCCTGTGACGTCCTGACACGTCCTGAAACGTGCCATAGCCATGTCTTGAATGTCCTAACCCGTGCCCTACCCAAATTTTTCCATGTCGTGTGACGTCCTAACACCTCTTATAGTCACGTCCTGTAATGTCCTGACACATCCTGACCCATACCATGGCCTCGCCCTTCCATGTACTGCAACATCATGACACATCCTGAAATATGTCATGGCCATGTCCTCAGACGTGCTGACCCGTTCCATGCCCACGTCCTGATCCGTGCCATAGCTATACCCTGCCATGTCATGCGACGTCCTAACACATGCATGGCTATGTGTTGACACATCCTGAACCGTGCCATGCCCATGTCCTACCATGTCCTGACATGTCCTATGGCCACGTCATGCGATGTCTTTATACTTCCTGACCCATGCTATGGCTATATCTTGACACGTCCGGACCCGTGCCATACCCATGTACTACCATGTCCTGCGACGTCCTAATACGTCCTGTAGCCACATCCTACGACATCCTAACACATCTTGATATATGCCTTGGCCAAGTACTACGATGTCCTGCGACATCTGTACACGTCTTGACACGTGCCATGGCCATGTCCTGACATGTCGCGACCCATGACATGCCCTTGATCTGCCATGTCCTGTGACATTCTAACACATCCTACGACCACGTCCTGCGATTTCCTGACCCCTCCATAGCCATGCCCTGCCATGTTCTACGACATCCTGGCATGTCCTAAAACATGCCATGGCCATATTTTGACTCGTCCTGACCGAGTCCTGCCCATATCCTGCCATGTCCAGACACGTTCTGAAATTTGCCATGGCCATGTCCTAACATGTCCTGACCCGAGCCATGCCCATGTCCTACCATGTCCTGACATGACCTATGGCCACATCCTGCGACGTCCTGACATGTCCTGACTTGTGCCATGCCTACGTCATACCATGTCCCGCAATGCCCTAACATATTTTGTGGCCACGTAGTATGATGTCCTGACACGTCCTGACCCCTACCAAGACAATGCCCTACCATGTCCTACGACGTCCTGGCACGTCCTGAAACGTGCCATGACCATGTCCTGATACATCCCGAGATGTGCCATGCCCACATCATGCAATGTCATGACACGTCTTCTGACCACATCCTACGACGTCCTAATACGTTCTGACTCATGCCATGACCATGCCCTGCCATGACTTGTGACGTCCTGACATGTCCTAACCCGTGCCATGCCCACACATTGCCATGTCCTGACATGTCATGTGATCACATCCTAAAATCCTGATATGTCCTGACCCGTGCTCTGGACATGTCTTTACACGTCCTGACCTGTGCCATGCCTACGTATTGCTATGTCATGCGATGTCCTGACACATCCTGTAGCCATGTCCTACAACATCCCGACACACCCCGACCTGTGCCTTGGATATGCCCTACTATGTCTTGCGATATCCTGACACATCCTGACACATGTGATGGCTATGTATTAACACATCCTGGCCCATGCCATGCCATTTTACTGCCATGTCCGATGACGTCCTGACACATCCTGTGGCCACATCCTGCGACATCCTAACCCATGCTATGGCCACACCCTGCCATGTCCTACGACATCCTGACATATCCTAAAATGTGCCATGTCCATGTCCTGACATGTATTGACCCGATCAATGCTTGCATCCTGCCTTGTCATGACATATCTTGTGGCAACATCCTGAAATATCCTAACACGTCCAGACTCGTACCAAGCCCACGATTTTCTATGTCTTGCGATGGCTTGACACATCCTGAACTGTCCCATGCCGATATCCTGACATGTCCTGACTAGTGCCATGCCTACGTCCTGCCATGTCCTGCAATATCCCGACACGTCTTATGGCCACGTCCTGCAATGTCCTAACACGTCCTGACCTGTGCCATGGCCACGCCTGCCATGTCATGCGACAACCTGACACGTCCTGAAATATAACATGGCCATGTCCTGACATACCCTAAGTAGTACCATGCCGACGTCCTGCCATGTCCTAACACATCCTGTGGCCACATCTTGCGACGTCCTAACACATCCTGATCCATTCCATGGCCATGCCATGCCATATCTTGTGACGTCTTAACACGTCCTAAAATGTGCCATAGCCTTGTCCTAACACGTCCTGACCCGTGCCATGCCCATTTCCTACCATGTCCTGCGACATCCTGACACGTCTTGTGGCCACGTCGTGCAATGTCCTGACACATCCTGACCCATACCGTGGCCACACCTTGCCATGTCTTGGGACACCTTGACATGTCCTGAAATGTGCCATGGCCATGTTCTGACACATCCTGACCCATACCATGCCCACGTCCTGCCTTGTCTTACGACGTCATATTACATCTAATGGCCATGTCCTGCAATGTCCTAACACATCCTGACCCGTTCCATGGCCACATCCTGCCATGTCATGCGACGTCCTGGAATGTCTAGTGGCCACGTCCTGCAATGTCCTAACACATCCTGACTCATGCCATGACCACACCCAACCATGTCTTGTGCTGTCCTAACATGTCTTTAAACGTGCTATGGCCATTTCGTGACTCGTGCCATGCCCACGTCCTTCCGTGTCCTGCGACGTCCTGACACTTCTTCTGGCAACATCCTATAATGTCCTGACACGTCCTCACATGTGTCATGGCCACGCCTTACCATGTCATATTATATCATGACACATCCTAAAACGCGCCATGGCCATGTCCTGACACATTTTGACACGTGCCATGCCCATATCCTGCCAAGTTCTGCTACATCCTGACACGTCCTATGGACACATCCTGCAATGTATTGAGACATCCTGACCCGTGCCATGGCTATGCCTTGCCATTTATTGCAATGTCCTGACACGTCCAAAAACATGCCCTAATCCGTTCCATGCCCACGTCCTACCATGTCCTGCAACGTCGTGACACGTTTTGTGGCCACGTCCTACAATGTCCTAACAGATACTGACCCATGCCATGGCCACGCCCTTCCATGTCTTGTGACATCCTAACACGTCCTAAAATGTGCCATGGCCATGTCCTGATAGGTCTTAACCCATACCATGCCCACGTCCTACCACGTCATGCGACGTCCTGACACGTCTTTTGGCCATATCGTGCAATGTCCTGACACGTCCTGACCTATGCCATGGACACACCCTTCCATGTCCAGCGAGATCCTGACACATCCTAAAATGTGCCATGGCCATGTCCTAACAAAACCTGACCCGTGCTATGCCCACGTCCTGACATGTCCTGACACGTCCTGTGGCCACGTCTTGCGACGTCATGACACAACCTAACCAACTTCGTGGCCATGCCCTACCATGTCTAGCAACGTCCTGACACATCCTGAAATGTGCCATGGCCATGTCCTAACATGTCCTGACCATTTCCATGCCCACAAACTGTCATGTCTAGCGATGTCCTGACGCGTTATGTGGCCACGCCCTGCAATGTCTTGACACGTCTTGACTCATGCCATGGCCATGCCCTGCCATATCCTGCGATTTTCTAATGCATCCTTAAACATGCCATGGCGATGTCCTGAATCGTGCCATGCCCATGTCCTACGGCTTCCTGACACGTCCTATGGCCATGTCCAGTAATGTCCAGGCATGTCCTCACCCGTGCCATGGCCATGCCCTGCCATGTCTTGCGACATCCTGAAACGTGCCATGGCCATGTGATGACACGTCCTAACCCATGCCATGGTTACATCCTACCATGTGTTGACACATCCTGTGGACATGTCATGCGATGTCCTGAGACGTCCTGACTCGTGCCATGGCCATGTCTTGACAAGTCCTGACCCGTGCCATGACCACATCTTTCCATGTCCTGCAACATGCTGACACATCCTGTAGCCACGTCCTTGACATCCCAACACGTCGTGACTCATGGCTTGGCTATGCCTTTCCATGTCCTGCAACGTCTTGATGTGTGCCATGGACATGTCTTAACACATCCTGACCCGTGCCATGCCCTAGTCCTATCATGTCATGTGCTGTACTGACATATCCAGTGGCCACGTCCTGTGACATCCTGACCCATTCCATGGCCATGCCTACCATATTGTACGACATACTAACAAGTCCAGAAACATACCATGCCTATGTCCTGACATGTCCGGACCCGTGCCATGCCTACGTCCTGCCATATTCTGACACGTCCTATGGCCACGTCCTGCAATGTCCCGACATGTCCTGACCCATACCATAGCCAGCCCTACCATGTCCTGCGACGTCCTGACACATCCTAAAACATGCCATGGACATGTATTGAATGTCCTAACCCATGCCATGCCTGCATCCTTCCATGTCATATGATGTCCTAAAAACTCCTATGGCCACGTAATGCAATGTCCTAACAGGTCCTGACTCATGCCATGGTCCTGCCCTGCCATGTCTTGCAACATCCTGAAATGTGTCGTGGCCATGTCCTGACACGTCTTGACTCGTGCCATGCCCACGTCTTGCTATGTCATGACACGTCATGTGGCCACATCTTGTGACGTCCTAACATGTCTTGACCCATTCCATAGCTACGTCTTGCCATGTCCTACGATGTCATAACATATTCCATGGCCATGTGATGACACGTCCTGACCCGTGTCATGCCCATATCCTATCATGTCCTGACACTTCCTATGGCCACGTCCCGAGATATCCTGACACGTCCTCACCCGTGTTGTGGCCACGCCCTGCCATGTCTTGCGACATCCTGACACGCCTTGAAATGTGACATGGACATGTCCTAACACGTCCTAACATGTCATGACATGTCTTGACACATCCTTCAATGTCCTAACATGTCTTGATCCGTGCCATGGATATGTCCTGCCATGTCCTGCGACATCCTGATAGGTTTTGAAATGTGCCTTGGCCGTGTCTTGATACATCCTGACCCGTGCCATGCCCACGTGCGACCATGTCCTGAAACGTCCTGTGGCCACGTCTTGTGACGTCTTGACACATCCTAACATTTTGCATGGCTATGCCCTTCCATGTCATGCAACATCCTAACACGTGCCATAGCCATGTGCTGACACGTCCTAACCCATGCCATGCCCACGTCCTGCCATGTCCTGTGGTCACGTTCTGCGACATCCTCATAGGTCCTGACCCGTGCTATGGCCATGTTTTAACACGTCTTGACCCGTGCCATGCCCAGGTACTACATGTCCTGCGATGACCTCCCACATCGTGTAACCACATCATACAACATCCTAACATGTCCTAACATATCCTGACACGTGCCTTGGACATGTCCTTAAATGTCCTGTCCCATTCCATGCCCTTGTCCTGCCATGTCCTGCGACGTCCTGACACATCATGTGGCCACGTCATGCAACATCCTGACCAATGCCATGGCCACGCCCTGCCATGTCCTACGACATCCTGGCCAATCCTAAAATGTGCCATGGCCTTGTCCTGATGATAAGTTGGTAAAATACCAACTTATATTGCCTTTAAACATATACTTTTATATGTTTGAAGTGATAAAATCATGTATTTTATGTTGTTTACTTCTATTCTACAGGATTGAATGTGATTTATAAGTAATGGTGACGAAATCAAGTGAAAACAAGTCAAAAGAAGCCAAAAAGAGAGAAAATTCTGGGTAGTGCCTTCACGGTTCGCAAATGTGACCAATTCATGGGAAATGCAAAAACAAGCATAAAAAGGACTCCTTCGTAATTGCGAAGAAGTGTTTGCAATTGCGAACTTACCTGGAATTGGGCAGTACTCGCAAATGCGAGTGGATTCTGGCAAATGCGAACAGTGCAGCAAAATAGTTTTCCTCACAAATGTGAGTGCATTTTTGCAAATGCGAACTATGCATTAAAAGGTCAATCTTCGCAATGCGAAGATTGTTTGGGAATAGCGATCTCAGGCTTTTCTGGGCATATTTGGTAATTGCGATCTTTTGTTCACAATTGCGAAGTACGCGCTTCAGGCATGTGAAATTATGGAATTTCACACTCTTTCATCCCCAAATCATTTATTACTCGGTAGAGTCATTTGTAAAATTATCTTTGGCTTATTTTCAGTTCTTAGAACTAGAAAGAACATTTTTGGAAGCTAGGGTTTTGCACACACACTTGGGTCTTCAAGATTGAAGCCTGTGGTTAAGATTTTCTTACCCATTTATGTTTATTCATCTCCTTACTTTGTATTTAATATTTGAGTGTATAGTATTCATTTCCAACTCTTGAATCTTGTTTATGTGAATTCATGTTTAAAGTGTGGATTAAATACCTTGTTGTGCTTATGTATTAAATAGATGATCTTGTTATTTGAAGCTTAGACTGAATATATTGAATTTATTGTTGTGGGTTGTTTATTTGATTTTGGTTTTAATTATTTTACTGCGCGTCCAATAGTGACATATTATTTACGAACCTTGAGTTAAAATTGACAAAGGAAGCTCTTGGTTGCATATAAAATCAAATAGAACAAGATTTGAATCCCGGACATCGGGTGAAGGATTTGCAATTAAAATATACATATACTTAATTGCCTTGCTTGATTGAATAATAAGAGTTGTAAATGCATTATTGTTAATATTAATGCCATAGACATATAGGTATTGATTTAACTTGGATAGATTCATAAGAACTCGGAAGATTCTTATGTATATTATTAACCTTATAATCAACAACCCAAATAGTTCAATAAATCAATTATAAGTATGAAAAGAAGCATGATTACTAGCAAGTCCATGAACACTTTAGTGTAATTCCCGAAGCAACCATACTTGTAGCCATTGATCATTTTACTTGCTTTCTAGGTTAGTTTACATTTTCGCATTTAGGTATAAATACTCTTTCAACCACCATTCTAAGCGTTTGGTATTGCATAACTAGCGATAATTTTCTTACATACCTAATCGCCTACACATTGTTCTCTGTGGGATTCGACCCCGACTCATAGTTCGGTAAATTATATTGCTGCAACTGTATCTATTGCTTTTTAGCAGTCGATTTGGATGTCACAAAAAATGGCGCCATTGCGGGGGAAATATTTGGCCTAATTTAGGTAGTTTGAGAAGTAAGCGAAGGTGCTTTGATCCAAACTTGTGAATATTTGTGTAATTAATTTTTCTTGTTTATTTTCTTATTTTAAAAAATGGCATCACACAATAACAATTGGTCAGATGGTAGTTGTTCAGACTTTGATGATCATTGTCCTTATTATGGAGGACCACACTCGTGGCAAAATTGTTTAAATTCTCCTAGGGGATGATTGTGCGCACAACTTCAAAGCCATGAGTGGAGTATTTGTGATAAGTGTGGTGGCCAAAATGGTCATTGGGATTATTATGCATATTTGTCTTTCCTTTCCCCAAGACCCTACTATGATAAATCTACTTGTTTTGATGAAAATTATAGGGCCAAGGAAGTGGATGATATGGAAAGTAAAGCTCGTATTATGGACACGATAAGGAAAATAGTTGAGCAACAAGATGAAATTTGACAGGCTATACAAAGAATTAGTGCAGCAATCATGAGAATGAAAGCCGAAGCGGAGGAAGTGACTAAAGAGAGCGAGTTCTCACCAGAAGATAATTTAGAAGAAACAGATATAGTAAGCCAATCATGGCTACAGGAACAAGCTCAATTGATAAAATTTCATGACTTTTTACGTGATGGTTTTTAAAATATAATAGAACAACTAATAGAAGCAAGAACTGAGCTCCGGCAAGAGACGCACCAATTTGTCTCAGATATCCATGACTTGCATGCTCAATTGAATAAAAAGATTGAGGCATCTGATGCCCTACAATTAATTTTTTTGGATACTGACCAGCTTGTGGATCAGAAAGAGGAATTTCAACTATCTGACCAAAATATTATTAATGATGCCGAGAAAAATATGGAATTAGAGTCAACCGGTGTAAATGAAAATGTGGTTGAGATTGACTCTAGTTCGGCGGAAAATGAGGATGTCAAAGTCCAAGAACAATTGCAAAGTTAATGTTTGAAATCACATTCCAGGCATTTTTCAACATTGGAATTGTGTGGTGATACATGAGTTGAACTACACGAGTCAATGGAGGATTGCGAGGAAGAAAAATTCATGCAATACATTTTACAATTTGAGGAATTAAGAAAGCAAAACGACATTCCTCACTTGAGAGCCAAGAAGTGCAAAATGAAGAATCTAAGCATTGTCTCGCTCATGAATGTACCACCCCCGTCGCTCATGGTCACAAGCTTGATTCCAAGCTAGGTGCCCAATTCATATCATCCTAGTGGCAAGAAAAGTTGTAATGTTGTTTGCATCGTGCCACGACGTTAAAATGCGGTGCTCGGTGGGAGCCAACCCATTGGAATTTCAACATTTTGAGTCGCTTTTTAAATTTTATTTTTTTTAAATATCTTAGAATAATATTTTTAACTAATCTGACAAGTTTCAAATTTTTTGGAGTTGATTTGCACAGGTTGAGACAGTCCATTTGGCAAAAACCAGTAGCTGTTTGGAAAATCCAGGGTAGAGTTTGCATTTGCTAACAAAAGTTCACATTTGCGATGCTCAAGCAAAATGAACGAGCTTCGCAATTGCAAAGGTAAAGTTGCAATTGCAACATCTGCAGAGTAAAACTCATATGTTTTCTCATTTTCAAAACAAAAATTGCACAATACACTCCAAAGTTCTAAAATTATTTCCACTCTCTCTCATCACTAAAAATGCATCAATTTTCACTCCTCCTTGAAGAGAATTAGGTATGAAATCTTAATCTTTATGCTTATTTCTTCTTCATATTCACTTTCTTGTTGATTGTGTTTGCTATTATGGAACCCTATGGTTCAATATAGCTGCCAAATGATTTTAGCCCTAAATTGTAAAACAAAGGCCTGTGATTCATCATTTTGAAATTCCTTGTGATTTTTGGTTGAGGTTTGGTTGAGAGTGAGTGTGTTTATTCATTAAAAAATGTGGGGAATTCTGAGTACCCACTTACTTTTGAAATAGTTGCAAATAATATGTGCTTTTAATATGTTCGACGTAACACCCAAATGAAATTTGTGGCCAAAACCATTGATATTCTTGATTTATAGTTGTGTATGAAGTTAAATACATGATATATGATTGATTAATGGTTGGTTTCAGTTAAAGTGGCTTGGATTGAAAATATTTTGTGCCTAAGAACTGTTTTCTGAAAGAACAACGATTTAGGGACGAAGGTCAGCAATTGCGAAATATTTTTCGCATTTGCGAAAAATTAGTCGCAATTGCAAAAACTGGCAGATGTCTATTTTATTTGCATTTGCGATAATATCTTCGCAATTCCTAGGCCTGTTTTTTTTTTTGCACATGCGAAGAATTTCTGGGAATTGCGATATCTGCAGCCCAGCACTTCAAAATTTCAAATTTCTAGAACTTTTTCTAACGCTGAGTTTTGATTGTTCGATCAATATTTTGGCATATTTACTTCATTTTGCACTATTATTCATTGCCATACCATGTTATCACACTTACCAATTTTTTGCAGGTTTTATTATTGAACAATGAACCCGAACTCAGAAGGATCCTCAAGTGAACATCATGAGGTAGAAGGTCAAGCCTTCAATGACAACCGGTTCCTGACAATGGAGTGCCAAGACATGTACTATGAGGAGCTGCTCTTAAAGAAGTTGCTTCCGGAGTGTGGGATAGTGATGGATGATGTCCAAGAACAACTTCTCGAGTTCTACCAAAGATAAATGGGTATGGGATGGAATTGTTTTACCACTCAACCTTGCCGAGAAAATGAGAAATGGGTGAGGGATTTTTATGCGAACCTCCCAGCAATTCGATTGAAAAAGCCCAAGATGAGAATTCGGGGAAAATTGGTGCGCTTTGGGGCTGAAGATATGAACAGGTTCTACCAATTTCAAGACCATGACATGACTCCATTCAACGAAAATGATTGTGCTTCGGGAGAGTGGTTGGTGTCTATACTATGTCCAGGTGCAATCGTTCCACGGGCAGCCGATAAGAGGGGGATTATATCAAAAGAATTTACTGCAGAAGCAAAGAAATGGCTGGCTATCATATGCAGTCGTATCTCCTCTGTCTCTAACATATGGAACATCCCAATTACTCGAGCACCAATGGTAGCTTGCATCATTGATGGCATTCGGTTAAATGTGGGAGAGATTTTAATAAATGAACTAAGAGAGTATCGGATCCAAAACAATCCCTCATTGATATTCCCTTCACTGATTACTGAGTTATGTGAGCTTGCTGCGGTGGAGGAAGCTCATGGGGACAATTGGGTAGATCTGAGGAAGCCCATACATCTATTAAAGAAAAGGGGAGAGGGAGGAGTAGTGAAGCCAAAGAAGAGGAAAACTTTTTCATCTTCTCAGATTAGTCTACCATCACCATCAGTTGAAGGACCATTTGCTATGATCAGTGAGGGGATGCGAGTTATTTGTGAGCTAGTTTCTGGCCTTCCCCAAGGACCTTGGGAGACATCTGAGGGATCTGCTAACATTTCCAAGAGAGATTTCCAGAAATACATTGACGATCAGAGGAAGCAAGGAGATAACCTCAAGGCTTTGGAAAAAAGCATACACTGAGCTGGCGAAAAAGCATGGCGAGCTGAGGACTTCTTATACCAACTTGGAACAGTCACACACCTAGATGGTGAAAAGGGAGAAAAATAGAGATAAATTCTTTACTCGAATGTGGAATGGTGTGAAGGGCATATGGAAGGTCCTTAAGCCTCAGGACCGGCTACCATCAAGAAGAGCTGTGGATCCTGATGATACTCCTGTAGAGTGGCCCGAGGAAGAAGAAGAGGATGATGAGTCTGAGTCAGAGAGCGAGGAGAGCAGTTGATGTAAAATTCAGGGAGCACTTTCCACCATCTTTTACTATATCATGTTTAGTTGCATTGAGGACAATGTAATATCTTTTTTTTGGGGTGGCTTCTTGTAGAACTATTATAATTTTATTTTCTTCTTTATGGATATTTGGCTTATTAGTACTATGATTTTTTTTCATTTTGTTATTATATCATGTGTGGTATTAGTATGATGAAAGTAGTATGTTTAGTAGATGAGTGTTCATTATCTTCTTCATGTTTATGTTGTTTCTTTTCTTTGTTTTTATTTTATTTTAGTATGCTTGGTGTTGGGGGTGGCTTCTTGTAGAGCTTCTTTAATTTTATTATCTTCTTTATGGATATTTGGTTGATTAGTACTATGATTGTTTTTCATTTTGTTATTATATCATGTGTGGTATTAGTATGATGAAAGTAGTATGTTTAGTACGTGAGTGTTCATTAGCTTGTTCATGTTTATGTTGTTTCTTTTCCTAATTTTTATTTTACTTTAGTATTCTTGGTGTTAGTGGCGATATCCTTGGTTTTCTTTATACCAAGGTTCTTTTTCCAAGGATGCCAAGTTTTTTTTTTCTTGAACCGGATAATTATAGAAATAAATTATAGGGAGTTAGTCTTGTGGTTAGATTTTGTTTTTGTTAATTTGGGAAAATAAATGGTTTGAGTTGGGATTTGTGCCCATTGATAAAAATGTGGCTTTCTTGGTACCAACATATTTTAAACCTTGGCATATGAATTTTTGGTTGGTGAAAAAGGAAACAATTGAAGTAAGAATGTCATGACCTTTTAGATTCAATTTTTGGCTCTTTAATTCACTAAATAGCATCTTGTATGATATAGAACCTCCATGAGTCATTTGTGTTAATTGGATTGTGGATTTATATTCCATTTGAGTTTTCATGTGCCATTTGCGGTGAGTTTTATTTATAAGTTCTTTTGTAATACTTGTGATCAAGAACTTGCCCGGAATCTGTTTTGAGGTGAATTTATAGACTAACTTAGTTTGAAAAATGATATTAGGCCTTCTTTGGACCTCTAGTATGTTTTAATTTCCTCCACTTAAGTATTTTCCCAAGTCAAGCAATTTTGAGCCTTTAACCTTATTCTTTGGCAACCATGTTACATGCTTAATTCCTTTGTTCTTAAATGTTATATCTTTTGGCACCCTACTTCCCTAAAGTACCTTGAAAGTGTTTATGTAGGCAAAAAGCCTAAGTTAGGGGGTGAAAGTTGGGTAAGTTGTCATATGGAATTGATTTGAGAAGGTGAAAGGTACGTAAAATAACTGGTGAAAAAAAATGTATGTATATGTATATACATATATATATATATATATACATATATATATATATATATATATATATATATATATATATATATATATATATATATATATATATATATATATATATATATATATATATATATATATATATATATATATATAATATATATATATATATATATATATGTTGATAAAAGTTGTAAATAAAGGACTAGGTGTGGATTCAAAAGTGAAAAAAGTGTGGAAAATATCTTTGAAGGAATTGAACTTTAATTGTGAATCTTGTAGTTCTTGGAAAAGTTTTGAGTCACTTTAAATTGTGCCTTACCTTAACCTAATGCCTAAACTACAACCTTTTAAGTCCTAATTAATTTTGAACTAAGTTATCTACATTAGTCGAGGAATACATAAAGGGCAAGCCTATGGTACTACTTGTATGCATTTCAACATCTTTTTTAGAGCAAGTTAATTCTTTCCATTTGTCATCCCAATTTTGATTTAAATTGAGATTTATGAATGCGGGATCCTCTCTTGAAGGTAAGGGTACATGAGAATTTAGTTGTGAATCTAATCTCATTTTCAATTGATAAGAATGACCAAAGAAAGTTGATTGTGATATAGAGGAATATTTTGAAGCTTTAGTGTCATGACCTGGTTGCTACTTTGATTTGCATTAGTGCTTGACCACTTGAAGTATAATGAAGTTTATGTGTAGTGCTCAATAGTTCTTATGCTTTGGAGTAATTGTTGGTACCAATCGAAGTCATGCATTTGTAATTAAAGTAGACTTTCTTTTTGGCTTGGTGTGTTGAGGATATGAGGTTGATTTACTCACGTGGGAGTAGATTTTATTGTTTCCATTGCTTGAGGACAAGCAATAGTTCAAGTTTGGGGGTGTGATATGTTGTTAAAATACCAACTTATCTTGCCTTTAAACCTATACTTTTTATTTGTTTGAAGTGATAAAATCATGTATTTAATGTTATTTTCCACTATTCTATAGGATTGAATGTGATTTAGAAGTAATGGAGAAGAAATCAAGTGAAAACAAGTCAAAAGAAGCCAAAAAGAGAGAAAATTTTGGGCAGTGCCTTCATGGTTCGAAAATGCTACAAATTCATGTGAAATGTGAAAACAGGCATAAAAAGGACTCCTTCGAAATTGCGAAGAAGTGTTCGCAATTGAGAACTTAGGAAGAATTGGGCAGTCCTCGCAAATGCGAATGGATTTTGGCAAATGCGAACATTGCGAAAAAATGAAATTCCTCGCAAATGCGAGTGGATTTTTGCAAATGCGAACTGTGCATTAGAAGGTCAATCTTCGCAAATGCGCAGATTGTTTGGGAATTGCAATCTCAGGCTTTTCTGGGCATATTTGGTAATTGTGAACTTTTGTTCACAATTGCGAAGTACGTGCTTCAGGCCTGGGCAATTATGGAATTTCACACTATTTCATCCCTAAATCATTTAATATCCGATTGGGCTCATTTGTAAAAGTATCTTTGGCTTATTTTCAGTTCTTACAAATAGAGAGAATTTTTGGAAGCTAGGGGTTTGCACACTCACTTGGGTCTTAAAGATTGAAGCTTGTGCTTAAGATTTTCTTACCCATTTATGTTTATTTCTTCATCTCCTTGCTTTGTATTGAATATTTGAGTGTGTAGTATTTATTTCCAACACATGAAACTTGTTTATGGGAATATTCATTTTTAAAGTGTGGATTAAATACCTTGTTGTGCTTATGTATTAAATAGATGATCTTTTTATTTGAAGCTTAGTCTGAATATATTGAATTTATTGTTGTGGGTTGTTTATTTGATTTTGGTTTTAATTATTTTACTGTGTGGCCAACAATTAAATATTATTTACCAACCTCGAGTTAAACTTGACAAAGGAAATTCTTGGTTGCATATAAAATAAAGTAGAACAAGATTTGAATCCCGGGCATCGAGTGAAAGATTTGCAATTAATATAGACACATACTTAATTGCCTTGTATAGTTGAAGAATAAGATTTGTAAATGCATTCTTGTTAATATTAATACCATAGACATATAGGTATTGATTTAACTTGGATAGATTCATAAAACTCGGAAAATTCTTATGTATTTTATTAACCTTATAATCACCAACCCGAATAGTTCAATAAATCAATTATAAGTTTGAAAAGAAGCATGATTACTAGAAAGTCCATGACCACTTTAGTGAAATTCCCGAAGCAACCATACTTTTAGCCGTTGATCATTTCACTTGCTTTCTAGGTTAGTTTACATTTTTGCATTTAGGTATAAATACTCTTTCAACCACCATTCTTAGCGTTTTGCATTGCGTAACTAGCGATAATTGTTTTACATACCTAACCGCGTACACATTGTTCTCTGTGGGATTCGACCCCCACTCATAATTGGGTAAATTATATTGCTGCGACTGTATCTATTGCTTTTTAAAAGTCAATTTGGACGTTACCATCTGACACGTCCTGACCTGAGCCATGTCCACATCCATCCAAGTCCTGACACGTCTTGTTGCCACACCTGTGGCATCTTGACACGTCCTGATATGTGCCATGCCCACACTTTTCCATGTCCTACGATGTCCTGACACGTCCTAAACTATGCCATGTCCAAGTCTTGACACGTCCTGCCCTATGCCATGCCCACGTCCTACCATATCCTGCAACATCTTGACACGTCTTGTGGCCACGTACTGCAATGTCGTGACACGTCCTGACCAGTGCCATGGCCACACCCTGCCTTGTCTTAACACATCCGGATACGTCCTGAAACGTGCCATGGCCATGTCCTGACACATCCTGACCAATGCCATGCCTACGTCCTGCCATGTCCTAACAGGTCCTATGGCCACATCTTGCGACGTCGTGACACATCCTGACCCGTGCCATGGACATGCCCTGCCATGTCTTTCAATGTCCTAGCACATCTTGAAATGTGCCATGTCCTTGTCCTGACACATCATGACCTGTGCCATGCCGACGGCCTGCCATGTCTTGCGATGTCTTGACATATCTTGTGGCCACGTCCTGCAATGTCTTGACACATCCTGACCCATGCCTTGCCATGTCTTGCAACGTTCTGACACATCCTAAAACTTGCCATGGCCAAGTCCTAACACATCCTGAGTTATGCGATGCCCACGTCCTGCCATGATCTGCGACGTCTTGACACATCTTGTGGCCACATCCTGCAATGTCCTGACACGTCCTGACCCGTGTGAAGACCACGTCATGCCATGTCCTGTGACATCCTGACATGTCCTTTGGCCACGTCGTACAATGTCCTGACACATCCTGACCCGTACCATGCCCACATCCTGCCATGTCCTAACGCGTCCTATGGCCACGTCCTGAGACATCCTGGCACATCCTCACCCGTGTCATGGCCATGCACTGCCATTTCATGTGATGTCCTGACACGTCATTAAACCTACCATGGCCATGTCCTGACACATTTTAACACATGCCATACCCACGTCCTGCTACGTCCTGACACGTCCTGCAATGTCCTGAGACATCCTGACACATGCCATGGC
>JASVEL010009899.1:0-61068 GCA_032618575.1 Nicotiana noctiflora
ATCTGACTACCTCCCCGTGCGAGGGCCACCTCAACTCTACGGGCCACATTGGTCGCCTCCTAGAAGGAAATATAACTACCCACTTCTATGGCCATCTGTAGGCGAATCGGCTGAATCAACCCATCAATAAATCTGCGGACCCTCTCCCGCTCTGTAGGGAGTATCACTACTGCATGGTGTGCCAAGTCAATGAATATGTTCTCGTACTGAGTGACTGTCATAGTGCCCCGCTGAAGGCGCTCAAACTATCTGCGAAGTGCCTCCCGCTGAGTGACGGGGAGAAACTTCTCCAAGAATAACTCCGCGAACTGGTCCCATGACAAAGCTGGAAACCCTGCTGGTCTGGATAAACAGAAATCTCTCTACCAAGTCTTAGCGGGTCCTGTAAGCCTGAAAGTGCAGAAATCGACCCCATTGGTCTCTACTATGCTCATGGTCTTGAGAATCTCATGGCAACTGAATAAGAAATCCTAGGGTTCCTCGGACGAAGCACCGCTGAAGGTGGTAGTGAATAGCTTGGAGAACCGATCAAGCCTCCACAAAGCATCAGAAGTCATGTCCGTTCCATCATCGGCATGTGATGGAATACCTGAGGAAACTGCCACAGCTGGCTGAATCATTAGGGCATGGGCCTGAGGAGCTGCCTGCTCTGGGGTACGTGTAACAGGAGTCTGAACCCCTCCTCCAGCATGAGAAGTGGCTGGTGTAGCTGGTAACAACCCCGCTCTAGAAACACTCTCCATAAAGCCTGCTAGTCTGACTATAGCATCCTGAAACTCTAGGGTGATCACAACTCCTCCTGGGACCTGAGCTGGGCCCGCCTGTACTGCTGGGGCTGGAACCTCCTCATCAAAGTCAACATGATGCTCCACCTCTGGAACGGCTACCTGGGGCTGGGCTCTGCCCCGGCCTCGACTTTTGGCACGACCTCAACCTCTACTCCTCGCGGGTGCAGCTATGGGCTCGGGCTGCCGTGCGGTGGAAGATGAAGCACGTGTTCTCACCATCTGTGAGAGAACAGAATAGAAGGACAATTAGTGTTTGAGAAACAAAATCGCATGACAAGAAAGAACAAAGGTGAAATTTTTCCCAACTCTGTATCCTCCGAGGGATAAATACTGACGTCTCCGTAGTGATCCCTCAGACTCTACCTAGTTTGTCCGTGAGCAGCGAGACCTATGCAATCTAGTGCTCTAATACCAAATTGTCACGACCCAGATTTCCCACCATCGGGAGTCGTGATGGCGCCTACTATCGAAGCTAGTCCAACCAATCCTTAATAACAGAATATACCGAAAATAATTAAACATTGCGGAAAAACCTTTTAGAAATTCAATAAAGAAGGATCAAATGCGGAAAAACATTAATCATAATGCTATCCCAAAACCTGTTGTCGCCATCTCACAGACTACTAAGGAAAACTACAACAAAGTCTGAATGAAATAAAAATACATAAGTCTGTTCTGATACAATAAAAAAACTGAGATAAGGGGATAAGGACTTCGGTCTACGAACACCGGCTAGGCTACCTCGAGAGTCCCTGACGCTGATGACAATTCCCAACAATATCCTACTGCCCTTGCTGGCCGTAAGCTGCTCCAACGCTGTGATCTGTGCAAAAAGCACAGAAAGGGCAATATCAGCACAACCGACCTCATGTGCTGGTAAGTGCCTGGCCTAACCCCGGCGAAGTAGTGACGAGGCTAGACAGGACTTACTAAAACCAACCTAAGTGCGATATATATATATATATATATATATATATATATATATATATATATATATACACACACACACACACACACACAACGATAATAGAAAGAACAACAAGATTATATGTGAAGTATACAAGTGAAAGGAGAGCGGGTCATCTGTGATAACATTAAACCAAAATCACCTTATTTACTTTCATAAGTGGTCGGCGCGCCACACGATCCCAATAATCATAATGTAGTGGACGACGTGCCACACGATCCCATTAATCATAAAATGGCGGAAGACGTGCCACACGATCTCAATAATATAATATAGTGGACGGCGTGCCGCACGATCTCAATAATCATAATATAGTGGACGGCGTGCCACACGATCCCAATAATATAATATAGTGGATGGCGTGCCACACGATCCCAATAATCATAATATAGTGGATGGCGTGCCACACGATACCAATAATATAATATAGTGGAAGGCGTACCACACGATCCTAATAATATAATATAGTGAACGGTGTGCCACACGATCCCAATAATATAATAATGATTCATATAGCCTCTCTCAAGGAGTTCCTCTTTTAGGGAAAACTCGACAATATACGATCTACCCAATAAGGGTACCACTAGCAGCTCAAACATCTCAACAGTGGAGATAACATATAAGGCTCGACCGAATAAGGGAGCAACAACAATCAGAATCTACTCGTCCCGGCAAGGGATCCAACCACATTTTCTTAACAATACTTACATTTTCGACTTTATAAAAATCACTACCATTCGAGCCAATGCTCCAAGAAATCTCATGTTTTCATAAATAATTTCCTCTACTAACTCATCACATTGAATTCATCATTTACTAAGAATGATTCTCAAAATATACCCCAAAGCAAGTGTGAGCACATGATTTTTGCATTGAGCAATTAATTCCAAAATTAAAATAAAATATTTTTGAGTGCAATTACTTGCTTTGTTTGAAATTGATTATATTTTTGTGTGTTTGAATAAGTAAAAAAATTAAAAAAAAAAATCAAAAAATAGTAGTAATTAATTTGTTAGTTTAGTTAATTAGAAAATTAGCAAAATAGTTTAAATAGGAGAAAATAAAGAAAAATAGCAGAAAAATTGCAAAAAATACTAGAAAATTAGAGTAGGTAGGAAATTAGGTTTTATATTTTTCCATAAAAGAAAAAGAAAAAAAAAGTATAAAAGAAAATACATAAAAATCTTTAAAATCAGAAAAATACAAAAATAGCTTGTGTATAATGAGATTGGGCCAATTGAAGTGAATTGAGAGGCCCAGATGTATTGGCCCAAAGGGATCCGGTCCAATGTTTAAGCTGAGGTGATCTCAGCCGTTCACTTCCTCAAAATCAACGGCTGACAATATTAGATGAATTATAAGGGGATTCGTTAATGTGTGAGATTAGATCTCAACCGTCCATCAGGCCAAATCCAACGGCCAGGAAATAATCTGGAATTAAGTCCAGAGGTAGGTGGGAGACTCAATCTTCACCGTTCTTTCAGGCAAGATCCAACGGCTAGAATAATTAGAGGATTTGTTTAATTAACTGAGGTATGAGGATTGATCCCAGCCGTCCAATGGAAATGATCTAACGGAAGAGACCATTGGTCTCTTTAGTAATGGAACGACGTCGTTTCAGTAACGACATTGAGAGCCGTTGATCTTCATCTAACGAACGGCTCAGATCACCTCAACCTCCCCAATTATAAATAGCTTCTGTCTGAAGAAGCCATTCATTTTTTGCAAATACCTAACCCTAGCCGCCCTTAACGTCTTCATCACCTTCAAACCTTCAATCAGAAGCCCTAGCCGGCCATGGAGGCCACCACCTCCACGGTGGTCTCCGGCCACCCTTCTTCATCTCCATCACCCTCCTCTCCTTCTTCTACACCTCAAACCATAGCCAAGACCCTTGAAACCCCAAGAACAGATCCCTCTCTGACAAACTCCGATCATCGGAACTTAGCCGGAAAATACCCAAACAACGAGAAAACACCCCAAACCAATGCCGTTCTGTCCCTTTTGACCTGATCTATCACCCTACCCTGGTAGTTTCCCTCGAATCAGCCTGAAACTCTTCGAATATCCAAAAGAGTGTCGCCGGAAACCTAACTCCGGCGGCTGAAATCCCAACCCCTAATAAAGACCTTACCTTTTACCCTTCCCAAACACCCCTCTGCAACCAAAAAGCCTTAAAGGCTTCGTCTTAAAGCCTAACAAGAAAATCAGAAAGAAAACGGAAAAATAGAAAACAAGGAATACACCTGAGAGTTTGAAGGAGAATAAAGAAAAGAAACAAAGGAAAAGAAGTCTGAAAAAGAGAGTGATAAAGAGAGGAAAATGGAAAGCTTGGGGGACAGACCCCGCTAAGCTAAGTGCTCCCCTCCCTCTCTATGTCTAGTTGGCTTTCATGTTGTCTGTTTGCTTCATGTTTTCCTTTTGTTAGGTCTAGTTTAGTCTGTCGCATGAATTAGGATTATTTGGTGTTTCATCTTTGTTTGCTTCTCTGTTTTGAGTATTTAATCTTGATATCCCTGTTTTTCTTCATCTCCTGTCTCTATTAGGGTTTCTCATCCTGTTGGTTTTTGACATCTCTTCTATGTTTCTTATCTGTTTAACTTGCATGTTTAGTTTGGTTCTAGTTAGCCATTTGATTTTATTATTCTTCATCTCCCGTTTACACTAGGAATGTTTTCTTTGATGATTGGTTTTCAATAATCTCTTACGTTCTTCTTATCTGTTAGCTTGCATGTTAGTTTAGATTCGATCTTTGGGAAACCTAGTCTAATGATTCTGATTCTCATTCTGTTCTTCTTCATATTACATGTTAAATTAGGGATTTTTTCTTCATCTACACTTCATGTATTTCCTGTTCATCTTCACTTCTACTATCTGTTCACTTGCATGTGTTAGATTAGGTTTAGCTTTTGAAAAGTTTAATGGTTCTGATCATTGTCATTCTTTTCCATTCTGTTAGAGCCATGCTTTCTCCTGAAATTTCTTTATGAGTTTACTTGTATGTGCTTAGTCAAGAACATGTCAAGCATAATTAGGACTTCCAGAAATCCTCTAAGTATAAGGTAGTTTTGACTAAACCTGCTTCATGATTAATTGACACATTGTGTTGTGGAATCTGAGTAACAAGTCTTTGATTGAAATTCAACAATACTCAATCCCTTTCTCTGAGTTTTGATTAATCGATGAGTGATTCTGATTTCATAAATATGTGTGCAATTCTGTGAAAATGGTTATATTTGCAACAGCCTTGTGTTAAGATGATTACTGTTAATGCTTATTATGCTTAGATGAATTGGTTATAGCTGCTAGTGTTAGGTTTCATGAAAATGGTTAGTTTTTAAATAGGTATTAACTGAAAATGAACATAATTAGGCTATAAGTTAAATAATTGGCTTAAGAATGGTCAACCTTGCAAAGGGTTGACCTATTCTATAAAGCCCTAACACACAGTCCACTTTAAAAGTGGCTGGTTGTGCAAAATGGCTATGTCTGCAAATGCAGACTAGCCCAGGCTCTCTTTAGAGCCCTGAACAGCAAAGTGGCCAAACCTGTAAAGGTTTTGGGCCCAGCTGTTCAGTAATTGGCCTTAATAGCCAAAGCCAAGTCTCAACTTGAGACTGGCTAAGTTTTAAATAGTTTAACCATAACAATAAAACAGGCTATGCCTGCAATTAGCTTAAAATTGAAATAATTTGGTCTTAATTGACTAGAATTAGATTAAAAGTGGCTAGAAAATAGTTTCTTAAAATAAATCTGGCCAGCCCTTAAATACTAATGCCAAGGGCTGGCCATTAGTTAAATAGGTGCAAAACAAGCTGAAAATTGACCTAGGTAGGCTAGTAAATCAGCAGTGCCCTTAGGGGCATAATTGGGTATTAAAAGGTAAAATAGTAACTAGTTAGAACTTAAAAGGGTAATGGAGTCATTCATGCTCCTGATTTCTGCAATTTTGCAGAGATTTAGGGGTATAATGGTCTCCTAAAAAATGGGAAATCTGTAAAAATCTCAAACCCCTAAGGTCATACTAGTAAAAGGCCCTAAAAGGAATCTTTTAGAACCTTCCAACACATGCTGGAAGGGTTTTTCATAACTGAAATGGGGCTTAAGTGTAGAATTGATAATTTTAGGAGGGGGGAAGTGGGATTAATCCCATACTTCCTCCCCAAGTATTCAACCCTAAAAATAGCTATAAATATCTCTAAGAAAGGGGCTGAAAAGGGGGTTCCAGCGGAAGAAATCTAAAATATATATCTAGGTTGAAAAATACAGTAATTTGGAGAGGAAAAGAGTAATAGAATAGAAGTGTTCTTCTGGTAGTTTTTGGAGCGAGTACTTGGTTCAATTCTGTCTGGTTTTGGGTCTTTGCTTCAATCATCTGGATTTTTACCTGTTATTGCTGTTGCTGTGTTGCTGTGTTGCTGTGCCTTCTTCATCTCACTGTTGCATTGTTGTTCAAAATCTGCTGTGCTTACCTGCTTTACCCCCTAGACTCATTGGATTTTCTTTGTGATTCAGGTACATGTCTCTTTCACTTGAAGCTGTATTGATGACATTGATGAAATAAAAATGAAGATCCTGATTATATCATATGCTGTCATGTAGTTGTAGTTTTACATTGATTAGTTTTAGTTGTAGATTATTCATTGTAGTCTTTTGTAGTAGCTGAAGAACAAAACCAAACAGAAACAATGTAATAGTATAGTAGTAGTAGTATAGTAGTTCACCATTTAGTTAATTAGGTAAAAATCCTTAAAATGAAGCTAAGTAACTATCACATAGGTTTGTGATGACAGAAGCTCATATAGGAAATCATCAATAACTCTGGCTTCATAAAGAATTTCGTAAACCACTGTCACTTAGTTAATGCCTAAAAAATGGAATAAGAATGTTAAAACGGATAGTGATTCATGAATATCTGAGTTCACAATTTGCCGATGAGCTAAGTTTAAATCATTTATCAATAGTTCAATCATGACAAGTTCTTGAGCCGTTAGATTAAGAATAATTCAAATTTCTTCAATGATTGTTTAAACTGGTGTTTAGTTCATTTGTAAACATAGGCTCAAATCTGATTAAGTTTTAAAAGGATAGATAATTAGATATTGAAACAATTGGGATTAGGAAGAACTGGGGATATAGTATTAAGTATAAGTTGCAATTGAAATTGGTACTGTAATCAGTTCAATCATTTTTAGTTTTCTATGTAATCAAATCGCCCTCTTAGATTAATTATTTACCTTAGAAGCTAGTGTAATAAGAAAGAACGGTCTGTTAGTTTTTGGTGGTAAACATTTGATTTATAATTGATGATCATGAATTGATGTATTGGTTCCTTTACTGAATAAATAAAAATTGCTTTCTGCTTCAAATATTGTGTCTCTGATCTGTTATTTCAATCTTTACCATCGTCATTTGATTTAGGCCCGGTTTTTGTTATGGGTTTGAATTGTTATATGAAATCAACGAAGCCAGCGAGCAGGATGTTAAAAATAGCCTGGGTTTTGAGTACCTGGGCAGTTCGGATGAATATTTAATTGAAGAGAAGACCAGGCCCAATAATAATAAGAACTCGACGGGCCTGGATTATTATAGTGTTAGTAATACGATTAAGGAAAGAACAAGTGTAGAAAACGTAGTTAAATACAAGTATTGAACCCTTTAATGAGAATTGGGACGAGCCTCGCCCGAATAACACCGGGGCCCCCATTTAGTAATGACATAACACAAATAGACCCGGAAAAGCTAATAGCCAATTCCATAGCTTCTCCCAAAAGATTTAAAAGCCGATAGACGTTACCTTAGGGCACAATTTTAATATACCTTCCTATGAACGAGTGTGCACTTGGTGCGACTCAAATCCAAATCTCGGTAAAGCGGAAATACACCAAAAGTCATAGGCGTACTGGTTGCGGTATGACTCGAGGCATGTTTTCGCGATACCGCAAATTCCTAAAAATGATATTTAACGTAAAAGCACATTATGTTGTTAAAATTTATAATTGAGTCAAACAAAAGTCAAGAACGACAGTGGAGCGACCGTGCTAAAACCACGGAACCCGGGAGTGCCTAACACCTTCTCCCGGGTTAACAGAGTTCCTTATCCGGACCTCTGCTTCGCGGACATTTTAAGAGTCAAAATTCCTCGGATTCGGGATTAACCGGTGACTTGGGACACCATTGTCATTCCCAAGTGGCGACTCTGATTAATCTCTAATAAAATCCCGAACCGATTGTCCTTAAATTGGAAAAACTCCTTCCCTTACGTTATTTTATCCGTTTCGGGTAATTGAGCGTCGGGGTATACCCTACAAGTGTATTTATATGCTTCAAGTGTGTTGGGGTAAAAAAAAGGGAGGTGTGACAGCTCTGGCGACTCTGCTGGGGAATCGAACCCTGAACTTCGGTTTCAGGGTTTAAGAACTCGAGCTCCTTAGAACTGCCGTTCGCATTTTTGTTTGACTTTATTATGTGATTTGAACAACCTGCTATGTGTTTTATCGCTTTGATATTATCTGAACTGTATATATAAAATTGTGCCGAAAACCCTTCTCTCTTCTCCCTCGGGGATGTGCTTACTGGTTGAGACTCTCCTTTCTGTTAAAGTTACCTTGAACTAAGAAAATAGAGGCCGGATAAGTTACAAAGCCGATTGACTCCGCGGGTCACCGGTACGTAGCCCCCTCCTCGATTCGAGTTGTCCGCTCGCGTACACGGTCTAGCAATCCATGAAACCATAAGATTTTGAACATAGGTCTAGGACGATTATTTGCATCATATTTGACTTAGGGGACTCAACACAGGGGTTGGGTCCGTCTAGGACAGGTGACCCGGTATTGAAAAGACCGAGCATGCTATGTGTTGCATTTTATTGTCCTTGATCATTATGCGGACCGGCGAAAATCCCGAGATTAGGAAAATTGTTGAAAAAGAAAAAGAGAAGAGAGGGAAATAATGATTTGTAGAAAATAGGTACATGGAAAATTTGAAAACTTGAAAAAATAGGTGGAACATTTTTTTGAAATAATTGGTCAATTAATCCTGACCGAACTACGCAGGTTTGATTCTCGCCATTAGGTGGGATACGTAGGCAACCCTTAAACGGGTCCAACCACACTTTTAGAAAAAGACCAAAAAGATTTTCTTTTCAAATAATCGAGGTGATTGCTATTTTTGGAAATTGCCGAATGTTCCGAAAGGACGACGGAAGGTCTGTTTTTGCAAAAATGGCCACTTCGAAAATCATTTTTCTTTTCTTTCCTTCAAAAATTGAAAACTTGCATTGAAAAAGATTTTTTCCTTTTCTAAATAAAATCACCTTAATAAATGTGCAGGACGAGCACGATGATGAATGAACAATTTTCCCTAAATAAAATCCCTTTGGAGCTGAGATTATGGTGGCAGGACATGGGATCCGATGGTCAAGACCTGGGTCAAAAAGTACTTGAAAGGCCTTACGGGTTTACTAGACATGGTTCCTCGAGGTGATGTGGTTAGAGCGTTGGTTACGTTTTGGGATTCGGCACACAACGTATTTCATTTCCCAGATTTTGAACTTACCCCAACTTTGGAGGAGATTGCCTTCTACATTGGGAAAACTGAGGTTCCGCTGAAAGGAAAATACCCGGTATCTCCGAGGACGGTGACAGTACATCGCTTCCTCGACTCTTTGAAAATTGCCCGGAATGTTCATAATGAAGATTTGGCCGACGGTTTTTGTTCTTTAAGCTTCATCTACAATAGGTTTGGACACGTTGGGGGTTTCAATGATCTTACCAACAAATTATGCTTGTAAGTCCAACCGGGCGAAATGGGAAGAACACCGGAGGTTCGCATTTTTGGTGGCATTTCTTGGAGTTGTTGTATTCCCGAGGAAAGATGGACATATCAATATAAAAGTCGCCGGGGTAGCTACCACACTGATAGTACAAGAAAACTGTACTCTGGCCCCGATGATTGTTGCAGATATCTATCGTGCACTGACTGCATGCAAAGCGGGGGCTATCTTCTTCGAGGGGTGTAACTTGATCTTGCAAATCTGGCTAATCGAGCATCTATGCCACCATCCTTCGTACTCAAGCTATGGTTCGGCCGAACGGACATGTTTGGAAGAGTTCAATACGAGGACAAAGGAATTAAAATTGCCTGAAGGAGTCCAAGGTTGGATTGTGTATCTTCGATCACTAACTGACGGTCAAATTGATTGGACGTATGACTGGTTACCTCTTAACGAGGTGATATACATGCCAACAGAGGGATCGCCATTTTTGATCATGGGTTTGAAGAGTATACAACCTTACGCCCCATACAGAGCCTTGCGACAGTTGGGTCGGTGTCAGATTATTCCAAGAGATGGGGATCTCAGTGTGCAAGCTGTGGAGATTGGTCCGGACGGGCAATTCCCGGAAGCAAAAATCCGGCAAATCTGGAACGAGTGCCAAAATTTGAAGATTGATACTTGTGTGCCGAATAGAGCAAAGGGGGAGATATCACCCGGGTACTCCACATGGTACCGACGAGGGGTTGAACACGAACGTCTTTCAAAGAGGCCTCACTTGCAGGACCTAATAGAGCAGTCCGAGGAAAATCAGAAATGGGTGGCCAAAGAAAAGGAATACAAGGCCAAAATCAGTCTGTTAGAGGATAAACTGAGAAATCTTCATTTCGAGAGTGGCTTGCAAGAAGCATCCGATGAAGTGGAAAAGAAACAGCCGAAGAAAGAAAATGATATGTTGAAGGCTCAAATAGCTCAAATGAAAATTGCATCCGAGACCCCAGTTCGTTCAGCCCGAGATGAAAAGTTAATTGAGATTCTCCGGCGGAAAGTAAATGATTATAGCTTTGATTTGGACGTAGCTGAAAAAGAGTTAGTCAAGGCTCGGAAGCAAATGGACAAAGACGCCGAGGAAAGAGCCAAGTTGGTCCGGCAGCTACAGGGCAAGCATGATGTTGAAATAGCTCAGCTTAGAAAGAAAATGATCTCAGCCACAGTCAAGAGTAACAAGATTATCAAAGATCTTGAGGAAGAGAGAGAACACTGCTACACGACTATGGCTAGATTGGAATTGGAGCTGCAACAAGTGCAAAAGGACAACCAACACACCTTGGATGCTCGCACTCAACAAATAAGCCGGCTATTGCAAGAGAAAGGGGTCATCAGAGAAAAGATTGTTCGCATCGCCCAATACATCACCCGAAAGACTCAGCTTTGTGAAGATATGACTCGGAGGACTTTTGTATCTGCAGTGAAGTTTTTTGTACAACAAGTCATGGCCGACCTGGATAGGCTTCAAAGGGGTTTAGCATATAGGCCCGCGGCAAGGCCGAACGATGCCTCGCGGGCACTAGGTGCATTAATGTACTCTTAGGTCATGCATCATCTTTTATTTTTTTATTTTTTATTTTTTTAAAACATCACTTGTAATCAATGTTTTGAATTATCAATGAGAAAACAAGTGTTGTTACCAATCCTTTTTGCTTTATGTCATTTCCTTTAAATCCGCTAGGCAAATAAATAGGAGCGTAATTATGAAAACAACGAAAAAAAAAAAAGAGAAAAAAAAAAAAAAAAAAAAAAAAAGAAAAAAAAAGAGGGGAAAAAGCAAGAAAAGAGAAAAAGCAATAGAGAAAAGAAAAGAAAAGAAGAAAAGAAAGAAAGAAAACAAAAGAGCGGGAAAAGAAAAGATGATTGAAGTGAGCAGCGGCCGGGATGATGCATAACGACTCGAGAAATGTATTTGCTTTTAAAGTCGTTGCATCTTGTTTATGTGCTAACAACTAACAAGTGTTGATGTTTGTGAGTCCAGATTTTCTAGGCAATTGGCATACTGGCTACCCACCCATACAACACCAGGTCCAAAAAGATGACAAAGGCTGTATCCCAGGAGATCGAGGCAACCATTGTAGACCCTGCTCACGAAGAAGAGATCGTGGATGTGGCGGGGATGAAAGAAGAAATGTACAAGTTAAGACAGCAGATGGCTGAAATGTACCAGGCTTGGTCAAGAGGTCAACCACTACCAGCCTACCCTGCTAACCCTGCATATGTCCCTCCAGCCAATCCTAACCCCGAGCCACCAACAATGAACTCATCCTCTACCTACCCCGACTACCCTCAATACTATGCTTCCACCTCCCAGATACCACCACCTCCAGCCAAGCAAGCACCACCTCCTATGCCACAAATTGCTCCTGTATATGTGGCACCTCCGCCCGCTGTTATCCACAAATCCTCTAGTGAACCAATGTTCCATATCCAGGATCCTCACTACTACCCTCCGGAGCCTACTTTCAGGCAACACGAGTCTCACGCTCCAATGATGGAAGCAAGTGCCGGGCAGGAAGAGATGGCTCGGAAAGTGAAGAGTCTTGAGAATGCTTTCCGCAATATGCAAGGACTAGGGGGGCAAGTAAGTGTAGCCTACAAAGACCTGTGTTTGTTCCCTGAGGTGCAGCTTCCTGCGGGATTTAAGTTGCCAAAGTTCGACATGTACAACGGACACGGGGATCCGGTAGCTCATCTAAGAGGATACCTGTAGCAAGATGAGAGGCGCGGGAGGTAGAGATGAATTGTTGATGGCATACTTCAGCCAAAGTTTGAGTGGATTAGCTCTGGAATGGTATACCCGACAGGACCATACGAGATGGTTCGTTTGGGATGACTTAGCGCAAGCTTTCGCTAGTCACTTTCAGTACAATTTGGAGATCATACCCGACAGGTTATCCCTTACCAAGATGGAGAAAAAGCCAGGAGAGAGCTTTAGAGAATACGGTTTTAGATGGAGGGAACAGGCCGCTAGAGTGGATCCACCAATGAAAGAAGGAGAGATGGTGGATTGTTTTCTGCAAGCTTTGGAGCCCACATACTACGGCCATCTAGTGTCAGCAATTGGAAAGAGTTTCAACGAAGTTGTGAAAATGGGAAGTTTTGTAGAAGAGGGTTTGAAGACAAACAAAATTATGAGTTTTTCGGCTATCAAAGCCACCAATCAAGCTATACATAGTGGAAACGGAGGAGTGATGGGAAAGAAGAAGAAAGAAGAAGTAGCAACCATTGAAAGTAGGTCATGGAGTCGCAACCCACATTATAACCCACCCAGACCCTACCGCCAACACCCACCAAGCCCAGCAACTCCATATAATCCACCACCACCATCTTACCCACCAAACCCCTATAACACACCAAGCCCATATAACCCACCACCACCACCATACCCACCAACTGTCCCACATTACCACCACCCTTAAGCCCAAGCTTACCCACCACCACCACCCCACGTGTGGAGAGCTCAAGCTCCACACAATGTGTACCACACCCAAAACACATACCCAACCCCTAAACCTTACCGAAACCAGAATAGACCCAGGCCGGACGCTGATTGGAGAAACAAAGCAAGAAAAACATTCACTCCTCTCGGAGAATCATATACCAGTCTTTACCACAGGTTGAAAGAATTGGGGATGTTGAGACCAGTTGCACCAAAAGTTCCGAACCCACCTCCGAAAAATCTTGATTCTTTTGTCAGATGTGAATACTGTTCGGGAACATTGGGCCACGATACTGAAAAGTGTTGGCAATTAAAAAATGCCATTCAAGATCTTATTGATGAGAGGAAAATTGAAGTACAGGCTCCCGAAGCCCCAAACATTACCCGGAATCCATTGCCGAATCACCACGAAACGAATATGATAGAATTGGTGCAAGGTGATGGCAATCAAAAACCATCTCAGGCCGTCATGATGATAAAGTCGAGTGACAAGTTAGAGAAGTAAATTGTGAAAGAGGAAGTAATTGTTGAGAAACCAAAGCCAGTAGTGATGGGAGGTTTAAAGGTGGTAGTTCCAGGTGCAAAGACGATCGTAACTGTGAAAGGAGCAAGTGCAGAGCCAGTAATCATAAAACCGGTAGTGCAAATGCCGGTGGTGAATACAAAGACTGTGCCTTGGAACTATAATAAGGTAACAGTAGTTTACAAGGGAAAAGAGATTTCCGGTGAAATTAATGAAACGCATGGACTTACCCGATCTGGAAGGTGTTTTGCTCCGGAGGAACTGAGAAAGATGAAAACGGTAAAAGAAAGTCAACTGAAGAAGCCAGTGTCGGAGGAGGAAGCAGAAGAATTTCTTAAGAAAATGAAGTCACAAGAGTACTCGGTGGTTGAGCAGTTAAGAAAGACCCCGGCCCAAATTTCTTTGTTATCTTTGTTGATACATTCGGAAGAGCACCGGAAGGCTCTTATGAAGATTCTAAATGAGGCTCATGTTCCGGAGAAGATTTCAGTGTGTCACTTGGAGAAGATTACCAGCAAAATTTTCGAGTCTAATAGAATCACCTTCTCTGATAGGGAGCTGCCGATGGAAGGAACTGAACACAATAAAGCATTGTACCTCACAGTAAAGAGTGAAGAGTCAGTCGTGACCAGGGTATTGATTGACAATGGATCGAGCGCGAACATTTGCCCGCTGTCAAATTTAGGGAAGCTGAACATTAGCCCGGACAGAATCCGGAGAAACAATATCAATGTGAGAGGGTTTGACGGCGGAGGTAAGAACACGTTAGGAGATATTATTTTGGAAGTGACCATCGGTCCCGTTGATTTTACGATGGAGTTCCAGGTGCTCGACATTGCCGTATCGTATAACTTGCTGTTAGGCCGACCCTGGATTCATGCGGCCAAGGCAGTACCATCTTCTCTACACCAGATGGTCAAGTTTGAATGGGAACAGCAAGAGATTGTCGTACACGGGGAGGAAAATGCCTGTAATGTGGTAGCACCTTTTGATGGTACTGATGGGGATAGGGGTCCTTGGGTCTACCAAGTGACGGATGTTGTTGTGGTGAATAGAGTTGCTGAAGGAGAAAAATTACCAACCCCTATGATGGCACCAACTGCTGTGATGGTGGCCAGAGAAATGCTGAGAAACGGATTTGCACCGGGGAGGGGATTAGGTAAAACACTGCAGGGAGTCACTCAACCAGTTCAGCTTCCGGAGAATAAAGGTACATTCGGCTTAGGGTTCAAACCCACCTTCGCCGATATACAAAGAGCCTCTAAAGCCAAGAAGAACTGGACCTTGCCCAAACCCATACCCAAATTATCCGACATCTTCATCAGGCCTGGTACAAAATATCAACCATCTGCTGCAGCAAAATGCATTGAGACCCAACTTGATGAAGGAATGCTGGGTTTTAAGAAAATGTTTTGGGAGGTGAATACGATTGAAGCAGGGGAAGGCACGAGTAGAATGGACGTGCAATTTGTGGGGCCTGGGATCACATTAAACAATTGGGAAGCTACTCATTTCCCTATCAGGAAGGAGTCTTGGTAGTTAGCTCAAAATTTCATCATTGCTTCCCCGAAAGTTGTTATTTTATAGTTTCCCCATTCCCATCTGAGAAAAAAAATCATCACCATGTATCCCGAACATTGTTCGTTTCTTTTATTAATGAAATGCAGTTTTTCCTTTTTCTTCACTTTTGCCTTATTTTTCTTTATTTTTCTTTTTGTACAGTTTTGCATGTGTTGATTCCAATGCCATGTCATGCGTGAAGGATTCTAGACCCAGTTCTGACAATCACGTTACTATACAAGAAATCGAGGAAGATAGCGAAATAGAATGTGAGGATGAGGAAGCCCTGGAGGAAATAAGTAAGGACATGAAACAATACGAGGAAAAACCCAAACCGAATCTAAGTGATACGGAATCTGTAAATTTGGGGAGCGAAGATGATGTCCGAGAAACAAAGATTAGTGTGCATTTGGAGGCACCCCTCAGGGATGAATTGATAAGGTTGTTACATGAATTTAAGGACATCTTTGCCTGGTCCTATGATGACATGCCCGGGCTTAGCACGGATTTAGTGGTACACAAGTTGCCTATCTACTCTGAATGCCGGCCGGTAAAACAAAAGCTGAGGAAATTCAAAACGAACATTAGCGTGAAGATAAAAGAAGAGGTGAATAAGGAGTTTGAGGCAAAGGTCATAAGAGTTACCAAATACCCCACCTGGTTGGCAAATGTTGTGCCGGTCCCAAAGAAAGATGGCAAAACCAGAGTGTGTGTAGACTATAGAGACCTCAACAAAGCCAGTCCGAAGGATGACTTCCCATTGCCAAACATTCACATATTGATCGACAATTGCGCCAAGCATGAAATCGGTTCGTTTGTGGATTGTTATGCAGGTTATCACCAGATCCTGATGGACGAAGAAGATGCTGAGAAAACTGCCTTCATTACACCTTGGGGAACATACTGTTACAGAGTAATGCCGTTTGGATTGAAGAATGCCGGGGCAACTTACATGAGGGTAATGACCACAATGTTCCACGATATGATGCATCGAGAAATTGAAGTATATGTGGACGATGTCATCATAAAGTCCGGAAAACAACTTGATCATGTGAGAGATTTGAGGAAGTTTTTCCAAAGACTCCGGAGGTACAATTTAAAGCTCAATCCGGCGAAGTGTGCTTTTGGAGTACCTTCAGGAAAGCTACTGGGGTTTATTGTGAGTCGGCGAGGTATTGAACTGGATCCATCGAAGATCAAGGCTATTCAAAGTCTACCTCCGCCGAAGAACAAGAAAGAGGTCATGAGCTTATTAGGAAGGTTGAATTACATTAGTCGGTTCATTGCTCAATTGACATCAACATGCGAGCCGATCTTCAAGTTGTTAAAGAAAGATGCGGCGGTGAAATGGACCGACGAGTGTCAGGAAGCCTTCGACAAGATCAAAGAATATTTGGCCAATCCTCCGGTGTTAGTTCCTCCAGAACCAGGGCGTCCTCTGATTTTGTATTTGACGGTGCTGGATAACTCTTTCGGTTGTGTACTGGGTCAACATGATGAGACAGGCAAGAAAGAACAAGCCATCTATTACCTCAGCAAAAAGTTACATCCTACGAGGTGAAGTATACCCAACTGGAGAGAACTTGTTGTGCATTGATTTGGGTGGCTCAGAAGCTAAAGCATTATTTGTCAGCATACACCACGTACTTGATATCACGACTGGATCCTCTCAAGTATATATTTCAGAAGCCTATGCCTACGGGAAGACTGGCCAAATGGCAGATTCTGCTCACGGAATTCGACATTGTCTATGTAACTCGTACGGCAATGAAGGCACAAGCTATTGCGGACCACTTAGCCGAGAATCCGGTGGATGATAAATATGAACCATTGAAAACATACTTTCCGGATGAAGAGGCAATGCTTGTCGAAGGGATGGAGCAAGAGGAGAGGCCAGGATGGAAAATGTACTTTGACGGAGCTGTCAACAGCAGAGGCGTTGGTATCGGAGCGGTACTCATTTCAAGTACGGGTCAACACTATCCCGTTACAGCTCAGCTTCGATTTTTCTGTACCAACAATATGGCCGAATATGAGGCGTGCATCTTGGGATTAAGGATGGCAATTGACATGGGTATTCAAGAGATTTTGGTCATGGGTGACTCGGATCTCCTGGTACACCAAATTCAAGGGGAATGGGAGACACGAGATTTGAAATTGATACCATATCGGTATTGTTTGCACGAGTTGTCTCAAAGATTCCGGTCTATAGAGTTCAAGCACATCCCAAGAATGCACAATGAGATTGCAGATGCTTTGGCCACATTGTCCTCTATGTTGCATCATCCGGACAAGACATATATAGATCCACTCCAGATCCAAGTCCGAGATCAGAATGCTTATTGCTTCGTCGTGGAAGAAGAGTCGGATGGAGAGCCGTGGTATCATGATATTAGAGAATACTTGAAAGCTGGCAAATACCCGGAGCAAGCCACAGGAGACCAGAAGAGAGCCATCAGGCATCTAGCCAATGGATCTTTCCTCAGTGGAGGAGTGGTATACAAAAGAACACCAGATCTAGGTTTGTTGCGGTGTGTAGATGCACAACAAGCAAATGAAATCATGATTGAAGTACATGCTGGAGTATGCGGACCCCACATGAGCGGATATGTTTTAGCAAAGAAGATCTTGAGAGCGGGGTACTACTGGCTCACTATGGAGCGTGATTGTATCAGGTATGTAAAGAAATGCCATCAATGCCAGGTACATGGGGATCTGATCCACTCTCCGCCTTATGAGTTGCACACAATGTCGGCACCTTGGCCCTTTGTTGCTTGGGGCATGGATGTCATCGGCCCAATAGATCCAGCCGCTTCTAATGGACACAGGTTCATTCTAGTTGCAATTGATTATTTCACCAAGTGGGTCGAAGCTAAGACATTCAAGGAAGTGACGAAGAAAGCGGTAGTGGATTTTGTGCACGAGAATATCATATGCCGATTTGGAATCCCCAAGGTGATTATCACAGACAATGGAGCCAATTTAAACAGTCATCTCATGGCGGAAGTTTGTGAAAGGTTTAAGATCACGCACCGCAATTCCACACCTTACAGGCCAAAGGCGAATGGAGCGGTAGATGCGGCTAACAAGAATATCAAGAAGATTCTCCGAAAAATGGTGGAGGGATCCAGGCAGTGGCATGAAAAGTTACCCTTTGCTCTCATGGGTTACCGCACGACGGTACGTACTTCTATCGGAACCACACCTTATACCCTGGTGTATGGAACAGAGGCCGTTATACCCGCAGAAATAGAAATACCGTCATTGCGAATTATAGCCGAATCCGAGATAGATGACGATGAATGGGTAAAGGCCCGGTTAGAACAGTTGAATTTGATTGATGAGAAGAGATTGGCCGCGGTCTGCCATGGACAGTTGTATCAGCGGAGAATGGCCAGAGCATATAATAAGAAGGTACGACCTCGAAAGTTTGAAGTTGGACAACTGGTATTGAGGCGTATCTTACCACATTGGGCAGAGGCAAAAGGCAAGTTTGCGCCGAATTGGCAGGGACCATTTGTGGTATCACGGGTGTTGTCCAATGGAGCATTATATTTAACGGATGTTGAAGGAAAGTGCGTAGAGACTGCTATCAATTCGGATGCGGTCAAAAGATACTATGTATGATTCCTTTTCAATTGTATGTTTTGTATTTTGTTGTGATTTTGGAATTGAAATGACGAAGGCATTTTATTCTCTATCCAAACACTTTATCCATTGATAACCCCTTTGAGCCTTATTGAATGAATTCTTTCATATCCCTCTCTCGGAATTGCTCTAGTGCAATAAGATCGAAATTGCCAGAATGAAAAATGAAATGATGGAAAAATGAAAAAATGATGAAAAAAAAAAATGAAAAATGAAAAATGAAAAATGAAAAAAAAAAATGAAAAAAAAAAGAAAAAGACAAAAAATCGGGAAAAAGTCAAAAAGAAATCCATCTAACTTATGAAGTTGGATGAACTACGTCTGACTTGATCCCGAAAGGGTACGTAGGCAGCCTCTCTGAGGTTCAGTCACAATAAAGAAAAAAATCCAAAAAATTCCCCACATATTGAAACCGGGGCAGAAGTTATGTTTAATAATTCCGAGAGTTGTAAATATTTTTAACCCTCGTTGAAATTTTGAGCCTTTATATCTTTCTTTCTTAACCCACCCAAAAGCCACGTTGCAGTCCAAAGAAAGACCTTCTGATCAATTTTGAAATGATAACAAATACAACGAAGGAGGAGCGAACCATCGGATAATACCCGTGGTACAGAAAACAAAATACAAAAGAAAAAAAAATGAAAAAAAAAAAAGAAAATACAAAGAATGAGAGAGTCTCATCAGTGAAAACCTTAGCCGGCACTGTGAGGCGATTGTGAGGTTGAGAGAAATAAAATGAGAGAGTCTCATCAGTGAAAACCTTAATCGGCACTGTGAGATGATTGTGAGGTTGAGAGAATAAATGAGAGAGTCTTATTGGCGAAAACCTTTCGAGGCACCGTGAGGCGACCATCAGAAAAGAGAAAAGGCAACAAAAAAGAGTACCGGTTTGAGTCAAAGGCAATTCAGAGTCTGAATAATGATTGGAACGAACTGGGTCAGAGTTTAAATACATGGCATGGTCAGCGGAATCAGCCAGCAAATACCCAGATAAGTTTTGTCATCTCTCCAAAATACCCTTACCTTTCTTTCATTTTTTTGCATTTCATTGTTTACCCTTTTGAGAGCTAACTACCAGCTCCTGATAACGGAAGTTGAAACAACACTGGATCAGAAAGGATAGAAGATTGGGGAAAGGAATAAAGAAGCTTGGCAAACATGGCCAAAGAAAAAGAAAACAAAAACAAAAATGGAGAAATGAGAAAAATACAAAAAGAGTCTGCAAGGGACAAGAAGTCGAAAGCCATGCAACATGAGAAAGCAAAAACAAAGGAAGCAATAAGAAGTGGGGACGGCAGATGCCAGTTGCCAGCAGTTTATATCTAATAAATTTTGTTTCATGCAGGAACAAATTGTCACTAATCACTTTAAAGTGAATGTGACCAATGTGGAAAATTTAAAATACCAAAAAGAGAAAGTCCGCCGAATAAGTGGAGAAATTCACGGGCAAGAGATAAGTTGGTAAAAAGAAAATACCAAAAAGAGGAAGGTAACATCTTTTAAAATCGGCTCCCCAGTCCTCAGGCTGAGGGAATATTTTTTGCATTCGCATTGCACGTTTAAATTCAGTTAGGCGCCCACCTTCTAATACGGGAATATTTTTCTGCATTCTGCATTGCACGTTTAAATTCTGTTAGGTGCCCACCTTCTAATACGGGAATATTTTCTGCATTCGCATTGCACGTTTAAATTCTGTTAGGCGCCCACCTTCTAATACGGGAATACTTTTCTGCATTCGCATTGCACGTTTAAATTCTGTTAGGTGCCCACCTTCTAATACGGGAATACTTAAGAGGAAGGTAACATCTTTTAAAATCCACTCCCCAGTCCTCAGGCTGAGGGAATATTTTCTGCATCGCATTGCACGTTTAAATTCCGTTAGGTGCCCACCTTCTAATACGGGAATATTTTCTGCATCGCATTGCACGTTTAAATTCTGTTAGGTGCCCACCTTCTAATACGGGAATATTTTCTGCATCGCATTGCACGTTTAATTTCTGTTAGGCGCCCACCTTCTAATACGGGAATATTTTCTGCATCGCATTGCACGTTTAAATTCTGTTAGGTGCCCACCTTCAAATACGGGAATACATTTCTGCATTGCACGTTTAATTTCTGTTAGGTGCCCACCTTCTAATACGGGAATACTTTTCTGCATTCGCATTGCACGTTTAAATTCTGTTAGGTGCCCACCTTCTAATACGGGAATATTTTTCTGCATCGCATTGCACGTTTAAATTCTGTTAGGTGCCCACCTTCTAATACGGGAATATTTTCCGCATCGCATTCGCACGTTTAAATTCTGTTAGGCGCCCACCTTCAAATACGGGAATATTTTTTGCACATCATGGAAAAGCCCACACTGGGGCAGAAAAAGAAAAAAAAAGGGGTTGTTTGTTGTTTTGTTTTGAGCAGGTTCAGCTCGAGATCAAGAAAAACAAGAAAATCAGCAAAAAAAGAGTCATCAAGAAAAACAAGAAAATCAGCAAAAAAAAAAGGAGTCATCAAGAAAAACAAGAAAATCAACAAAAAGAGAGTCAACAAGAAAAACGAGAAAATCAACAAAAAAAAGAGTCAGCATCAAAGAAAATCAACAAAAAAGGAAGATTCTGCATCACCGGAAAGGGAAGAAGAGCAAAAGCTAGATTAGGAACAATTGTAATTGTAGGATCTTAGCTTAGAATAACTTCTTCATTTTACATTCTCCCCCCCCCGGTGTAATAAGGAGTAAGTCAGCAGGTCTCAACAGTGTCAATGCAACAGTGAGTCTGGTAGTTTTAAACTGCCAGACCTTCCCGAACTACACCGACCTGATTCCTGTTTAGCCCAGGATATGTAGGCAACCTCTAAAGCAGGGTGCGGTCAAAAGGTTTTCCAAAATGCTTTTACGGAATATTCCAATGTGCAAAAATCTCTCATTACTTCTCACTTGTCTTTGCACCGAAACTCTTCGTGTTCCCGAGCAAAGAGGGGCAGCTGTGAGCACATGATTTTTGCATTGAGCAATTAATTCCAAAATTAAAATAAAATGTTTTTGAGTGCAATTACTTGCTTTGTTTGAAATTGATTATATTTTTGTGTGTTTGAATAAGTAAAAAAATTAAAAAAAAAATCAAAAAATAGTAGTAATTAATTTGTTAGTTTAGTTAATTAGAAAATTAGCAAAATAGTTTAAATAGGAGAAAATAAAGAAAAATAGCAGAAAAATTGCAAAAAATACTAGAAAATTAGAGTAGGTAGGAAATTAGGTTTTATATTTTTCCATAAAAGAAAAAGAAAAAAAAAGTATAAAAGAAAATACATAAAAATCTTTAAAATCAGAAAAATACAAAAATAGCTTGTGTATAATGAGATTGGGCCAATTGAAGTGAATTGAGAGGCCCAGATGTATTGGCCCAAAGGGATCCGGTCCAATGTTTAAGCTGAGGTGATCTCAGCCGTTCACTTCCTCAAAATCAATGGCTGACAATATTAGATGAATTATAAGGGGATTCGTTAATGTGTGAGATTAGATCTCAACCGTCCATCAGGCCAAATCCAACGGCCAGGAAATAATCTGGAATTAAGTCCAGAGGTAGGTGGGAGACTCAATCTTCACCATTCTTTCAGGCAAGATCCAACGGCTAGAATAATTAGAGGATTTGTTTAATTAACTGAGGTATGAGGATTGATCCCAGCCGTCCAATGGAAATGATCTAACGGAAGAGACCATTGGTCTCTTTAGTAATGGAACGACGTCGTTTCAGTAACGACATTGAGAGCCGTTGATCTTCATCTAACGAACGGCTCAGATCACCTCAACCTCCCCAATTATAAATAGCTTCTGTCTGAAGAAGCCATTCATTTTTTGCAAATACCTAACCCTAGCCGCCCTTAACGTCTTCATCACCTTCAAACCTTCAATCAGAAGCCCTAGCCGGCCATGGAGGCCACCACCTCCACGGTGGTCTCCGGCCACCCTTCTTCATCTCCATCACCCTCCTCTCCTTCTTCTACACCTCAAACCATAGCCAAGACCCTTGAAACCCCAAGAACAGATCCCTCTCTGACAAACTCCGATCATCGGAACTTAGCCGGAAAATACCCAAACAACGAGAAAACACCCCAAACCAATTCCGTTCTGTCCCTTTTGACCTGATCTATCACCCTACCCTGGTAGTTTCTCTCGAATCAGCCTGAAACTCTTCGAATATCCAAAAGAGTGTCGCCGGAAACCTAACTCCGGCGGCTGAAATCCCAACCCCTAATAAAGACCTTACCTTTTACCCTTCCCAAACACCCCTCTGCAACCAAAAAGCCTTAAAGGCTTCGTCTTGAAGCCTAACAAGAAAATCAGAAAGAAAACGGAAAAAAAGAAAACAAGGAATACACCTGAGAGTTTGAAGGAGAATAAAGAAAAGAAACAAAGGAAAAGAAGTCTGAAAAAGAGAGTGATAAAGAGAGGAAAATGGAAAGCTTGGGGGACAGACCCCGCTAAGCTAAGTGCTCCCCTCCCTCTCTATGTCTAGTTGGCTTTCATGTTGTCTGTTTGCTTCATGTTTTCCTTTTGTTAGGTCTAGTTTAGTCTGTCGCATGAATTAGGATTATTTGGTGTTTCATCTTTGTTTGCTTCTCTGTTTTGAGTATTTAATCTTGATATCCCTGTTTTTCTTCATCTGCTGTCTCTATTAGGGTTTCTCATCCTGTTGGTTTTTGACATCTCTTCTATGTTTCTTATCTGTTTAACTTGCATGTTTAGTTTGGTTCTAGTTAGCCATTTGATTTTATTATTCTTCATCTCCCGTTTACACTAGGAATGTTTTCTTTGATGATTGGTTTTCAATAATCTCTTACGTTCTTCTTTTCTGTTAGCTTGCATGTTAGTTTAGATTCGATCTTTGGGAAACCTAGTCTAATGATTCTGATTCTCATTCTGTTCTTCTTCATATTACATGTTAAATTAGGGATTTTTTCTTCATCTACACTTCATGTATTTCCTGTTCATCTTCACTTCTACTATCTGTTCACTTGCATATGTTAGATTAGGTTTAGCTTTTGAAAAGTTTAATGGTTCTGATCATTGTCATTCTTTTCCATTCTGTTAGAGCCATGCTTTCTCCTGAAATTTCTTTATGAGTTTACTTGTATGTGCTTAGTCAAGAACATGTCAAGCATAATTAGGACTTCCAGAAATCCTCTAAGTATAAGGTAGTTTTGACTAAACCTGCTTCATGATTAATTGACACATTGTGTTGTGGAATCTGAGTAACAAGTCTTTGATTGAAATTCAACAATACTCAATCCCTTTCTCTGAGTTTTGATTAATCGATGAGTGATTCTGATTTCATAAATATGTGTGCAATTATGTGAAAATGGCTATATTTGCAACAACCTTGTGTTAAGATGATTACTGTTAATGCTTATTATGCTTAGATGAATTGGTTATAGCTGCTAGTGTTAGGTTTCATGAAAATGGTTAGTTTTTAAATAGGTATTAACTGAAAATGAACATAATTAGGCTATAAGTTAAATAATTGGCTTAAGAATGGTCAACCTTGCAAAGGGTTGACCTATTCTATAAAGCCCTAACACACGGTCCACTTTAAAAGTGGCTGGTTGTGCAAAAGGGCTATGTTTGCAAATGCAGATTAGCCCAGGCTCTCTTTAGAGCCCTGAACAGCAAAGTGGCCAAACCTGTAAAGGTTTTGGGCCCAGCTGTTCAGTAATTGGCCTTAATAGCCAAAGCCAAGTCTCAACTTGAGACTGGCTAAGTTTTAAATAGTTTAACCATAACAATAAAACAGGCTATGCCTGCAATTAGCTTAAAATTGAAATAATTTGGTCTTAATTGACTAGAATTAGATTAAAAGTGGCTAGAATTGAAATAGTTTCTTAAAATAAATCTGGCCAGCCCTTAAATACTAATGCCAGGGCTGGCCATTAGTTAAATAGGTGCAAAACAAGCTGAAAATTGACCTAGGTAGGCTAGTAAATCAGCAGTGCCCTTAGGGGCATAATTGGGTATTAAAAAGGTAAAATAGTAACTAGTTAGAACTTAAAAGGGTAATGGAGTCATTCATGCTCCTGATTTCTGCAATTTTGCAGAGATTTAGGGGTATAATGGTCTCCTAAAAATGGGAAATCTGTAAAAATCTCAAACCCCTAAGGTCATACTAGTAAAAGGCCCTAAAAGAAATCTTTTAGAACCTTCCAGCACATGCTGGAAGGGTTTTTCATAACTAAAATGGGGCTTAAGTGTAGAATTGATAAATTTAGGAGGGGGGAAGTGGGATTAATCCCATACTTCCTCCCCAAGTATTCAGCCCTAAAAATAGCTATAAATATCTCTAAGAAAGGGGCTGAAAAGGAGGTTCCAGCGGAAGAAATCTAAAATATATATCTAGGTTGAAAAATACAGTAATTTGGAGAGGAAAAGAGTAATAGAATAGAAGTGTTCTTCTGGTAGTTTTTGGAGCGAGTACTTGGTTCAATTCTGTCTGGTTTTGGGTCTTTGCTTCAATCATCTGGATTTTTACCTGTTATTGCTGTTGCTGTGTTGCTGTGTTGCTGTGCCTTCTTCATCTCACTGTTGCATTGTTGTTCAAAATCTGCTGTGCTTACCTGCTTTACCCCCTAGACTCATTGGATTTTCTTTGTGATTCAGGTACATGTCTCTTTCACTTGAAGCTGTATTGATGACATTGATGAAATAAAAATGAAGATCCTGATTATATCATATGCTGTCATGTAGTTGTAGTTTTACATTGATTAGTTTCAGTTGTAGATTATTCATTGTAGTCTTTTGTAGTAGCTGAAGAACAAAACCAAACAAAAACAATGTAATAGTATAGTAGTAGTAGTATAGTAGTTCACCATTTAGTTAATTAGGTAAAAATCCTTAAAATGAAGCTAAGTAACTATCACATAGGTTTGTGATGACAGAAGCTCATATAGGAAATCATCAATAACTCTGGCTTCACAAAGAATTTCGTAAACCACTGTCACTTAGTTAATGCCTAAAAAATGGAATAAGAATGTTAAAACGGATAGTGATTCATGAATATCTGAGTTCACAATTTGCCGATGAGCTAAGTTTAAATCATTTATCAATAGTTCAATCATGACAAGTTCTTGAGCCGTTAGATTAAGAATAATTCAAATTTCTTCAATGATTGTTTAAACTGGTGTTTAGTTCATTTGTAAACATAGGCTCAAATCTGATTAAGTTTTAAAAGGATAGATAATTAGATATTGAAACAATTGGGATTAGGAAGAACTGGGGATATAGTATTAAGTATAAGTTGCAATTGAAATTGGTACTGTAATCAGTTCAATCATTTTTAGTTTTCTATGTAATCAAATCGCCCTCTTAGATTAATTATTTACCTTAGAAGCTAGTGTAATAAGAAAGAACGGTCTGTTAGTTTTTGGTGGTAAACATTTGATTTATAATTGATGATCATGAATTGATGTATTGGTTCCTTTACTGAATAAATAAAAATTGCTTTCTGCTTCAAATATTGTGTCTCTGATCTGTTATTTCAATCTTTACCATCGTCATTTGATTTAGGCCCGGTTTTTGTTATGGGTTTGAATTGTTATATGAAATCAACGAAGCCAGCGAGCAGGATGTTAAAAATAGCCTGGGTTTTGAGTACCTGGGCAGTTCGGATGAATATTTAATTGAAGAGAAGACTAGGCCCAATAATAATAAGAACTCGACGGGCCTGGATTATTATAGTGTTAGTAATACGATTAAGGAAAGAACAAGTGTAGAAAACGTAGTTAAATACAAGTATTGAACCCTTTAATGAGAATTGGGACGAGCCTCGCCCGAATAACACCGGGGCCCCCATTTAGTAATGACATAACACAAATAGACCCGGAAAAGCTAATAGCCAATTCCATAGCTTCTCCTAAAAGATTTAAAAGCCGATAGACGTTACCTTAGGGCACGATTTTAATATACCTTCCTATGAACGAGTGTGCACTTGGTGCGACTCAAATCCAAATCTCGGTAAAGCGGAAATACACCAAAAGTCATAGGCGTACTGATTGCGGTATGACTCGAGGCGTGTTTTCGCGATACCGCAAATTCCTAAAAATGATATTTAACGTAAAAGCACATTATGTTGTTAAAATTTATAATTGAGTCAAACAAAAGTCAAGAACGACGGTGGAGCGACCGTGCTAAAACCACGGAACCCGGGAGTGCCTAACACCTTCTCCCGGGTTAACAGAGTTCCTTATCCGGACCTCTGCTTCGCAGACATTTTAAGAGTCAAAATTCCTCGGATTCGGGATTAACCGGTGACTTGGGACACCATTGTCATTCCCAAGTGGCGACTCTGATTAATCTCTAATAAAATCCCGAACCGATTGTCCTTAAATTAGAAAAACTCCTTCCCTTACGTTATTTTATCCGTTTCGGGTAATTGAGCGTCGGGGTATACCCTACAAGTGTATTTATATGCTTCAAGTGTGTTGGGGTAAAAAAAGGGAGGTGTGACAGCAAGTACAAATAAGACTCACGGTCATGCTAGATGCCAGTGTATAGATACTCGTCACCATTCCTATACACCGCACACGATCATTTAGCAAATAGCAACAATAGTACTCTGGTCCTATTCCCTCAAGCCAGGATTAGATCAATTACTTACCTCGGTCCGAAAATAGCAATCAATCCTCTAGCACTGCCTTTCCTCTAGAATCCGACTCCGAAATAATGGTATCTACTCAATTTCAATCCAATAACATCAATTAGGGCTCAATAACACAATCCCATAGCCTAGAAGTGAAATTCCCATTATTCTACCAAAAATAGCAAAATCCGACACCGGGCCCACATGGCCCAAACTCGAGGCTCGAACCAAATTCCAATCACCCATAACCCCACGAGTTAGAATATATGATTTGTTTCACAATCCGACCTCAAATTGAGGTTGAAGCACCCCAAAATCCCACAAGCCCTATTTCTACCCAAAACCCCAAATATCTACCTTGAATTCATGAATTAGACTAGGATTAACTATGATTTAATGAAGAAATAATGAAGAAATGATATTAGGAAACTTACCCAAGGAGCTATGAAGGAATGGGAGCTTGTAGCTTAAACATGGAGGGTGAAGGAAATGAACTCGTGTGTGTTTTGAGTGAATAATTCCGTGCATTATGTTCTGGTTTTATGAAAAATCACTGAGCAAAAATGCCCTATGCGATCACATACAAGGCACTGCGATCGCATAGGGTAAGGGTCTAATGCACTGCGATCGCGTGAGGCCTAATGTGATCGCATAGAGTAAATGAAACAGGGTCTGGGAAATGCTCTATGCGATCGCGAGGGGGGCAATGCGCATATGGTAGGGAAGCTGGGCAATGTGATCGCACAAGGGAGGATGCGATCGCATAGAACACTTTGGGCTCCTAATTTTTAACACTATGCGAATGCAGAAAGACCTATACGATCGCATAGAACAAAATACTAGATACTAGTAACAACTAAGAAAATACCAGATTTTCAATGCAAAACACCCCGAACCACCCCCGAAATCACTCCCGAGCCCCCGGGGCTCCCAGCCAAATGCACACGCTAACTCAACAACATCATACGAACTTGCTCGAGCGATCAAATCGCTAAAATAACATCAAAAATAAAGAATCAACCCCCAAAACTCAAGATTTCATTTCAAAGTTCATAATTTTCTAATTTTAGCTATTTAGGTCTGAAACATGTCAAACAACGTCCAATTTCGACCAAACTTCACACGAAGTGCTTAACCAATATTTAAGACATGTACCAGGCGTCAGAACCAAAATACGAGCCCGATACCTATATTTTCTAACTCATTTTCATTCCCATTTTTCCTTATTAATTTCAAGAAACAATTTAACAGAAAAATTCTTTTACCGGGGTTCTGGACCTCGGATTTTGACTCCGGGTGCATGCCCGAGTCCCATATTTTTCTACATCATCGGTCCGAGCCCGTTTACCAAAAACATTGACCAAAGTCAACTATATCAATAATAATATCATAATTCTTCAAATTTTCCATAGAATTCATATATCTCAACACAAAAACTTTCCGACTTCGCGCCCGGACTGTGCATGCACATCGAGGCAACTGAGAGTGAGGTTTCCAAGACCTCGAAAGCGCGAAAAAAGGGAGAAATATGGTGATGACCCTTTGGGTCGTCACAATATTGTGAAAATTCATACACACACACACACACACACACACACATATATATATATATATATATATATATATATATATATATATTACTCTGACATGTAGTTTATTTTGTAAATAAAATATAGATAAAGTGTAGGACATTAATATACAACCAAAATTTAATAGAATTTGTCTGTGCAACAATAAATTTTAACTTTTACTTAACTCAAAACGTTTCTTTTTGTCTCGAATGTCATAAAATAATTTGTTGGTGCTCTAGTGGTGGGCTTTGATTGGAAGAGATGATGAGAGAAAAATGATGATAAAAGAAATTAAACTTGATAATAAGGTTACACTTTGTGATTTAAAAAGTTTTAATAAAGAAAGAAAAAATTGGTTGGAATTTGGAAATACAGTTGAACAAGTGACATATAATGTGTTCCTTACCATTGATGTTGGTCTCTTGGTGTGGTATTAATTTCAATTCAATATAATTATTGGTATCATACAATATCCACAGTATGCAACTGAAAAAACTGGACTAGTATATGAAGAAAATATGTATTATGCTAGAGAAGAAGTAAGAAATGGAAAGAGAGATTACGAGTTAAACCACTTAAATACAATATAATACCTCTTAAATATAATTTTTATATAATATTGTTCAACTTTCATACAATAGTTAAGTGAATAAAAGAAAAATAAATAAACAACGGTCGACAATTTTTCTACAATTTCCGCAATATAATATTTGCCATGTCTTCTTCTTTTGAGTTTTAATATGAAATTCAGCTAAAATCAAGTCTAATCTTCACCAAAATCCCTCAAATTTGAGAGATAAACTCCAAATTATATTCCCAATTATTTTCAACAACACCCAATCCAAAAAATAATGATTTTAAAAAAATCAAATTCGAATTCAAAGCTTCAAAGTTTTTAATGGTTGCTGGTAGAATTACTGCTCTCTTTTCCTTTGCTTTATATTATTGAAATTTGAGATTGAGAAATAGAGGGAGACATAGAGAGAATTCTCAATTCTTTACAACAACATCCAATACAAATAAACAATGTATGAACATTTCGTTTCCCTGTAAAAACAAATTCCAATCAAACAACATATGAAAATTCCAATCCAAACAAACAACGTATGAAAATATACATAGAAAGGAAATATCAATGTGTGATTTGCGTTGTAGAATATCTGAAAAAATATTTAGTTCCCCGATTTTAGCGCGCCTAAATAAGGTAGCCTATAATTACAGTAATTCCTTATTTAATAAATTGTCTTTGTAGAAATACTATTAACATGATATTTAATATACAAACTATAAACATATTTGGTAATATAATTTCTATACGGTATAGGAACGAAAATTTTCCTTTTATTTTTGTTACTGCTTCGGACTTCTTAATTTGTATCACCATGCCAGTGCATGTTTTCATGCACTGTCCTTCCACTAAATATTCTTAACAGATTATTAATATTGTACAATACAATCATTTTAGTTTTAAAATTTCGGGACTAGAACAAGCAATAGAAGTATTTATAGTAGTGACAACAATTATAAAGCAAAAGCCAATTTCTTTTGGTCATCTGGAACAAGTAGGGAATATATCCAAAATTTTCATAATAAAGAAAGCAAAAAAAGAAAACAAGAAAAATGTCGGAAATGGAAAGAGAGCTGCATTTTCAGAAATCGAGAGCTACTGTATCGCTGACCACTAATGCTGTATTGTGGGTCGTGCTCAGCCCGGGATTGCCTCGGACTCGCGAGACCACGGGCATAACAGTCCGATTCAAACAGTCCGCTCTCAAATAGTCTTTAAGGTCCACTGTAGACCGGTCCTACCCAAATAGACTGCGAGCCCAGGACCGTTTAGCCCGGGACCGACAGGTGGGTCTGAGCCGGTTTAACTAGGCTCAATGATAATATTTTTTAATTTTTTTTTTTAAAAAAAGACTACGGTTAGAAATTTAAAAAGCAACCATTGGCCTGCAATTTCAGCTGTTTGGAATTTTAAAAAATAGTTATTTGGCCCCCAAACTTTGTTTTAGCTCCAAACTTTTTATAATTACATTTTTTTCCTATTCTCAACTATAACTACCCACTCATTCTTTCATTTTTTTCACAAATTCATCAATCTCTCTCTAATTTTCTTTTATAATTGCTTATTTTATTATTGCAATTTTGTGAAAAATTGTGAAGTTTGTGAATAGAAGTCTTCAAGTCTTCAATGATATTCAATTTTCAAGAAGTTGTTCGTCAATTCGGTAAACTCGTTCCAACTCTTAAGTTTTAATATTATAATTTTATTTGTTTTAGTTTGTATAATTATAATTAATATGGTATTTTCTTTGAAAAAAATATTTGGTGGTAAGGAAAAATCTAAAGTTGGTGACTCTAGTCGCCAAACTACTACTCCCCCGGCTCCCCGACCCAGACATGTTACCCGATCTCCTCCATATATTATTCTTGATAGTGATAACCCATATATTTAATTTACCGATAGACAATTTGTCCATGATGTTGCACCAGATCAACAATTAAATAATGAATATATGCTCTTTATCATAATGCAACTATTGATGAAATTGATGAGGAATATGGGGATTTAGATGAAACGCAACCAGATTTAGATGATACACCTACTAGTCCTATTGTTAACCCAACTAATAATAATCCAAATGATGCCCCGCCTGATCCTCTTGTAGAAACCCTTACCTTTAATTGTAACACCCCGCCTATGGCCACACATGGACCCCTCGCAGCGGCGGTGCCGGCCGTGCCACACATGGACACGCAGCCTAAGGAATTGTTACCCTTGGGTATAGGAGCATTCCACGCATAGCGTGACAGCGCCAGCATGACTCCCGATGGTGGGAAATCCGGGTTGTGAGAGCTCAATTGGTGAGAGGTGTGGGAGTAAAATCCCTGAAAAGCCTTGGAGTCTTAGGTTCGATTCCCAGAAGCTGCAGCTATGCGTGGAATGCTCCTATACCCAAGGGTAACAATTCCTTAGGCTGCGTGTCCATGTGTGGCACGGTCGGCACCGCCGCTGCGAGGGGTCCATGTGTGGCCATAGGCGGGGTGTTACAAAAAAGGCGCCTTTTTTGTAACACCCCGCCGAACACACAGCAGCGGCGGTGCCGGCCGTGCCACCGAACACACAACAGTGACACGCAGCCTAAGGAATTGTTACCCTTGGGTATAGGAGCATTCCACGCATAGCTGCAGCTACTGGGAATCGAACCTAAGACCCAAGGCTTTTCGGGGATTTTACTCCCTCACCTCTCACCAATATATATATTGCAACTGTACGCAATGTGACGATTTTAATTAATCATTTCGAGCTTCTGAGGCCTTGAAAACCTCATTCTATGTTGCCTCGATTTGCGTGCACAATCCGGACACAAAGCTGAAAAATATTTATGTTGAAATATGTGAAATATGTGAAAAAGTAGAAGAATTTTGATATTAATATTGATATGGTTGACTTTGGTCAATATTTTTGGTAAACGGACCCGGATCCGTGATTTGACTGTCTCAGAAAATCCGTAGAAAAATATGGAACTTGGGCGTATGCCCGGAATTGAAATCCGAGGTCTAGAACCCCGGTAAAAGAATTTTTCTCTTAAATTGTTTTCTGAAAATGTTTAAGGAAAATGAAACTGAATTTTGATTAAAAAGTACTGGTATCGGGCTCGTATTTTGGTTCCGACGCCCGGTATAGGTCATATATATTGGTTAAGCGCTTCCTGTAAAGTTTGGTTGAAAACGGACGTCGTTTGACGTATTTCGGCCTTAAATTGGAAATTTTGGAAATTATGAAATTTTAAAGAATTCTTGAGTTTTAAGGCTCAATTCATTGATTTTGATGTTATTTTAGCGATTTGATCGCGCGAACAAGTTCGTATGATATTTTTGAGTTAGTGTGCATATTTGGTTTGAATCCCCGAGGGCTCGGGTGAGTTTCGGATAGGTAACGGGATGGTTTTGAACTTGAAATTGCAGCAGAAACTCTGCATTTTTTGCACAGAGATTTTCTTCTATGCGATCGCATAGGTGAGGCTGCGATCGCATAGAGCAAAGATTAGAGGTCCCAAAAATCCTTCCGTGCGATCGCAATAGAGCCCATGCGATCGCATAACTTCCACTTTTCCTCCTATGCGATCGCATACTATCCTTCGCGATCGCATAGAGTAAGACCGAGGCCCAGAATTTCCTTCTATGCGATCGCGTACCATTCCCTGCGATCGCATAGAGTAATTTCAGTTCATCCATTTCCTTCTATGCGATCGCATAAGACCTCCGCGATCGCATAGAGTAATTTTGTTGTCCCCATTTTCCTTCTATGCGATCGCATCACAGGCCCTGCGATCGCATAGAGTAAATTTTCGCCCAGTGAATTTAAGACAGAAAACAGAACAGAAACGGGATAAAAATCCCATTTCTGTTCAACTCTCTTCTCCACAACATTTTAGGCGATTTTTGAGGCATTTCTTCATCAAAGTTCATTGGGTAAGTATTGTTAACTCGTTTTCTTCATTTTTCATCAACATCAATCAAATCCTTAGGCTTAAACATGTATAAATTGGTTGAAAATTTGAGAAATGGGTATAGTTAGGGCTTTCAAAGAATTTGCGATTTAGACCTCGTTTTGGAGTCGAACTTAAGAACAAATTGTATATTTGAACTCATGGAAGATTGGGTGAACTTGTTTTGGTTCGAAACTTGAGTTTCGATTATGTGGGCCCGGGGTCGGTTTTTACTATTCCGGGCAGAATGTTGTAAAAACCATATTTAGCAATATGAACTAGTTTGTTAAGTAGAATTGATGATATTAAATCAATTGTGTATAGATACGATTGGATTGGATTCAAATTCAAAAGGAAAAGGCATTGCTACGGATTGAATCGTTCGTAAACTTTCGAGGTAAGTGTTTGTTCTATCCTAGCTTGAGGGAATAGGATTATGTGTTATGTGTTATGTGATCGAGTGCGGTATATGGGCTGTGGTGACGAGCATCCATACATTGGCGTCTAGTATGACCGTGAGTCGTTGGAAAATGATATTTTGAGATATATTACAGGTGAATCGTTATTGTTCTCCCTTGTTGGGACTTGTTGTGAAGATAATTATTGATTGCCCTTGATGGGACGATTTATGAATTGTTGTTTCTTTCTCTGCCCTTAACTGTGATTGTTATTTGGGTGAGGAAGAGTGATAATGCACGAAGGGTGATGCCGTGCCATGTTTATTTATTTGTGCACGAAGGTTAATGCCGTGCCATGTTTATTTATTGATTATGCACGAAGGATCATGCCGTGCCCTGTTATTGAACCATGTACGAAGGATCATGCCGTACTATGGATGTGAGGATGAGAGTAAAAGCACGAAGGGTGATGCCGTGTACTTTATTTGTTTATTTGGTGATGAGAGTAAAAGCACGAAGGGTGATGCCGTGCAATTGTTTGCTATTCCTTGACTTGATATTACTTGTTTTTCCATTATATTTTATTTGGGTGATGCCGTGCAATTGTTTGCCATTTCTTGACTTGATATTACTTGTGTTCCCATTATACCTTGTTTTCCTTGTGAACTTATTTGATTGTTATTTGGGTGAGGAAGAGTGATAATGCACGAAGGGTGATGCCGTGCCATGTTTATTTATTTATTTATGCACGAAGGATCATGCGCGTGCCCTATTATTGAACCATGTACGAAGGATCATGCCGTACCATGGATGTGAGGATGAGAGTAAAAGCACGAAGGGTGATGCCGTGTACTTTATTTGCTTATTTGGTGAGGATGAGAGTAAAAGCACGAAGGGTGATGCCGTGCAACTGTCTGCTATTTCTTCAATTGATATTACTTGTGTTTACATTACACTTTTTTTTCCTTGTGAAATTATTAACCGTGGTTAATTGTTGAATTCTTTAAGATATTCCTTATTGTGTTAATACTTGATTATTTCTTGTTATTTTGTGGTACACATATATATATATTGAATTGCACGGGGTTATGTGGGTGTCTGGTCCTAGGCTTGTCACTACTTCGCCGGGATAGGCCAGGCACTTACCAGCACATGGGGTCGGTTGTGCTGATGCTACACTTCTGTGCGTTTTTGCACAGGTCGAGGTTACGATCAGGAGCAGCAGCAACAGTAAATAGATTGCGTGGGAGTTGATCATATTTGAGACCGAGGTAGCTTGCAGACGCCCGCAGGCCCGAAGTCTCTCTCTTTATTTATGTTATTAGCTGTAGTCTCTTTGTTCCGAGACAAACAGAATTATGATATATTTCTTTCAGACTTTTATGTGTAGTATTCCATAGTAGTTTGTGAGTTGGTGACTCCACGTCTTGGGTAGAGGATTTCAGTATGATTTTCACCGTGTGATTTGTTATTCCGCATTTATTTAATTAAAATTTTGTTAAAAACGGGATAGTATGAATACAATGGCTTGCCTAGCTACCACGAGTAGGCGCCATCACGATCCCGATGTTGGGGGAAAATCCGGGTCGTGACAAGTTGGTATCAGAGCTCTAGGTTACATAGGTCTCACCACTCACGAACAAGCTTAGTAGAGTTTGAGAGGTAGGTACGGAGACGTCTGTACTTGTCCTCCGGAGTCTATTGAGTTAGGAAAGAGTCTCTCATTTGTTCTTTCTTATCGTGCGAATTTGTTCTTCAAAGTGTTAAGTTAAATTTCCACTCTTGTCTTCCCACGAATGGCGTAGTCACGTACCGCTTATCCAGTCGAACAATGGCACAGGCTGGTGATAGATCAACTATGCCTTCAAAAGTTTTACAGAGGACAAGTTTCACCAAAGTCTTCGCTGCCACCTTCAGCGGTGCATCTTTTGAGAACCCACGAGATTGTGCTTGACAGTTCTTATGAGGAATTACAGAACGTGGGAATAGTCGAATGCGAGGAGTTCATTTTACTGTGCTACAGAAGGCACACAGAAATAGTGGGAAGATAATGTATTTACCACATCAGTTATGGTCCCAACGGAAGATGCAATTATATGAGGAGATCACCTAATAAATCGTGTTGGGTTTCAACGGACCTTGACGTCCGGTCGATGTGTTGGAGTTGTGAAGGACAAATATGATGAGTTATTGGAATGTATATATATGGTATGGAAATGTCCTCCAAATAATTTATACATATTTAAGGTTGGTTCTTTTCATGGGGTAAGGATCGCCCCCAGAAGAATAACGAAGAGTTTGTGAGTAAACGGGGTAGCTCAACGGTGTTAAGCCAACATAGCAAAAGAGGAAATTGGCCATCAATGTTTGTGACAAGATTACCAAGAGGGCAAGCCGGCCAATGCAACGCTATCTACTAAACTCTATTTTTAGAAAATGTTATGAAGACGTCACCCCGAGATTCTCTGCAATATGTAGTATATGCGATCTGAACGGTTGTACCAGGTCACAATGACTGTGTCCGAATATATATTGCCATGAGCAATAAGTTAACTGATCCTTAAAGGAATTACTGTGAATGTGGAATATTGGAGAAATACAATTTTAGGAAAGCACTCAGGCTACACGCTCCATTGCAGTTAATAATTATCCTACATGGCCAGCCAGATGTAGAGGTTATGATGTTAGAGGTGGAGGTGAAAATCCTAGAGGTGGAGACCCGACCATTGATATAATTTTTATGATATGAGGGAGGTCACTACACCAAATGTGGTCATCACACGTATAATTCAGATTGTTATAGACAGAATAATTTTTCCCTTAATTTAATTTGGTTTTTGAAAGAAAATTTAGGCGAGTCCTTTTAACATGCTCCATTCATGAGCGAGCATGGTAATCATCAAACCTACTTAGGGAAATACTCACGTTGAGATATTACATGAGGATAGACATCCCTATTATTAGGTGTTAGTCACTAAAATATCCATGAGGCTAAGAGTGACTTTATATTACTTATTACAGTATGTTTTGATATAATTCTCGGAATAACTAATTTTAATCGTTAATTGTGTGCCCTATCAGTATGAGGGTTCATTTTATGTCGTGATTATCTTTGACGGACAATTATTGAAAGGAAGAAAGAAATGAAATGAAAAATTTCAGATTATATGATGTGCAAGCACTGTGATTCAGAGTTGAGGATGAGATCCTCCAATTTTTGGCATAATGTGAAATATTTCTAAGCCGAGCTTCAAGTTGCGGTGGATATCATATGAGGACTGGGTCCTGGTAGTAAGAGTTTATGTGTTTAAAATTCTTCTTTTATGAATTAATACTTTCGTATCGCATTCGTAAATAAGAGTCATGTCCGTTAGGACTATTTGACAATTCTTGTATAGTTTCTATTCATATTAGCCATTTCTATTTTGAAACCATTGAGCTTAGACTTTGAGACGAGCACCAGGTAAGGATAAATATGACGCATTAATTCGGGAAAATAATCACGAGGTCACCATACCTCATTCTGAGTAAAGTGGGATTTGTAGAATAAGGTATTTGATAACAGGGTTAATTGACAATGTTGTAATTTAAGAATAACTCTTATGGCCAGACTTCAGAGTCATGGATATGTGCATACGCATGAGTGTGTTCGTGCCTTATTTAGACTTGTTCGTTGTAGTCTTCATTGTTTCCATATTGACATACTCCTGCAGTCATGAGGAGCATGCGCAACATCTCGGAGTGACTTTGCAGACTCTGAAAGATAGCCAACTATATGCAAAAATTTTGAAGTGTGAATTTTGGCTAAGTTCAGTTGCATTCCTGGGTCATATTGTGACGGCAGCAGGTATTCAGGTTGATCCGAAGAAGATTGAGGCAGTCAAGGACTGACCTAGACTAACATCAGCCACAGAGATTTGGAGTTTCGGGCTATTATCGCCGATTCGTAGAAGGATTTTCGTCTATTGCAATCCCACTGACCAGATTGACACAGAAAGGTGTTCAATTTGAATAGTCGGATGAATGTGAGGCGAGCTTTCAAAAGCTCAAGACAGCCATGACTACAGCACCGGTATTGATTTTACCCACAAGTGCGGGACCTTATACCGATTATTGTGCTTCTTTCCGTATTGGGCTTGGTACAGTGTTAATGCAGGATGGCAAGGTTATTGCCTATGCTTCGAGGCAGTTGAAGATGCATGAAAAGAATTACCCAGTGCATGATCTAGAATTTGCGGCGATTATTCACGCATTGAAGATCCGGAGGCATTATTTGTATGGTGTAGTATGTGAAGTATACACCGATCATAAGAGTCTTCAGTATTTGTTTAAACAAAAGAGTTGAATTTGAGGCAGAGAAGGTGGCTGGTATTGCAGAAAGATTATGATGTTACCTTTTTATATCATCGGGGAAAAAGCAAACGTGGTGGCTGACGCTTTGAGTAGGAAGTCAGCCAGTATGTGCAGTCTTGTTTATATTCCAGTCAGTCAGAGACCATTAGCTCTAGATGTCCAGGCCTTAGCCAACCGGTTCGTGAGATTAGACATTTCTGAACCTAGCAGGGTGTTAGCCTGCACAGTCGCTCGTTCTTCTTTATTAGAGCGTTTCCGTGAGAGGCAATTTGATGATCCTCATTTGCGTGAGTTGAGGGATACAGTACAGCGGGGAGGTGCCACACAGGTGAATCTAGATGATGATGGGGTATTGAAATTGCAGGGTCGAGTTTGTGTGCCCAATGTCGAAGGGATTCGAAAGTTGATCTTAGCAGAGGCCCACAGTTCGCGGTATTCTATTCATCCAGGCGCCGCGAAGATGTACCAGGACTTACGGCAACACTATTGGTGGCGCAGAATGAAGAAAGATATCGTTGCGTATGTCGCTCGGTGTCTAAATTGTCAGCAGGTGAAATATGAGCACCAGAGACCTGGTGGTGTATTCCGGAGGATTGAAATTCCCGAGTGGAAATGGGAGCGGATCACTATGGACTTCGTTACTGGACTTCCTTTGACTCGGAGGAAATTTGATGCTATTTGGGTCATTGTTGATAGGCTGACCAAGTCAGCACACTTTATTCCAATATCTGTCTCCTACTCGTCGGAGAGGTTAGCGGAGGTTTACATTAGGGAGATTGTTCGTCTCCATGGGGTGCCAGTATCTATTATCTCCGATCGGGGAACGCAGTTTACCTCGCGGTTCTGGAGAGCGGTCCAGCAGGAGTTAGGCGCCCAGGTTCAGTTGAGTACAACATTTCATCCTCAGACGGATGGCCAGTCAGAGGACTATTCAGATTCTAGAAGACATGCTTCGAGCATGTGTTATTGATTTCGGAGGCTCGTGGGACCAGTTTCTACCATTAGCAGAGTTCGCCTACAATAACAGTTACCAATCTAGCATCCGGATGGCTCCGTATGAGGCGTTGTATGGTAGGCGATGTCGATCACCAGTTGGATGGTTTGAACCGGGAGAGGCTCGGTTGTTGGGTACAGACTTAGTTCAGGAGGCCTTGGATAAGGTCAAGACTATTCAGGAGAGATTGCGTTCAGCTCAGTCCAGGCAGAAGACTTATGCGGATCGTAAAGTTCGAGATGCGGATTTCATGGTTGGTGAACGAGTATTGCTCCGAGTGTCGCCTATGAAGGGCGTGATGAGGTTTGGGAAGAAGGGCAGAGCTCAGCCCTAGGTATATTGGTCCATTTGAGATTCTAGACGAGTGGGAGGGGTGGCTTACAGACTAGCTCTGTCGCCTAGCTTATCAGCTGTGCATCCAGTTTTTCATGTATCTATGCTTCGGAGATACCACGGCGATCCCACACATGTGTTAGACTTCAGCACTGTCCAATTGGACAATGATTTATCCTACGAGGAGGAGCCGGTGGCCATTCTAGACCGGCAGGTTCGACGATTGAGGTCGAAGAGTTATCCTTCTGTGCGTGTTCAGTGGAGAGGTCAGCCTCCTGAGGCATCGACCTGGGAGTCAGAGTCTGATATGCGGAGCCGCTACCCACATTTGTTTCCTGACTCAGGTACTTCTTTCTTTTGTCCGTTCGAGGACGAACGGTTGTTTTAGAGGTGGAGATTGTGACGACCCGAAGGGTCATCACTTATTTAATTAATCATTTTGAGCTTCTGAGGCATTGAAAACCTCATTCTATGTTGCCTCGATTTGCGTGCATAGTCCGGGCACAAAGCTGAAAAATATTTATGTTGAAATATGTGAAATATGTGAAAAAGTAGAAGAATTTTGATATTAATATTGATATGGTTGACTTTGGTCAACATTTTTGGTAAACGGACCCGGATCCGTGATTTGACTGTCTCGGAAAATCCGTAGAAAAATATGGAACTTGGGCATATGTCCGGAATTGAAATCCGAGGTCTAGAACCCCGGTAAAAGAATTTTTCTGTTAAATTGTTTTCTGAAAATGTTTAAGGAAAATGAAACTGAATTTTGATTAAAAGGTACTGGTATCGGGCTCGTATTTTGGTTCCGACGCTCGGTACAGGTCATATATATTGGTTAAGCGCTTCCTGTAAAGTTTGGTTGAAAACGGACGTCGTTTGACGTGTTTCGGCCTTAAATTGGAAATTTTGGAAATTATGAAATTTTAAAGAATTCTTGAGTTTTAAGGCTCAATTCATTGATTTTGATGTTATTTTAGCGATTTGATCGCGCGAACAAGTTCGTATGATGTTTTTGAGTTAGTGTGCATATTTGGTTTGAATCCCCGAGGGCTCGGGTGAGTTTCGGATAGGTAACGGGATGGTTTTGAACTTGAAATTGCAGCAGAAACTCTGCAATTTTTGCACAGAGATTTTCTTCTATGCGATCGCATAGGTGAGGCTGCGATCGCATAGAGCAAAGATTAGAGGTCCCAAAAATCCTTCTGTGCGATCGCAATAGAGCCCATGCGATCGCATAACTTCCACTTTTCCTCCTATGCGATCGCATACTATCCTTCGCGATCGCATAGAGTAAGACCGAGGCCCAGAATTTCCTTCTATGCGATCGCGTACCATTCCCTGCGATCGCATAGAGTAATTTCAGTTCATCCATTTCCTTCTATGCGATCGCATAAGACCTCCGCGATCGCATAGAGTAATTTTGTTGTCCCCATTTTTCTTCTATGCGATCGCATCACAGGCCCTGCGATCGCATAGAGTAAATTTTCGCCCAGTGAATTTAAGACAGAAAACAGAACAGAAACGGGATAAAAATCCCATTTCTGTTCAACTCTCTTCTCCACAGCATTTTAGGCGATTTTTGAGGCATTTCTTCATCAAAGTTCATTGGGTAAGTATTGTTAACTCGTTTTCTTCATTTTTCATCAACATCAATCAAATCCTTAGGCTTAAACATGTATAAATTGGTTGAAAATTTGAGAAATGGGTATAGTTAGGGCTTTCAAAGAATTTGCGATTTAGACCTCGTTTTGGAGTCGAACTTAAGAACAAATTGTATATTTGAACTCATGGAAGATTGGGTGAACTTGTTTTGGTTCGAAACTTGAGTTTCGATTATGTGGGCCCGGGGTCGGTTTTTACTATTTCGGGCAGAATGTTGTAAAAACCATATTTAGCAATATGAACTAGTTTGTTAAGTAGAATTGATGATATTAAATCAATTGTGTATAGATACGATTGGATTGGAGTCAAATTCAAAAGGAAAAGGCATTGCTACGGATTGAATCGTTCGTAAAATTTCGAGGTAAGTGTTTGTTCTATCCTAGCTTGAGGGAATAGGATTATGTGTTATGTGTTATGTGATCGAGTGCGGTGTATGGGCTGTGGTGACGAGCATCCATACACCGGCGTCTAGTATGACCGTGAGTCATTGGAAAATGATATTTTGAGATATATTACAGGTGAATCGTTATTGTTCTCCCTTGTTGGGACTTGTTGTGAAGATAATTATTGATTGCCCTTGATGGGACGATTTATGAATTGTTGTTTCTTTCTCTGCCCTTATCTGTGATTGTTATTTGGGTGAGGAAGAGTGATAATGCACGAAGGGTGATGCCGTGCCATGTTTATTTATTTATGCACGAAGGTTAATGCCGTGCCATGTTTATTTATTGATTATGCACGAAGGATCATGCCGTGCCTCGTTATTGAACCATGTACGAAGGATCATGCCGTACTATGGATGTGAGGATGAGAGTAAAAGCACGAAGGGTGATGCCGTGTACTTTATTTGTTTATTTGGTGAGGATGAGAGTAAAAGCACGAAGGGTGATGCCGTGCAATTGTTTGCTATTCCTTGACTTGATATTACTTGTTTTTCCATTATATTTTATTTGGGTGATGCCGTGCAATTGTTTGCCATTTCTTGACTTGATATTACTTGTGTTCCCATTATACCTTGTTTTCCTTGTGAACTTATTTGATTGTTATTTGGGTGAGGAAGAGTGATAATGCACGAAGGGTGATGCCGTGCCATGTTTATTTATTTATTTATGCACGAAGGATCATGCCGTGCTCTATTATTGAACCATGTACGAAGGATCATGCCGTACCATGGATGTGAGGATGAGAGTAAAAGCACGAAGGGTGATGCCGTGTACTTTATTTGCTTATTTGGTGAGGATGAGAGTAAAAGCACGAAGGGTGATGCCGTGCAATTGTCTGCTATTTCTTCAATTGATATTACTTGTGTTTACATTACACTTTGTTTTTCCTTGTGAAATTATTAACCGTGGTTAATTGTTGAATTCTTTAAGATATTCCTTATTGTGTTAATACTTGATTATTTCTTGTTATTTTGTGGTACACATATATATATATTGAATTGTACAGGTTTATGTGGGTGTCTGGTCCTATGCTTGTCACTACTTCGCCGGGATAGGCCAGGCACTTACCAGCACATGGGGTCGGTTGTGCTGATACTACACTTCGTGCGTTTTTGCACAGGTCCAGGTTACGATCAGGAGCAGCAGCAGTAAATCGATTGCGTGGGAGTTGATCATATTTGAGACCGAGGTAGCTTGCAGACGTCCGCAGGCCCGACGTCTCTCTCTTTATTTATGTTATTAGCTGGAGTCTCTTTGTTCCGAGACAAACAGAATTATGTTATATTTCTTTCGGACTTTTATGTGTAGTATTCCATAGTAGTTTGTGAGTTGGTGACTCCACGTCTTGGGTAGAGGATTTCAGTATGATTTTCACTTTGTAATTAGTTATTTTTATTTTGATAAAAATTTTGTTAAAAACAGGATAGTATGAATACAGTGGCTTGCCTAGCTACCACGAGTAGGCGCCATCACGATCCCGATGTTGGGGGAAAATCCGGGTCGTGACATTAATAGACAACTTTCTAGACGGCCCGAAACATCTCTTGTTTGGCATTTTTTACTCAACTAAGAGAACAAAATAAGGGTAAGCGTAAAACCTGTGGGGCTTTGATGGCGCATAAATATACTGGAGACCATAGTAGTACGGGTAGTTTGACTAGACACATAATGATACACCATAGAGATAAAGCTAGATATATATCTTCAAATGAAAGCGCAGCAAAAGGGGATTAGTGTAGGTGCTGAGGTTAACCCTAGTACCGATCTAATCTAGTTCAACCGAGAATCAACACTGTTACTGTCACGACCCAAACCCTACACTGGTCATGATGGTGCCTCTCCCGAATTCAAGTCCAGCCAACTAACCCAACTCGTCTCTTTCAAAAATAGTTAAGCAAAAATAAACAGTAAACATATGACTTAATAATATTAATCAATAGAATTATAACCCAACACAACACAAATATGAGTGTCACAAGCCACGAGCATCTATCGGTGTATAAACGCAACTACAAGACCTAAAGTATACAAAGCCGAAATAATGAACTAAAAGAGAGAAGAATGGTGTTGCGAACGCATGCAGTGACCTTGCTACTCCTATGGATCAACATCTGATCAGCCAAAACCCGCTAACGGGTGAACAAATACATGCATCTGCATGCGAGGTGTAGGGGATAAAGTGAGTACTTTAACTTAGTGAGTAATAAAAGTAAATAATAACCAAGTAGAAAGAAATAACGTAAAACAACAACCATGCTGTATAGAAGCCAGGTACAATTTTCTGAGAAAACACAGAAATATGTGAAATCTTTAGAAATAACTTAGCTCAGTTCAAATCTCTTTTGAAAATGATCTTTTCAATAATTACGAAAATGATTTCAAAATGGCCAGTGCTGATAAGCACAAAAAATCCGTCCCTTGGGCACAAATACCACAATATAACAGGTAAAAAGGCAAATAAGTATGCAAGATGAACACATAAAAGTTCGCCCTTAGGCAATCCCTAAAAAAAACCGTACCAGCCCCTCGGGCTCACTCTCAACAACACTCTTAGAACAATATCACATAGCAGCCGCTGCGGCGTGCAGCCCGATTCATAGCTCGATGCGGCGTGCAACCTGATCCATATGGATAACTGTGTTCACTATGTGGGTGCAGACTCCGGAAAGGCTCCTACAACCCAAGCGCTATATCACTGCAGCGTGTGGTCTGATCCAATATATACGTATTGCTGTGGCGTGCAGCCCGATCCATATAATATACTGCTGCGGCGTGCAACCCGATCCATATAAGTATCGCTGCGGCGTGCAACCCGATCCATATATAATCCTCACATCCAGGCCCTCGGCCTCACATCACTCAGTGTATCCTCACATCTGGCCCTCGGCCCCACTCAGTCAGAATATCATCACAAGCACCTCCGACATTAGTAAAACAGTAGTCCTCAGCCCAAATTATCGTTTAAAATATCATTTAAGACTCAAATCTGAGTAAAAGTGATTGAGTTGTAAAATAGCAGATAAACAATATGACTGAGTTCACGTAATAAGTCAAAACAACGAGGAAACCCGAAAGGTTTAAATAATTGGAACGAAGCCCAAATGTGGCAATCAACCCAAATCATGTTAATATCAAGTATATTCCAGTCAAATACATGATAAAAATCATCAATCGAGATGAACCAAGTTACAATCCTCAACGGTGCTCTACCCCACGCTCGCTATCTGGTGTGTAAGTCACCTTAATATAGCACTATGGTATGTAAATCCAGGGTTTCAAACCCTCATGATATCATTTATAATCATTACTCACCTCGAACCGGTGAAATCTCTAGCTCGTGACGCCCTTGCCCACCAAATCGACCTCCAGACGCGTCGAATCTATTCAAAATCAGAGCGAATACATCACAATAGGCTAAGGACCCAATCTAAAATAATAAAAAAACATCGAAAATCATGAAACCTGAGATTACAAAACCTGAGCTCCGGGCCCACTTCTCAAAAAATCAGAAAATTAATATCACCGGATTCCTTATCACGCCAAGAGTTCATACATACTAAGAACTCTCAATTCTGAGCTCAAATGACCCATCAAATCCCAATTTGAAATATAAAAAACTCAAGCCCTAGTTCATCAACTTTAGGCTTAATTTCCCATGAATTTCTAGGCCAATTTCATAATATAATCGTGTTTTAAGTTCAAAAATCTTACCTCCAATCAATTCCCCTTAATCCCTCTTCCATTAGCTCTCCCAAGCTCCAAAATCATTCAATAATAGAGGAAAATAACTTAGGCTCACGGAACAAAATGTTTTGAAAACCATTCTGCCCAGCAACTATTTCTTTCTATGCGTTCGCGGAACACCCCTCGCGGTCGTGAAGAACAAATCTTTAGCCCTCGACATTCCTCTTATGCGATCGCGTAGTATCCTATATCACAACACACTCTACGCAAATGAGGCAACTGAGAGTGAGGTTTCCAAGACCTCGAAAGTGCGGAAAAAGGGAGAAATATGGTGATGACCCTTTGGATTGTCACAATATTGTGAAAATTCATACATACATATATATTTATATTTTATTCTGACATGTAGTTTATTTTGTAAATAAAATATAGATAAAGTGTAGGACATTAATATACAACCAAAATTTAATAGAATTTGTCTGTGCAACAATACATTTTAACTTTTAGTTAACTCAAAACGTTTCTTTTTGTCTCGAATGTCATAAAATAATTTGTTGGTGCTCTAGTGGTGGGCTTTGATTGGAAGAGATGATGAGAGAAAAATGATGATAAAAGAAATTAAACTTGATAATAAGGTTACACTTTGTGATTTAAAAAGTTTTAATAAAGAAAGAAAAAATTGGTTGGAATTTGGAAATACAGTTGAACAAGTGACATATAATGTGTTCCTTACCATTGATGTTGGTCTCTTGGTGTGGTATTAATTTCAATTCAATATAATTATTGGTATCATACAATATCCACAGTATGCAACTGAAAAAACTGGACTAGTATATGAAGAAAATATGTATTATGCTAGAGAAGAAGTAAGAAATGGAAAGAGAGATTACGAGTTAAACCACTTAAATACAATATAACACCTCTTGAATATAATTTTTATATAATGTTGTTCAACTTTCATACAATAGTTAAATGAATAAAAGAAAAACAAATAAACAACGGTCGACAATTTTTCTACAATTTCCGCAATATAATATTTGCCATGTCTTCTTCTTTCGAGTTTTAATATGAAATTCAGCCAAAATCAAGTCTAATCTTCACCAAAATCCCTCAAATTTGAGAGATAAACTCCAAACTATATTCCCAATTATTTTCAACAACACCCAATCCAAAAAATAATGATTTTAAAAAAATCAAATTCGAATTCAAAGCTTCAAAGTTTTTAGAGAGAACTACCCTCTATAGCCCCTCAAAAATTTAATAGCCCATGTTTTGACCCACTTTCAAAGAATGGCCATCCGACCCAAACATATTTTATATACTAGCCGAACAGAATATGATAACACAAGTGCTTGTAGCTTAGTGGGTAGAGCGCCTATTTCCTAAGCAGGTGGTCGCAGGTTCGACCCTTACCTAGTGCAATGGAGAAATCTTTTTTTGTGTATCCCAAATATAACTTGTATCGTGAATGTATATTCTGTCTAAAAATATATAAAAATCGTGTATAATGTGTATTTTCTAATATTTTGGAGTGTATCATGTATTTTTGTATAGTGACAGTCGTTTTGTATATATTTTGTATAGTAACATCTATTTTATATATTTTTTGTATAGTGACAATCTATTTTGTATATTTTTGTATAATGACTATCAATTTTGTATATACTTTGTATATTGACAGTCTATTTTACATATTTTCTGTATAATGATATTCTATTTTTGTATTTCTATTGTATAATGCATATTTTCAAATTTCCTTCTAACCTACAAAAAAAACATTTTACTATATTAAGAGTATGTGCTAATTTGCATTTCTCTTTTATTCTTAATTGTTTATTTTTCCCTTTTCCTCCCTTTTTGGTTTCTTATAAATTTTAACTTGAATATTTACGCACATAAAATATTATCCTAGAAATGAATTTGGTTCAAGTTCTGATTTATACAGCAATGATAGAGTTGATATCTATTATTCAATTGGGATAGTACGAACATGGGTATTGCTTTTCGAATGATAAAATATTTATAATTTATTTATTGTACTTGGAAGATCTTAGATTACTGATTCTTATTCTGTTATATACAAAATATGTACCTATGGGTAATGCTTACATGTGGCTTGCAATTTATTGAAGAACCAAAAAAGAAGAAGTGAAATACAGCTTCTAAATGTAGAATTCCAATTCCAAATATATAAACTAATGTAAGATGCAAATTCAAAATTGAGATTACTTTAAAACTCAAAGACGAGCAAAGGATATGAATGGGATGTCATCTACGGTGAGTGGGTGTTTATCTTGGATTCTACTATCTGGCTACATGAATTAAGTGAGGGCGTGGGAAATAAGACGAAGATGGGGAGAATTCTTAGGCTAACCTTTTAATTAGTTTTAGGCTATAAATTATATACTATAATTTTGTGGCTAGGGGTTGATATTAGTTTCTACCGACCGGCTATAAGTGAAGTTTGCTCAAGTTTTTAATGGTTGTTGGTAGAATTGTTGCTCTCTTTTCCTTTGCTTTATATTATTGAAATTTGAGATTGAGAAATAGAGAGAGACGTAGAGAGAATTCTCAATTCTTTGCAACAACATCCAATACAAATAAACAATGTATGAACATTTCGTTTCCCTGTAAAAACAAATTCCAATCAAACAACATATGAAAATTCCAATCCAAACAAACAACGTATGAAAATATACAGAGAAAGGAAATATCAATGCGTGATCTGCGTTGTAGAATATCTGAAAAAATATTTAGTTCCCCGATTTTAGCGCGCCTAAATAAGGTAGCCTATAATTACAGTAATTCCTTATTTAATAAATTGTCTTTGTAGAAATACTATTAACATGATATTTAATATACAAACTATAAACATATTTGGTAATATAGTTTCTATATGGTATAGGAACGAAAATTTTCCTTTTATTTTTGTTACTGCTTCGGACTTGTTAATTTGTATCACCATGCAGTGCATGTTTTCATGCACTGTCCTTCCACTAAATATTCTTAACAGATTATTAATATTGTACAATACAATCATTTTAGTTTTAAAATTTCGGGACTAGAACAAGCAATAGAAGTATTTATAGTAGTGACAACAATTATAAAGCAAAAGCCAATTTCTTTTGGTCATCTGGAACAAGTAGGGAATATATCCAAAATTTTCATAATAAAGAAAGCAAAAAAAGAAAACAAGAAAAATGTCGGAAATGGAAAGAGAGCTGCATTTTCAGAAATCGAGAGCTACTGTATCGCTGACCACTAATGCTGTATTGTGGGTCGTGCTCAGCCCGGGATTGCCTCGGACTCGCGAGACCACGGGCATAACAGTCCGATTCAAACAGTCCGCTCTCAAATAGTCTTTAAGATCCACTGTAGACCGGTCCTACCCAAATAGACTGCGAGCCCAGGACCGTTTAGCCCGGGACCGACAGGTGGGTCTGAGCCGGTTTAACTAGGCTCAACGATAATATTTTTTTTTTTTTTAAAAAAAGGACTACAATTAGAAATTTAAAAAGCAACCATTGGCCTGCAATTTCAGTCGTTTGGCATTTTAAAAAATAGTTATTTGGCTCCCAAACTTTGTTTTAGCCCCAAACTTTTTATAATTATATTTTTTCCTATTCTCAACTATAACTACCCACTCATTCTTTCATTTTTCACAAATTCATCAATCTCTCTCTAATTTTCTTCTATAATTGCTTATTTTATTATTGCAATTTTGTGAAAAATTGTGAAGTTTGTGAATAGAAGTCTTCAAGTCTTCAATGATATTCAATTTTCAAGAAGTTGTTCGTCAATTCGGTAAACTCGTTCCAATTCTTAAGTTTTAATATTATAATTTTATTTGTTTTAGTTTGTTAATTATAATTAATATGGTATTTTCTTTGAAAAAAATATTTGGTGGTAAGGAAAAATCTAAAGTTGGTAACTCTAGTCGCCAAACTACTACTCCCCCGGCTCCCCGACCCAGACATGTTACCCGATCTCCTCCATATATTATTCTTGATAGTGATAACCCATATATTTAATTTACCGATAGACAATTTGTCCATAATGTTGCACCAGGTCAACAATTAAATAATGAATATATGCTCTTTATCATAATGCAACTATTGATGAAATTGATGAGGAAAATGGTGATTTAGATGAAACGCAACCAGATTTAGATGATACACCTACTAGTCCTATTGTTAACCCAACTGATAATAATCTAAATGATGCCCCGCCTGACCCTCTTGTAGAAACCCCTACCTTTAATAGACAACTTTCTAGACGGCCCGAAACATCTCTTGTTTGGCATTTTTTTACTCAACTAAGAGAACAAAATAAGGGTAAGCGTAAAACCTGTGGGGCTTTGATGGCGCATAAATATACTGAAGACCATAGTAGTACGGGTAGTTTGACTAGACACATAATGATACACCATAGAGATAAAGCTAGATATATATCTTCAAATGAAAGCGCAACAAAAGGGGATTAGTGTAGGTGCTGAGGTTAACCCTAGTACCGGGTCTAATCTAGTTCAACCGAGAATCAACACTGTTACTGTCACGACCCAAATCTTACACTGGTCATGATGGTGCCTCTCCTGAAGTCAAGTCCAGCCAACTAACCCAACCCGTCTCTTTCAAAAATAGTTAAGCATAAATAAACAGTAAACATATGACTTAATAATATTAATCAATAGAATTATAACCCAACACAACACAAATATGAGTGTCACAAGTCACGAGCATCTATCAGTGTATAAATGCAACTACAAGACCTAAAGTATACAAAGCCGAAATAATGAACTAAAAGAGAGAAGAATGGTGTTGCGAACGCATGTAGTGACCTTGCTACTCCTATGGATCTACATCTGATCGGCCAAAACCAGCTACCGGGTGAACAAATACATGTATCTGCATGCGAGGTGCAGGGGGTAAAGTGAGTACTTTAACTTAGTGAGTAATAAAAGTAAATAATAACCAAGTGGAAAGAAATAACGTAAAACAACAACCATGCTGTATAGAAGCCAGGTACAATTTTCTGAGAAAACACAGAAATATGTGAAATCTTTAGAAATAACTTAGCTCAGTTCAAATCTCTTTTGAAAATGATATTTTCAATAATTACGAAAATTATTTCAAAATGGTCAGTGCTGATAAGCACAGAATATCCGTCCATTGGGCACAAATACCACAGTATAACAGGTAAAAAGGCAAATAAGAATGCAAGATGAACACATAAAAGTTCGCCCTTAGGCAATCCCTAAAAAAATCCGTACTAGCCCCTCGGGCTCACTCTCAATAACACTCTCAGAACAATATCACATAGCAGCCGCTGCAGCGTGCAGCCTGATTCATAGCTCGATGCGGCGTGCAACCCGATCCATATGGGTAACCGTGCTCACTGTGGGGGTGCAGACTCCGGAAAGGCTCCTACAGCCCAAGCGCTATATCACTGCGGCGTGTGGTCTGATCCAATATATACATATTGATGTGGCGTGCAGCCCGATCCATATAATATACTGCTGCGGCGTGCAACCCGATCCATATAAGTATCGCTGCGGCGTGCAACCCGATCCATATATAATCCTCACATCCAGGCCCTCGGCCTCACATCACTCAGTATATCCTCACATCTGGCCCTCGGCCCCACTCAGTCAGAATATCATGACAAGCACCTCTGACATTAGTAAAACAGTAGTCCTCAGCCCAAATTATCGTTTAAAATATCATTTAAGACTCAAATCTGAGTAAAAATGATTGAGTTGTAAAATAGCAGATAAAAAATATGACTGAGTTCACGTAATAAGTCAAAACAACGAGGAAACCCGAAAGGTTCAAATAATTGGAACGAAGCCCAAATATGACAATCAACCCAAATCATGTTAATATCAAGTATATTCCAGTCAAATACACGGTAAAAATCATCAATCGAGATGGACCAAGTTACAATCCCCAATGGTGCTCTACCCCACGCTCGCTATCTGGTGTGTAAGTCACCTTAATATAACACTATGGTGTGTAAATTCGGGGTTTCAAACCCTCATGATATTATTTATAATCATTACTCACCTCGAACCGGTGAAATCTCTAGCTCGTGACGCCCTTGCCCACCAAATCGACCTCCATACGCGTCGAATCTATTCAAAATCAGAGCGAATACATCATAATAGGCTAAGGACCCAATCTAAAATAATCAAAAAACATCGAAAATCACGAGATTACAAAACCTGAGCTCCGGGCCCACTTCTAAAAAAATCAGAAAATTAACATCACCGGATTCCTTATCACGCCAAGAGTTCATACATACTAAGAACTCTCAATTCTGAGCTCAAATGACCCATCAAATCCCAATTTGAAATATAAAAAACTCAAGCCCTAGTTCATTAACTTTAGGCTTAATTTCCCATGAATTTCTAGGCCAATTTCATAATATAATCGTGTTTTAAGTTCAAAAATCTTACCTCCAATCAATTCCCCTTAATCCCTCTTCCATTAGCTCTCCCAAGCTCCAAAATCATTCAATAATGGAGGAAAATAACTTAGGCTCACGGAACAAAATGTTTTGAAAATCATTCTGCCCAGCAACTATTTCCTTCTATGCGATCGCGGAACACCCCTCGCGGTCGTGAAGAACAAATCTTTAGCCCTCGACATTCCTCTTATGCGATCGCGTAGTATCCTATGTGATCGCAATTCACAGCCTCTTCATACAACGCGATCGCAGGCCCACCGATGCGTTCTCAATGAACAAAACAAGCCAAGACCCCAGGTCCAATAATTCTCTACGCGAACGCGACCAAGCCTACATGTTCGCGGACAACAATTTCCTTACCTCAATGCGATCGCAACACACTCTACGCAAATGCATTGAACAAAAATGCTCTGCCCTAAGAAAGCTCTACGCGATCGCAATAGCACTTATACAATCACAATGAACAAAATACCTGCAGCTGAAGCCTGCACTTTCTGCTATCTTTTAAGGCACAAATTGGTCTGATTGACATTCCGAAACTCACCCGAGGCCCTTGGGATCTCAAGTAAATATGCTGACATATCCCATAACACCATTCAAACATGTTCCAATCTATAAAACACCTCAAATAGCATCAAAACCTTCAATTCACACCGAATTCAAGCCTATGTTTTTCAAAAACTTCCGAAACACGCTTTCGATCAAAAACCAAATCAAAACACATCCGAATGACATGAAATTTTGCACACACATCCCCAATCACATGGAGAAGCTATAACAACTCTTGAAATTTCATTCCGACCGTCGGATCAAAATCTCACCATTCAACCAGAATTCGCCAAAATACTAACTTCGCCAATTCAAGCCTAATTCTACACCGGACCTCCAAAATTATTTCCGATCACGCTCTTAAGTCAAAAGTCATCCCCCTAAGCGAACCGAATCACCAAAAATTGCTTCCGAACCCTCTAACTCAATAGTCAACATGTGGTTGACTTTTCTAAAATAATCCTTTCTTAAGAGACTAAGTGTCTCATTTTTTTACCAAAACCAATCCAAATCAACTCTAACACCAAATACTGAAAATAAAACATGAAGAAGCATAAAATGGGGGAAACAGGATGGTAAATCCTGAGATGTCGGGTCGGGTTGTCACAATTACCGATGTCATTTTATATTACGATCCAATTAAAAATCGTGAAGAATTGGAAAAAATGGTTACTATTATGTGCTTACCCTATAGTTTTTCTTCTAAACCTTACTTTGTGCACTATATTAGAAGAGCTTTTAATCCTATTTATAAAGGATGGCCTCGCGCAACTGTAAAGAGCGATATTTATAAATATAAACATGAATATGAATAATATTTGCGCTATTTATTTACTCATATCGATTGTCGCATTGTTATTACTATTTATATTAGCATGAGTGGTAATGATTGCGATTATCTTACCGTAATCACTCATTAGATTGATGAGGAATGGAAAATGCAAAAGCGCATTATTGCTTATAGAATAATTAATTCACGTGTCACATGTAAATTTATTGCTAACACAGTTACAAATATTTGTAAATATTGTTTCATTAGTGATAAAATAATTTTAGTTTCAATGGATAATGCTTTTAGTAACACTAAATCCTGCATTTGGACTGAATCACAACCGGAGATAGATGAAGCTTATGAAGAAATGCTAGTGAAACTTGCGGAGGATGCTGCTTCGCCCGGAAGTGATGATGAACAAGCTTCTTTTTCTCCACCACCAACGAAAATTCCTCCGAACCTTGAGGAATTTATGAAATTTGTTAGAGATACTATGTATACTAATATGTAACTTGTACTTTGGCACATCTTCTTTATTTTTTTCCTTTTAATGATGGTATTAGCACCTTGTTGTGCTCATTCCATTGGGGGAGGAAGATTAAGAAAGATATTACCATTTTTGTTAATGTCGTAGTAATAAAAATTATAAGACATTTTCTTAAATATTTATTTATAATTTTTTTGTGTTTAAACTTGAATTAGAATATTTAAGTCACAATTATATAATATAATCTACAAGAAATAAAATAAGGTAATATATATATACACACACTAGATGAGGTACGCTCATGCTGAGCACAGGCCCAACACTTTATTTTCTTTACTTGTGTCTGATCATGCACTACACTGTTATAGGACTTGCGAAAAATACTCTGTTGAAACACACAAAAGTGAAGCATAAAATAATCCTTAGAAAATATTAGCAAAGGAACATTTAAAGTCGTACATTACAAAGCCGCAAGAAAAAATAGAAAACTTTTGGATATGTGATAACTTTCTTATATTACATGGACGAACAAAACTAAACTCTGATGTTTTTGACATAATTTTTCATGCATACTTTTATGGAGGATTAAAATTTAACCAAAAGAAAGCATTATTTAGTTGAGAATGAAGAACAAATTCATATTTTTCCATCAATTATAAAGTCAAAAGAAAGATGAGAGTGATCAAGGTAATCTAGAATAATAAATAACTTCAACTTTGGTGAGAAGTCGAATAGATTTTTTGAAGCACAAAAGAAAAGCATGCTAACAATTCAATCTCAAAAAAATAAAAATAAAATAACTTGGATCATCACTGATTGACAAAGTTCCAACAGGTTCCAAATTCCGAAGATATGAAAGTTATTGCTTCACTTAGTTCTTATCCTCTGCAAAATAAAAGAATTGACTAAGTTCATAAGTTTGAAGAATTGACTAATGATCCAGAAGTGCTTATATTCATGGTAAACTTTAAAGTAAATCAACCAAATAAGAAAAATGATATAAAAAATATCGTTACAATATTCCATATAATAGTTTTAGCCAACAAACAATTAAAAAAAAAGAAGTTCAGACTAAATTAGGTAGTATTCTTTAAAAATTAAAAATCAATGGGCCAAAAAAATAGATCTAGGTGATGTCTTTAGACCTTACATTATCTAATTTCCATGTCCTTTCGTTCAGTGGTATGTTTTTTTTCATGTAATTCCTCAAAAAGATATGAAAGTCATGCTTTAATTTTATAAAGATTTAGATTATTAACTTTGCAACTAATAGGTAATAAAACTTCTTTCTTATTGTGTGGTTCTTTCTTTCAAGCGGTCTTGATTAATTATTAAAATATTAAAAAAGAATATAATACATTTGACACAAAATTCTATACACAATTCAATCCATGAGATCCTAAGCCAATCTATTTAATAAAAAATCCAATATTCTAAAATCTTAGGGTTGTACCGACAAAAATTCTAATTTCTTAGAACTCTGTTCCCGGTAGTTTTGCCCTTATATTTTTATGAAGTAAGATAATTTAATTAAATGGCATCAAGAAGATGTATAGCAAAAACTATACAACAATAAAATGTGGCGGCTCATATACAAAAAGTTACTGAGTAACTAAGGAGCAGACACAATCCAAAAAAATTCAAAGCTAGTTACAGGACCTAGTTGAACCAACTAAATAAATGGTTTAGAAATATTTTACCCTCTTGACATGATGTTTATTTGTATTATTCTATTTCTTCAGGTGAAACAAGTTATTTAAGGTAAGTTTATGAGATTTATTATAGAAAGTTACAATGAGAACATGACCTAAACAGAAAAGGAGAGGAAGTGTAGGCTTTTAATTTGAGAAATGAAAAAATTTAACAAACAAATGATCTTTGGATTACTGAAATACTCTAAACATAGGTTGAGAGTGAGGTATTTTGCAAAAAAATAAGTCAGTATCATTTGGCAGTTAGATCTCGCCAAACCTATCATTCACAATACAAAAACTTTTTTTGTGATTCTGGAAAAGATCTCAGTACAAAGCAGCATGTACTGAGACATGAAAACATACCGAATTGACAAATTAAGGACCTGGCTTAAATGAAGCAACTTTGATTTCAACAACATTTTAGAATTCAACTAAAGCTAAGAGCAATGAACCAAAAGTGTGATGACCCGATCCGTTGTCATGAGAGTTACAGCCCCGTTTCCCCCTTATTATGTTGTTTCATGTTTCTATATCTGTATTAGATTCTATCAGGAGAATTTGGATTGATTCTAGTTGAAAATAAGGCATATAGCCTCTTAGAATGGAAGTTGTTTCAGAAAAGCCAACCTGAAGTTGACTATATGGTTAGAGGATCCGGATGTGGATTCCGATGGTTTGGTTAGTTTCGGGAGGTGATTTGTGACTTAGGGGAGCGATCAGAATTGAATCTGGAGGTCCGGTGTATAAATAGGCTTGAATTGGCGAAGTTAGAATTTTGGCAAAATCCGGTTGATAGATGAGATTTTGATCCGGGAGACGGAATGGAATTGAGGATGGAGGGACGGATTTGCATGCCCAATGTTGATGGCCTTCGTGAGTTGATATTGGAGGAGGCCCATAGCTCGCGGTATTCTATCCATCCAGGTGCCGCGAAGATGTATCAGGATTTGAGACATCATTACTATGGAGAAAGATGAAAAAGGATATTGTGAGTCATGTGGCACGGTGCCTCAACAGTCAGCAGGTCAAATATGAGCATCAGTGACCCGATGGCGTGTTTCAACGTATTGATATTACCGAGTGGAAATGGGAGAGGATTACTATAGACTTATTAGTGGTCTCCCTCGGACAGCGAGGAAGTTTGATTCAGTTTGGGTGATTGTGGATAGGCTGACAAAGTCAGCTCACTTCATTCCTGTGTGTACTACGTACTCCTTGGAGCGGTTGGTAGAGATATTCACCTGTGAGATTGTGAGATTGCATGGAGTTCCAGTTTCTATTATATTAGACAGAGGTACTCAGTTTACTTCGCAGTTTTGGAGGATATTTCAGCGAGAGTTGGGTTCATAGGTTGAGTTAAGTACCGCATTTCATCCTCAGACTGACAGACAGTCCGAGCGTACTATTCAGATCCCGGAGGATATGTTGCGTGCCTGTATTATTGATTTCGGTGGTTCTTAGGCTGATTACTTACCTTTCGCAGAGTTTTCTTATAACAACAACTACCTGTCACACCTCTTTTTTACGCTGACCCGCGTGGGCGCAAGATATAAAAGAGAGTTTTTCCAATTAAAGGACAACCAAAACGGGGTTCATTTATTGAGAGATTCGGAGTCGCCACTTGGGAGATTTATGGTGTCCCAAGTCACCGGTTTGAAACCCGAATTGAGGAAAGGTTTGACTCTATTTAATGGTCGGCGAACCAGAAATCCGGATAAGGAATTCTGTTAACCCGGGAGAAGGTGTTAGGCATTCCCGAATTCCGTGGTTCTAGCACGATCGCTCAACTGTCATATTCGGCTTATTTATCTGATTTTTTACAGTTATATACTTAATGCAAATTAATATCCCATTACCGCTTTTATTATATTTATGATTTGCGAAAAGAATGTTGCCTAAAAATATGTTTCGAATCACGTCACATGAAATGCACCCGGATTCTCGACACATTCTTATTCAATATTTTGGGATTTGGATTTGGGTCGCATGAAATGCACACCCGTATTTAAGAAGGTAAAATTATTAAAATACGCGCCTAGAGCGATTACTTATTTACACTTTTGAGAAGGCCATGATATTTGCTAAGAAACGGCACATCTCGAAATCTAAGCACTTTATATATACACTTATGAGGGCCCCTGCGATTTGTGTAACTGTTAGGCGAGGCGCACCTCTAATTCAAATTTAAAGCGAACTACATCCCGCTATATTTATTTAGGAGTTGATTCCAAATTATTTAAAACATGTTACGAGCCACACCACATGAAATGCGCATGTGGTTCCTGACACGCTTTATTTAACATTGTTCAAAATTGGAGTCGGGTCACATGAAATGCACCCCCGATTCCTTTAATCTAATTACGTCGTTCAGTTGAGTGATAACTCACCAATTCCTACAATGTGACAAAATCCTACTCAACTATAACCAATTCGAGCAAACATACGATTAGTTAACTAAGTGAGTAGATTCGAGTCTATGGTGGACAATTATATGGAAAGAACTTACTTTGAATTCAAATAATCCTCAAAGAGCCACTGTCATATATTTTTTGCAAGTTCAAGATATCATTCCTCACGGGTGTTCAAATCACCTTAAACTTTCTGCTTAAACAAATAGCTAATCTCAATTTTAACATAGATCTAGTATTAACAGATTTGGAAATTACACACCATGAATAGAGAAGATTAAACAGAGATACAGCAAGAATAATTGAGGTTTATGTACATATCCAATGATAGTGTATCTTTGATCTAGATACATTTTTTCATAACCAAAACCAGTGAGACAAACTTAATTAAAGAATAACAAAACATACAAACATAAGAACTTTGGACAACTATATGTATTCAACAGACTTAAAAGGGAACTTCAGGCTTCATTCTTTTTCGAACCAAGAAGCTACAATGACAGAGATGTGTACCCGGAATATGGAAGAAGAAAGAAGAGTGAGCAGTGAACAAAGTGTGGCAATCAGCAGTATAGCAGTAACCAAACAACAACCAAAATGTCCCAGCAAACAGACTCCAAAGAGAGAAATCAATGACCAAAAACTCCACTATTTCAAAGAGACCAACAACAAATACTTCCAAATCAAACAGACCCCTATACTTCTGAAATACCCCAGGGGACTTGTGCACCCAAATGATTGAACCACAATTGACTTCAAACAACAATCCAAATACCCAAAGTTCTGCCTATCACTTAAATCCGAGTATGTAACAGAAAAACAGAGAATGCCCTCTATCTTTCAGCTTTAGAATTAATTGAAACTTCCACTCAAACTAGAGACCCTCCTGTATGTCCTAACTCTGCTCTATGTATTTCAGAATATTCAGAAAGCTTCCCCCTTTTACAATTCCCTCTCTAATGTATGTTGTTTTTCCAAAGAGAAAGAAGAGACTCCCTATTCTTTTCAACCTTCTATTTATACTTGAAAAACCAATGACACCCTAAGGTACAATAATCAGAAGACCCACCCCTGCCCATACTCTTCTCTGCCAGCCCATTATATTCTCTGAGTTAACCACTAAGTCTTGTTTAAGTGTGGGCTTAAATCAATTTAAATGCTAAGTGGAAACCTGGTGGAGTGCCCTGCTGTAACAGCAGGTTCCACTAGGCTGTGCAGGGCATCTTAATCTTAAAATATGCCACCTCTGATTAATCACTGATGCTAACAGCCACATCAGATTCAGGACTTAATTTAAAGTCACAAACAATTCAAGAACTTCACTTGGTAATGATTTCGGATCAAATCAACAACATTAATCACTATCCAGTGTTTTAACAGGAAAAACTCGTATAATTAAGCGACGACATTTACTTAATTGATCCCAACATATACAATCAAGAACAAGCAAATGCCAAGCAAACCCGTGATTCATGGTTTTGGACACAACAGTAGACCAACAAATATGAACTAATTGGCTTGACGACCTTAATCACACTAAGCATACCATTCATTTTCAGTCAAAGAAACAACAAGAATCGACTAAATAAAAAGGGTCTATTGGAGATGAAGAACAAAACAGAAAACTAAAAGCAAGAAAAATAAAACTCAACTGATTTAACAAACGGAATATGAAGAAATAAAAGAAGAAATACCATAAGAGAAGACAAATCCGCACTTGAACGACCCCGGACCCGTCTTGGGTTCAATTCGAACTTTGGATTCAACTTGAACTTGGATTCTTCGTTTTTGAGGCCAATGGACCTTAATTGAGATGTTTTCAACAATGAAAACATCCCAATTAAGGTCTATTAGACCTCAATTAGGCAGGAATCGAAGTTTAGGGTTCATGGCCGAGATTTTGGGGCTCGACTGGTTCTGGCAAGATTCGAGCCAAACCCGGGCCGGTAGGGGTATGAGGGAGGTGAGGGGAAGCTATGGTGTGATTTTGAAGCGGTTTGGGATGAATGTTCAAGTTCCGACGAACTTCGAATTGATATTCGAAGTGTTCGAGCAACATTCGAAACTAACCAATGCCGGATCCGTGTAGAGGGGCTTTGGGAGAATCCATGGTGTTAATTTGACGGTGTTTGGCCACCGTCCGCCGCCGTGGGCGATTTCAGGCGGCGGAGGACGGCGGAGTAAGATATGGTCTCTGAAGGCTTCTGAGAGACGAAGAGAGGGGGGGGGGGGATTCTGAGGGGGCGGGGTAGGGTTTAGGAATATATACCAAACGGGGGATTGGATCCAGGCCGTTGGATCGATTTAGATCGATGGCTTGGATCAACCCACTTAACGAAACGAAGTCGTTTGAGTAGGTCTTGGACCGGGCGGGTTTTTGTGTGGATATGGGTCGGGGTGCAGGGGCGATTGGTGACTGTTGGATCAAAACGGATCGACCGGCTTGGATAAAATGGCCAATTACGGCGTCGTTTGGATATCTCTGTGGTGGCCTGAGCCGGATTTGGCTTGGGCCTGGGTCGTTCAGCCTTTCTTGGGCCTGTTTTCACTCATGTATTCCTAATTTTATTAACTAACTCTAATTAAACCCAAAATCTACCTTAACTAATCAATTTAAAAGGGAATGAAATTACCCCTATGAATTAAACACTTGATCATTGACACAACTTATGCACTCAACCACATGAGGATTGAGGTGCATACACTTTGATTTCTTACGATTAATTCCTATGTCCGATTTATTCTCATAATGCGCCCTTAATTCCCAAATATGCAATGCGTATTTTTTGTATTTTCTAGCTACATAAACACACATACCAATGCTAAACCTCCGGAGAGACGGCACAAAATCCACAAAAATCAAGTGTAGCCCAAAACTATTTTATTTTGAATTTTTGGGAGTAAATCTCACGTGGGGCAAAAATCACGTGCTCACAGCTGCCCCTCTTTGCGTGGAAACATGAAGAGTTTTCGTGCAAAGATAAGTGAGCGGATATGAGCGATTTTTTGCCCATTCAAGCACTCCGTATGAAGCATTTTGGAAAAGTTTGACCGAACCTTGCCTCAAAAGGTCTCCTACATATCCCTGGCTAAAAGGGAATCAGGTCATTGTAGTTCGGGAAGTTTTTTGGTAGCTGGGACTACCATGACTAGCTGGGACTACCATGACTGCTGTGATCTTGTTGTTACTGTTGTTGCTGTTGTTGCCACTGCTTAACCGATCTCCTTATTACATCGTGCTAAACGAAAAATAAGAAGCTAGACTAAGTTACAGTATTGCAAATTCTTATCTATCTTTTCAACTTGATCTTGTCATGTTTCCTTGCCATCCTGCTGGCTCTGACGTTTCTTCACATGCTTCTTCTCTTTTGACAATTGTTATTTC
>JASVEL010009900.1:0-132408 GCA_032618575.1 Nicotiana noctiflora
ACAAATAGCTAATTGGCTAATTTAGCTAATATTTGTAATATTTTATCAATTGACCAATTTTTGTAATGAGCTACTGATAAATGAACATAGCTGATCATTTCCTGTAATCAAATTCTTTAATTGCCAAAAAGAATATTATCAATCCAATGGTTAGTCAAATAATATTGTTATGCGTATTGTTCACACACACACACACACACACATATATATATATACGCGTATATATATATATATATATATATATTGAAGAATGATTACATTAGCAGCTAATTAATGTAACACAAGCAAAAAAAATATAAGATAAAATTCGGAGATTGAATTATATATTTGGAACAAAATACAACTCTTCTAAAAAACGGCCGAGTCATGTTAGATGAATTATGTTTGAATATATATATATATATATATATATATATATATATATATATATATATATATATATATATATATATATATATATATATATATATATATATATATATATATATTGAGAGAGAATATCTCACTGTATCACGCTACTCGGTGGTTGAAGTGGCGTAGTGGGGGCTTTTCACACAATAAAGTACACTCAATTAAATTTTGAAACTCAAACGAATTAATTTTTTGACTATACCTTTTTCTTATGTTTTTAAACTATATTGAATTCGTTAGGTCCTGGGTTCGAGTCACCGTGGAGGGGAAGTGTGGAAACACTATAGATCCTTCTAATTTGGGAGGGGTTTAAAAAAAAAAAAAAAATAAACTATATTGAATTATTAATGTATGTAACTTATAGTACGTTCTACGTTTTTAAAATGTGTAAATTTTACTTTAAAATATGTAAATATTTTATATCCAGATACACAATCAAAAGGGATGCCTGAGGCATAAAACTTTATGTATTCACGCAGAATCCTTGGGAGGGCCATACTACTAGAGGTATTATGTCCATTTTATCATAATGTAAGCATTACTTGATGTTTCTACTGCTGAAACATGTGACTTGTAGGTCATACCGAGTTTATCCAAGTACACTATCAAAGTAAACAACTTAAATTTTGAAAAGCGAAAATCATATAAATTCAGACAGAAAAAAGTATATTAAGAGCCCGTTTGGCCATCAATTTTTTTTCCACATATTTTCGATTTTTTGTTTACTTTATTTCGAATTAGTGTTTGGCCAAAAAAAATTTAATTTTCATTTGACAATGTAATTTTGGAATTTTTGGAAATTTTGAATACTCCAAAAAATAATTTTTTAGAATTTTTACTCAGATCACTCACAAAAATTCAAAAAATAACTTAAAATTATATTCATATCCATATATAACTCTAATTTTTAAATATTATATTCATTTGGAAAAAGTTTATTTTTTCCAAAATTTTAGGATTTTACGTTCAAACAGTGACGGAGTCACCTCATAGGAAAGGGTGTCAAATGACACCCTTCGCGAAAAAAAATAGGCGGTGTAGGTAGGTAAAAAAATAAATAAATAAATAAATATATATATATATATATATATATATATATATATATATAGTATTGAGTCTACTTAATTTTTTGATATGCTTACTTTTGTATATTGATGCCCAACAACAATAACAACAACAACAACAACATTATATAATTTTACTTAGTAAGATCGAAAGAATAATATATACGCAGACCTTACCCCTACCCTTGGATAAAAAACTGTTTTCAAATAGATCCAACATTCTTCCGGTCAAGAACTTCTTACCTTACTCTTGAAAAAGCTCGAATTCACAACCTCTCTGTTGAAAGTAGGGATTACTATTAGAACAACCCTCTCGTCAATGCACACTAAACACTCGCCAACAAAGAGGCGGCTATAAAGTGGAGGCACAACGAACGGTGTCGAGCCGCTGCCAACTTTATTATTGAGTGAATATGATGATTTGAAGATAGAATTAAAATTGATTGACAAAAGAAAGAGGACACGTTGTGTTTGTGGAAATGCGTGAGTGAAGCTTGATTCAGATGACAAAGTGTCAGGTGTCTTTGTCTGCACAGCAAAAGTCCCAACCTGACCTTTCCACTAATCAAAGGGGTCAGTCACTAGTCAGTAGCCACGCCAACTATTTTCTTGATTGATCTATTGTACATGCACTCTATCACAAAATTACCATTAAATCATAATTAATTAATTACTCCTAATATATGATGTATCACTTCATAATATAGTATTCCCTCTATCTCGTATTATTGTCGTATCTTTTTTATACGCTTCTTAAAAATATTAATTAGAAAAAAATTAAATTATTATATTTTTATTTATGTCTTAAGATAAAATTGACCTACTTTATTAAAGTAAACTTTTCCTCATCGTTTATATCTTTAGTCGAAAGCTATTTCTTTTATGATTCCTTCTCTCACTTCTTGAAGACTTTCTTTTTCATTCAATAATGCCTACGCTCATCCCATTACCTAAATCTCAATCTAACTTCAAAGGGTAGCTTTCTTTCTGGTCTGACGGCCTTTCTTCGCCTAATCATTATACTTGCAGCAAGAAAGGGGCTTTTGTTGAATATTATTTTGTTTATGTATTATTTTTATTTTCAAGAATAATTATTATTAAGGGAAAAAAGAAAAAAAATTAATTGTGCCTTGAACTTCTAAAATGATAAATAATTTGCTCAATAAATTTCACAAATGATCATATAACTATGACATTTTTTCACTAAAATCATATAACTTTCTTTTCTAACACAAAAATCATAAAACTTTCACTTCTTTGCTCAAAAAATCCCAGTGACCGGGAAAGACCATTCACCGGTCATTTTTTGAATTTATTTTTTTTTCATTTTTTTCATTTTTTTCATTTTTTTGAAAAAACTGAAAATATTTTTTCTTTAAAATAAAAACTGAAAAAGTAAGATAAAACTAAATGCTTTAAAAAAACTGGAAAAAATACTTTTTTTTTGTAAAAATTGAATTATTTTTTGTAGCAACTGGAAAAAAAAAGACTTTACTAAATTAATGGACTATTGGTGCATTAGTTTAAAAAAACGAAAAATATTTTGCAAAATAAATAAAGTCCAACAAAGATACATTTTCAAGAAATGCTAAATATTTTTTATTCTTTTAAACTAATGCATCAATAGCACACTAATTTAGTAAAGTCTTATTCTTCTTTTTTTTTCCAACTTTTACAAAAAATAATTCAATTTTTACAAAAAAATATTTTTTTCAGTTTTTTTAAAGCATTACTTTTGTAAAAACTAGAGAAAATATTTTTAATAAAATATTTTCATTTTTTAAAAGCTGAAAAAAATATTTTCAACAAAATATTTTTATTTTTTGCAAACTAAATAAAGTCCAACAAATATACATTTTCAAGAAATGCAAAATATTTTTCGTTTTTTAAACTAATGCAACAATAGTCCACTAATTTAGTAAAGTTTTTTTTTTCAATTTTTACAAAAAAAATTCAATTTTTACAAAAAAAAAATGTTTTTCAGGTTTTTTAAAGCATTTCTTTTGTAAAAACTAGAAAAAAATATTTTTAATAAAATATTTTTGTTTTTTAAAATCTGAAAAAAATATTTTCAACAAAATATTTTCATTTTTGAAAAATATTTTTTTTTCAGTTTTTTAAAGCATTTAGTTTTATCTTACTTTTTCAATTTTTATTTTAAAGAAAAAATATTTTCAGTTTTTAAAAAAAAATGAAAAAAATGAAAAAAAATGAAAAAAAAATAATTCAAAAATGACCGGTGAATGGTCTTTCCCGGTCACTGGGATTTTTTGAGCAAAGAAGTGAAAGTTTTATGATTTTTGTGTGAGAAAAGAAAGTTATATGATTTTAGTGAAAAAATGTCATAGTTATATGACCATTTGCGAAATTTACCCCTATTTTTAGTAACCATTACTGTTAATATGAGATGGAAGGAGTAGTTTGGTTGGAATCTAGATAAATTTGTACTAGTTTCTACTCTTTTTGGTCGACCGTACGTGTGCTTTTGCCAAAAGGAAATTATCTTTAGTTACTCATTTAGAAGCAAACACGACTGCCAACATCTCCTTCTTCGTCACTGTGTAATTGAGCTGAGCACCACTTAGCATTCTACTTGCATAGTAAATCGGTGCATCAGCTTGTCTTTTCTATGTCCCAAAACTGCTCCTATAGCATAGTCGCTAGCATAACACATGAGCTCAAATGGTTGCTCCCAGTCGGGCGCAACGATGATGTGTGCAGTGGTCAACTTCTTTTTCAGTTCCTCAAATGCCAACCAGCAATCATCAGAAAACAAAAAGGAAGCGATCTTTTTCAAGGAGTTTGCATAATGGGGTAGCAATTTTGGAAAAGTCTTTTATGAAACGCTAGTAGAATCTGGCGTGACTAAGGAAACTTCTCACCGCCTTTACTGAAGGGGGCGGTGGTAACTTTTCAATCACGTCAACCTTAGCATGGTCGACCTTAGTACCTTTTCTGGACACTCGATGTACCAAGACTATTCCCTCACGTACCATAAAATGGCACTTCTTCCAGTTTAGTACCAAGTTATTTTTCCACACATATTTTGAGCACTCTACTTAAGTTGTGAAGACAAACTTCGAATGAATCTCCCATCACGGAGAAATCATCCATAAAGACTTCCATAATGTCCTCCATCATATCCGTAAAAATGGCTAACATGCACCTTTGAAAAGTCGTAGGTGCATTACACAACCTAAAGAGCATTCTCCAAAAGGCAAAGATGCCATAAGGACAAGTGAAGGATGTTTTCTCTCTATCTTCCGGGGCTATTGAAATCTAATTATACCCCGAATATCCATCTAAGAAATAAAAGTGTGATCTACCAGCCAACCTGTCCAATATTTGATCAATGAGAGGTAATGGAAAGTGGTCCTTGCGGGTGACAGTGTTTAATTTTCGGTAATCTATGTAGATTCGCCACCCTGTAATTGTATGAGTTGATATAAACTCATTGTTGTTGTTTTTTATAACAGTCATACCCCTCTCCCCCTTTTTCGGGACACACTGAATAGGGCTGACCCAATTACTGTCACAAATGGGGAAAATAATTCTCACATCTAACCATTTGATCACCTTTTTATTTACAACTTCTTTTATGTTAGGGTTCAGTCTTCGCATGTGTTCCCTGGAAGGTCTATGCCCTTCTTTCAAGAGAATCTTATCCATGCAAAAAACTGGGTTAATACCCTTTATATATGCCATGGTCCAACCAATGGCAGTTTTGTTTTCCTTCAGTACCTGCAAAAGCTGCTCTACATACGCATCTAGAAAACATGATAAAATAATAACATGTAAAATAGAACCAGGGCCTAGAAATGCATACCTGAGACGATCAGAGAGTGGTTTTAACTCCAGCTTGGGTGGTTCCTCTATTGATGGCTTGGATGGAGGAGTGACCCTTTTTTCCAACTCGAGGGACTGAAACTGAGGTTCCCCTGACCAAAATCCTCAGCCTTCCAATGCCATTACCCATTCAGCTAACCTCTCTCCATCCATTTCGTCTATGTTTGTCAAGCATGCCTCCAATGGGTCCCTCACAGTCAAGGCCCTATCATTCTCTTGCAGAATTACATAAACGGCTTCCACTAGAGAGCAATTTGCATATTCGATGGGTCTTCTCATTGATTGCTGAATGTTGAATATAACTTCTTCATCATTAAATCTCATTTAAGCTCCCCAGTTTCACAATCTATCAGTGCTCTCCCAGTGGCTAAAAATGGTCTCCCCAAAATAAGGGGTATCACTTCATCTACCTGACAGTTTAAAATCACAAAGTCTGCAGGGAACACGAACTTCCCCACTTGCACCAGCACATCATCAAGAATATCGATAGGTCATTTCACACTGCGATCAGCCAACTAGAGTAGCATAGAAGTCGGTTTGGTCCTACCGATGCCCAATTTGACGTATATAGCCAGCGACATCAAATTTATGCTGGCTCCCAAATCACATAGTGCCTTTGCAAAAGGCATAACTCCCTATGGTGCATGGAATAGTAAAAATACCTGGATCGGACATCTTCTGGACTATCAGTTTTGCCACCACTGCGCTGCAGGTTTGTGTTAGAGTTACGGTGGATAGATCCTGAAAATTAAAACTTCTTTAACATTAAATCTTTCATCATATTGGCATAACCGGGCATCTCCATCAAAGCATCTATCAATAGAATATTTAACTAGATTTGATGTAGAATCCCCATAAACTTTTTATATTGATCTGCCTTCTTTTGCTTGACCAATCTCTGAGGGAAGGGTACAGGGATCACCCATTGGGTACTACTTGCTGGTTTCTCTTTACTAGGAGTGTCTGACACAAGAGGTGCCACCTGTTCTACAACTTGCTCGGTCTCCTTTTTTTTGCATTTACCCTCCTGACTCTGCTCAACTACTACCTCAATGAATTCTGCTGGCTGTTCTTCCTCTAATATCACGGGGGTAGCTGGTGTAGTGTTCTTGTTGGCATCTGACCCAGTTGTGTTTCGATATTTTTGATAGATGAATCATGGACTGCCAATTTTTCCTGCACTTTGTTATTTGTCCCAATAAGTTGTTGGAGCATACCTCTAATTTCTACCATGTTGTTGTCTTGTTGTTGAGGTGGTGGTTGATAAATCAATTGTTGTTGAGTCTGTTGTGGATAACCCTATGGTTTCTGATAAGGCACGGACACTAATGGATTTTAAGGGTGCATACCCCCAGGCTGCTGCATATTAGGCTTGTACTATTGATTCTGTTGCGGTCTCCACTATTGTGCTCCTTGTCTCTGGCCTCCATAATTGTTGACATAGTTCATATCTTCTTGGACCCCTTGGTTTTCACCCTCTCCGCTCCACGAACAAACATATGACTGATTAATACATGGTGTACATAATCCTCCATTCGTTGTATCAACAATGTGCACATGTTTTATACCCATCTCATCAATTTTATTTGTCAGTAAGCTCATCTGAGTTAGGAGCGTGGCCATGTTTTCTTCGTGTGAATTATTGGGATCCAATGGAACAAAATGTATTATTGGTGCCAGTGTTGCACCTCTAGTCATCCATCCCGCATTTTGTTACATCTTGTCTAATAGAATTTTGCACTCCGTGAATGTTTTGCTTAAGAATGCACCTCCACCTGAAGCATCCACATTAGCCTTCATTGTCAGTTAGACCCATGTAAAATTACTGGCCAAGCATCTAATCAAGAATGCCATGATGAGGACATTTCACAAGCGTCCCTTTAAATCTCTCCCAAGTTTCCTGCAATGACTCTGTGGCATGCTGCCTCTACTGCAATATATCATCAATTTGCTGTGCAGTCTTGTTAGGTGGGTAGAACTTGTTCAAGAACTGTTTGACTAATTCCTCCCAAGTGGTGATAGAGTTGATCAGGAGTGAATTTAACCAAGTCTGGGCTGTCCCGGTTACTGAGAATAGGAATATAAGCAACTTGATAGCTTCAGGAGTCACGTTCGGCTGTCTTTGGGTCATGCAAATTGGCAGAAAATTTTCCAAGTGTTGTTGTGGGTCTTCAATGCTTGACCTGGAGAACAATTCCTTATTTTGCAGCAGATGTAGCATGTTGTTGGTGATTTGGAATGTCTCCGCTTGAATTGCAGGCACAGCTATGGCAACTGTAGGCTGTGCCCAGTCGTAAAATGCAGTTTTTGGCACAAGAGGTGCCACTCCCCTGACTTCCAAGTTAACTTTCTCATTCATGTTATTTTTGTTGGCTTTATTCACGTCACCTAGGTCAAATTCGAGTTGGTTTGTTGGTTGAGTTAATTGAAGTCCTTTGTTGGCACGGTTCAATGCCCTGAATCTTTTCTCGTGGTTTGAGAGTCCTTCTATTAGTTCTCCAGTCCTCGAAGAATTTCTAGGCATAGACATGCTTTCCACAAGATTTCAACCGTTAGAATTTCAATGTAAAGATTGGTAAAGAGAAAACGGTTTACACTTGGAATCTTTGTATTTCTTTCAATTGTAATTGATAACACCGTTAATTCTCCAGCAACGACGCTAAAATTTGATCACTCTCAACTGAGTCTTACAAAAGACTATGCAGGCATTGAAAACATAATCTGAATATTGTAGCCGAGAGTCGAACCACACAAAAGTAACCCACCAATTACCATTGTCTGATTTACTCAATTCACACAACCTATTTCCCAAACTTTCTGATTCATAATTGTTGATTCCCTAACAACTAATACTGAAAATAATAAATAACTGAAATTAACTAAGCTTGATGTGTAAACAATATGAAGAAGTTCTAAAGTAATGATTTACTCCGTTAGTCTTTTTCTCGATTGCCTATTTCTTAGAATTATGATTTAGCTATAAATAATCATGAACTCTCTATCTATCATAATTCTTTATTAAGTAATTATAATAATCTGCTAAATGTACTTTCTCAAGTTACGCTAGCTAATTTTACAATATGGTTCACTTAGATTGCACCCGGGATTTTGTTATCTCTAATCCAACCCCTAAACCCTCAGTTATGACTCATGTCTATGCTCCGGGAGTGATGTTGTTCATACAATCACTTAAATATAAACTCTCTCTCAAGAAGATACACAATAAATAGGAACGGATAATTGAGGGCCCTTTCAACTATTCCACAATCAAAACGTAGATGAACAATTAGAGATTAACAACCAATCTAATTATATTGATAAAATTACCAAGTAATTCCTTACGGGTTCCATCAAAACCTTAGATTAAGGTGTTTAGCTACTCATGACAATGGGTAAATCAACGGCTAAAGAATTCATAATCATAAATTGCAAGAAATTAAGAAGAACAAAAGTAATAATATTTTGGGTGATCTCTCACACTTATTTCTCTTGCCAAAAATCTCCAAAATTAAGCCTAACCTAGTTTTGGGCGAGTTTCCTACATAATATAAGGATTTTACAAAACTTTCCCTGATTTACACTTTGACCCCAAAAGTCGTGGATGCTGCATCTTCTCCCGCGGTCGCGCGTCTTTTGCGGACTGACCGCGGAGCCTGCTGTAAAGGACCGCGGCGTGGATCGCGGGGGTCCTTGGAATTTTGAGCTTTTTCGCGTTAATTCTCTTAATTGCTCTTTTGCACTCGGGTACTTCTCAAATGAGTGATTTCTTTACGTTCTTGCCTCCAACCATTTTTTTCTCCTTCTATCTTGCATTCCCTGCGAAACCAAATAACATCAATTCAAGCATTTAATGTGCAACTTCTATAACAAAAACAACAACAAAGCATGGGTATCTATGTCATAAATAACAACTGTATAGCCAATTATCAATTGCACTAATATATCGTTTCCTTTTGCTTTCTTGAGCTGGGGGTCTATTGGAAGCAACCCCTCTGTCCCTCGGGGTAGGGGTAAGGTCTGCGTACATATTACCCTCTTCAAACCACACTTGTGATATTATACTGGACCGTTGTTGTTGTTGTTGTGATAGTATGGTATTAAATACTTTATGATATTTCAGTAACTATAATAACAATATATTTTTGCAACAAATTGAAAAGGAAAAAGTGTTATATAAATAAAACTAAAGAATAATTTTCTTAGTACTAGTTGAAGTTTTCTAAATGATAGGACTAAAAAGAGTAGTTAATAGTTCACTATTTGGAGGTTAATGATTAACAAAACTAGGTATTTATATGTACTTTAAAAAGAAAAAATCCTTCTATATTAAATGAATGATTCTCGGCGGACTAATTCAAATTTGCATTGACTAATAGTTCATTTAAGGAAAAACCTCTTTATAAATTTTCTTTATTTTCAAGGCTCAAATTATATTTAATTTAATTAAAAAATAAAAGTTAAGTAAAAAAGTAAAATAAAAGTGGAGGGAGTTATTACACATATATATACCTACTGTCCTCATAATGTGCTCATTTTCTTGCCTCTCCCAATCCCAATAAGCCTTATTTCCTTCTCTCTCTCTTACACTATACATATATACTTTCTGGGGATATTAGCCAAAAAAAAAAAAAACTTTTTGTGGTTTTAACATAATCCCCACCTGTAAAAACTTCTCAAAAAATTCCACTTACAGAAAAAAAAAAAACCCTCCTGAAAATGGTACTTTTCTTGAATCTATAATCTTATTTTCAAGATTTTGTTCTGTTCATTTGTATTCTCTTAATTGATTGGTTTACTTATTCGATAACTTTTTCATTTGAGCCATGCCAGTTAGTCTACTTAGCTTCAATTTCTAGTTTTTTTTAAGCTCAAGAATGAAAAAGATGGGATTTTTAGCTGAAATATGTAATCTTGAACTTTAAGAATACAGTTAGAAGCTCGTATAATTCTAGCAATTTCCATTGTTTTTTGCTGTTTTTACTTTGATTTGGACAATTTTTAGAAATTGGGCCTTCCAATATTTATCCTCATATTGCAAAATTTTTAATTTTCAAGATTTGTTCCCTTTTTGAAATATTTGCAACATTTTGTCCCAGATTTTGAATTTTTTTTTGTGAGTTCGAGTCTCCCAAGAGCAAGGTGGGAAGTTCTTGGACGGAAGGATGCCACGATGCCGGGGTCTATTTGGAAACAGCCTCTCTACCCTAGGGTAGGGGTAAGGTCTGCGTACACACTATCCTCCCCAGACCCCACTAAGTGAGATTATACTGGGTTGTTGTTGTTGTTGTTGTTTCTCTTGATTGGTTTACTTATTCAATCAGTAACTTTTTATTGAGACATTAGCTTCATTTTCAATTTTTTTTTTGTTCAAGAATGAAAAAGGTGGAATTTTTAGCTGAAATATGTAATCTTGAAATTTAAGAATACAATTAGAAGCTAGTATAATTTTACCAATTTTCATTGTTATGCTGTTTTTATTTGGATTGGATTTTGTTTAGAAGTTGGGTCTTCCATTATTTATCCTTATATTGCAACTTTTCATTTTTCAAGTTTTGTTCTCTATTTAAAATATTTGCAACATTTCTCCCATATATGATTTCCTATGTACTTGCAATTTTTTTTTTTTTTTTTTTTTTTAGAAAGAAAAAGGTGGGATTTTTAGCTGAAATATGTAATCTTGAACTCTAACAATACTGTTAGAATCTAGTATAGTTTAGCAATTTTTCATTGTTTTGCTGTTTTTACTTAGATTTGGGTTTAGAAGTTGGGTCTTCAAATCCTTAAAATATGTTGCAAAAGTTTCAGCTGAAATTCCATTCTGTTTGTTTGAATTTTTGCAACATTTTGCCCCTAATATGATTGCTTGTTTCTTATTTTATTCTCTTGATTGGTTTACTCATTAAGTACTTTCTTCATTGAGTCCTGCACTATCAAATCTGATTGCAAGCTAGTTCCTTTAACTTGGTTTTGAACATCTTCTAGAATTTGAGTCTTCAAAACTTTAATAATTTTGATTTGAACATCTTTAATAATTTTGTTCTTCTATTTTTATGCTTAGCCCCACCTTGTGGGACTATACTGGGTAGTAGTAGTAGTAGTAGTAGTAGTAGTAGTGGTAGTGGTAGTGGTAGTGGTAGTGGTAGTGGTAGTGGTAGTGGTAGTGGTAGTGGTAGTGGTAGTCAGGGGCGGATTTAGCCCGGCGCAAGGGTGTTCACCCGAACATCCTTCGCCAAAAAATTACACTGTATATATAAGGTAAAATCTATTTTTTATCTCTATATATTAAGTTTTGAAGACCCTTAACACTATCCAAAAGTGTAGTTTAGTGGTCAAGGGTGTTCAAAATTTACATAAAGTCAAGAGTTTAATTCCCAGTAGCTACAATTTTTTTTTTGAATACCCTTCATGAAGGTTCTGGCTCTGCCACTGGTTGTAGTTGTAGTTGTTGTTGTTGTTGTTATTTTTATGCTTATGTTGCATTTTTTTTCTCTGATGTTGTGTCTAGTTTAGATTATATTGTTTGTATTTGGGGTATTTAAAATCCTTTTCATTTTCCTCATTTGTCTCCTGTTGATACAGTTTTGAAACTGGATAGCGCGGAGGGAGCAAAAAAGGAAACTGAATCTCGAGTGCCCTATTCGGATTTCAAATAATTCGGCTGAAATTTTGGATTGAAACGAGCAAGTAGGAAAGTGTACGTTAAGCAACATGATTCATTAGTACGGTAGACCATGAATTGAGGTTTATCGAAGAACCCTATTTGCGTAAGTAGACAAATTCGTGTTTCTTCTTCATGTTCTGCTTTACTAAGTTTTCCTTAGTTGATATCCTTGTCGTCTTCTGTTATCTCGGACAGTAAAGTTATCAAGTTTTAATATGATTACATTTTTTAATGCAAATGAATCTGTTCCTTGTGGTTTTATGGCAAAATCAAAGTGTTTTTGTAGCTTGGGTCAATAAAAGGAAGTTCTTTAAATTTTCTTCTTATTTGCTCGGCGTATTGATTCAGTGAAAGAAATATTCTGTTCCACTTCTAAATGATCTTCATCCTTCTGGTTTGTGTCTGCTAAATCTTTTCCCTTTCATATTGTCCCGACCTTGTGACTTGGTGGGTGTTTGACCTTAGATCTGCTCAGTGATGTAATTCAATGTGTTGTGCAGGATGATTATTTGTCATGATTTGACGCTGGAGGTTTTGACGTTGCACAAAGTTTTACTCCATTGGTACTGATTACAAGAACTTGGAGTAAAGTTTGATATCTAATAATGGATAGAAAGGATACGTCAGGATTCGTAAGCGGGGGTGGGATGTGCTCTTTTTGACACATCTAACCCTAGTTTAGCCACTAACTAATTTTTAGCCCGGAAGTCTGGCCGACTTTTCTTTTGCAATTGAGATTTGGTTCAATTGTTGTGTTGCATCCTAGTCATGGATCCCAAATTCCACTATTTGGGGTTTGCTGCGAACTCGTCGTTACATGCATCCAAGAAGGTGGGCAATTCCATCCCAATTGGTGGAGCTGTAGCTAAAGGTGGTTATTGTGCTGATACCACCCTGCGTCTTGATTCCGTTGGGTCTCTAATACCTTCAGTCCATTCCCCAAAGGAAATTGATCAGAAAATTGATTCATCTTTATGTCTCAGCTTAGGCCATTCATCAACTTCCGCGGAAAGTATGTGGAGTTCAGGCATTCTATGTACCTCAATATCTCCAGCAAAAGAAACTCATGAATCCTCGATGAACCTGGAAGTGGACTTCGGTCTTCATCTCGCCAATGGGAGGACACCAAGGCCAAAAAGTTCAGCTATCTCCATTCCAAAAGCACTTGACACAGGGAATGCAATTGATCTGGAACTGAGTCTTTCCAATAGTGCTGCTGAATCTGATGTTACGACTGTGCATCTGACCTCCACTTCACCACAAAGTGTCACAAAGGTGCCGCACAATTTTGGTCTCGTTTTTCACGCTGATGTAGTCTCAACAGGTTCTCATCAGAATACTGGTAGCTTTTTTCATCCGTTACTTGTGCAACAGGACAAAGAGCCTAGTTACTTCTTGAAACAGGCGATCAAAGAAGTAGACCCATCTCCGGTCTCTCCTGATCCCTCCTCAAGTGTACTAACAAATCCAAAAAGTTCACTCACCTGTACCTCCGGGTCGTCAAAGCAGCAGCAGCGCAGCAGTGGTATCAAACAGTGTCAGTTCAAGGGATGTGTTAAAGGAGCAAGAGGTGCTTCCGGCCTTTGCATTGCCCATGGTGGAGGCCGTAGATGTCAAAAACCAGGGTGCCATAAGGGAGCCGAGGGTCGAACCGCATTCTGCAAGGCCCATGGCGGTGGTCGGCGATGTGAATTCCTAGGGTGTACCAAGAGTGCAGAGGGACGCACTGATTTCTGCATCACACATGGGGGTGGACGCCGTTGCAGTCACGAAGGCTGCACCCGCGCTGCCAGAGGGAAGTCTGGATTATGCATTAGACACGGTGGGGGCAAGAGATGCCAGATGGAGAACTGCATGAAAAGTGCGGAGGGCCTCTCTGGCCTCTGCATTTCACATGGAGGTGGTCGGCGGTGTCAGTACCCCCAGTGCACTAAAGGGGCCCAAGGAAGCACCTTGTTTTGTAAGGCCCACGGTGGTGGGAAACGTTGCACGTTTGAAGGGTGCAATAAGGGCGCAGAGGGGAGCACACCTTTCTGTAAGGGTCATGGTGGAGGGAAAAGATGTACATTCCAAGGAGGCGGGGTTTGCCCAAAGAGTGTGCATGGAGGGACTCTCTTCTGTGTGGCGCATGGTGGTGGTAAGAGATGTGCTTTCCCAGAGTGCTCCAGGAGTGCTAGGGGCCGGACTGATTTTTGCGTGCGCCATGGTGGTGGTAAAAGATGCAAATTCGACGGTTGTGGAAAAAGTGCTCAAGGAAGCACTGATTTCTGCAAGGCCCACGGTGGTGGAAAAAGATGTTCTTGGGGTCAACCTGGTTCTGAGTTTGGCCAAAATGATAGTCCTTGTAACTCATTTGCCAGAGGGACGACACGTGTATCTCATGGTGCTCTGGTGCAAGACAAACGTGTTCATGGTGGTGCCACTCTAGGGGCTGTGGTCATGGATTCAACACTGAAAAATCCGGGGAAGATGAAGGAGATTGTCAATACACAGGATATGTACATTGATATCATGAAGATGGGAAGTAACGTTCTGATATCTACCGGTTGGAAATATTCCGGGTTTAAGGAAGTGAATATGCCAGTTGGTGGAAGCTCATCATTAGTTTCTGAGGGAAGAGTGCACGGAGGAGGTTTGATGGCAATGCTGGCCAGTGGCTCTAGCCATACCTTGAACAGCAGCAGGGGCAAAGTGACTATACCCGAGCCAGGGAAACCTTTTGGTAACGCCTAAAACCTACATGTGAGATACACTAGCCGCTTCATACTTGAAATTTGGTTGTAAGCCTTGAGATTCCAGATATTTGTGTCAATTTCTGTTATCTACCTTGTTCACTATTATGGTGATTAAGAAGCTGTTATCTTTCATTTGTGAAGTCGGATTTCGACTTGAACCTACTTCTGTTATAGTACAACAACATACCCAGTATATTCAGATAAGTGAGGTCTGTACGCAGACATACTAGCCTTGGCCTTACCTCTAACTAGTGCAGGTAGAGAGGCGTTATAGTATATAGTGGTAATAAGGGGAGATACTAGGCTGAAAATTTAGTTTAAAAGTTTGGTGTTCAGTATTGGCTTAATGTACATTTGTACATAGCTGTTTTCTTGTAGCTTTGCTCTTGTAAATATTTTGAGGTAGTATGAGAACTCATTATAATTTTACTTCTATAGCATCCCCCCACTCCCAACCCCCACCCCACCACCACAATTTTAAGTTATTAAACTTTGCCATTATTCAGTTTTCAGTGAGTCAATGCTTTATTATATGCTTTTAACAATAAACTATCTTTGTCCAAAAGTATTTGTTACAACTCAATTTGTGGGGAGCTGTTGGATGACATAGCCCTGTTTTGGATTGTATTATTCCAAACTGGCAACTGGCAAGCTAAAGAAGTCTATATCTCAAAATATTAAAGGTTTTATGGAAAAAAATTGCTAACGAAAAATTAGATTAAAGGATGCTAATAAAAAAATTTGGAGGGCTATTTTGTACCATTCCTTCCTTTTTTTGGGTTTCCTATCTAGTATTTGGTAAATAACTTCATATTCATACTCGAATAGAAGACCTTTGACTAAGGATGAGAAAGTAAGGCCTAATACTTGAAATCAAAGTAAAGGTTGAATTTCTTTTTTCATATGTGCTTAATTTTCGTGTCAACCTAAATATTTCCATGTTCAAAAACTCAAATTCAAAAATTCTAATTGAAGAACACAATTGCCAAATTTTGCTAAGGTCAATTCTGTCATTTCAGTCATTGAGTACATTTTTCAGACAAGTCAGCAAATATAGCCAACAAAATGTTTGACTGAACAGTCCACACACCCCCAAAAAATGGGCAACTGTAACAGCTCATCTTCCGACCAAACTACCACCACATCCTCCGGCGGCGATACCGTTCCGCTGCCGTCTCAAACGACCGGTATCCGAATTATACCTTCATCTCAACCGCCACCTCCCCGACCTCTATCCGGCATCGGCCGTGTCCTTGGCAAACCAATGGAAGACGTTCGTTCCACCTACATTTTCGGCGGCGAACTCGGCCGCGGACAATTCGGTGTAACATTTTTAGTAACTCACAAGCAAACGCGCCAGCAATTCGCGTGCAAGTCAATTGCCACGCGAAAGCTCATAGCGGCTGACGACGTGGACGACGTACGCCGCGAGGTTCAGATCATGCACCACTTAACCGGTCACCGGAACATCGTGGAACTTAAAGGAACGTTCGAGGACAAGCATCACGTTCACCTCGTCATGGAACTTTGTGCCGGCGGCGAGCTTTTTGACCGGATAATTGCTAAAGGACACTATTCCGAACGAGCTGCCGCCGGGCTTTGCCGGCAGATGGTTACGGTGGTTCATTATTGTCATTCCATGGGCGTTATGCATAGGGATTTAAAGCCAGAAAATTTCTTGTTTTTGAGCTCCGATGAAAGTTCACCATTGAAGGCTACTGATTTTGGATTATCAGTCTTCTTCAAACCAGGTATTATTGGATAGATATTATATTTAGTGTTCTGTACTCTTCCCTTAGGGGTAGGGGAGGTCTGCATACACTCTACCCTCCCCACACCCCATGGCATTCTACTGGGTTGTTGTTGAAGTTCTGTACTGCGACACTGCAAATATTTCTATTACACAATCATGCCCCTTAAAAAAACTAATTGCAGGTAACTCTATATTAGGATTTAAGCTATATATTTTGAGAATGTAATGTTCTTTTACACCATCACTATAATTTAACTTGTTACAGAAGGTTACTTACCGATTATTTTAGGTGATCAATCAATGTTATAAATTAGAATTACCTTCAATGCTATAACTTTTGCACCATTCGTGCATAGAACTTAAACTCTATTACACCATCCGTGCAGTCAATTGATATTTTTAATGATAATGGTGTTCGGTCAAGTTTTTCACGCCTCACCGAAAAGCGGCAACCTACTAAAACCTACAAAGATATATAAGTGCCACTTACCCATGAGGCTGGACCAAATGAGCTCACACTGAGCGTTATAGCGGAGAGTTGAACCCGATATCTCCAAGTTGTTACACTTATGTCGCAACCTCCAGCCATACCATTGGGGACCTAGTCTCTTGGTTCGTGTAGGTTGAACATAGGTTACAATGGTGTTTTCTGGTAGACACTGATAATACAGCCTTTAAGTAGAATTTAATTTGCTTTCCAAAGGCTTCAGTGACATTAAACATTTACTATAAGACACAAGAAAATAAGGAAAAAGATGATTGAGTTAACCAGTGTCTGCTGATTTTTTAATCAAGTCTGGGTGCTTGACCTATTTGAAGGGTCAATCTCGAGCTTTACGAATCCCGTATTCCTGTAAGTAAATTATTTTCACGGCTGACTATTGACTCACTAAATCTCAAACGCATCCTGTTGTGATGTTATAGTTACTAAATTTTGTTAAGACCAATGAAGTATGAGAAAAGCATTGAATTCATCGAATTATAGAGTAATCTATTCTAGTTCGTGCAAATCAAGAAGCCCACCATGTAAGAGAGCTCAAGCTTGTGTTATCTCGATCATGTCTCTTTTATCTTATGTTTTGTTAAACTTTTAACTGGATCACTTGTTTACAACTTTTTAGGATATATGGGTGACCTATTCAACATAAAAATCCACTCGTTGATGCAGGTGATGTGTTCAAAGACCTAGTTGGTAGTGCATATTATGTCGCTCCTGAAGTTCTGCGCCGAGAATATGGACCTGAAGCTGATATTTGGAGTGCTGGAGTTATCCTGTACATTCTACTTAGTGGCGTTCCACCATTCTATGGAGGTAACTTCATTTGTTACCTCTAGAATTTCATCAGAATGTCCTAAAGCTTCTTCATCATTATTGATTTTCCTTTTCGTTTCAGCACAGATAGAACAATCTTGGATTCACACATGCACCATATAACATCTCTTTTGTTGCCCTTAAGCTAAAATATGATGAAGAAATTGAAGAAACAAGTTGTTCAGGAATTGTAGTCATATACTCTGGAAATTTTAGGAAACTCGAGGAAATGGCATAAAAAGTTGAAGAGTTCATATTTCTCTTGCAGATATGTTTTTACAGCACTATTCTTGTTCCTCTTGTAAAGTTGTAATTGCCAAATGTAACAAAAAGACATATTTATCTTGCCGGGAAGAAAAAGGTACCTTGCATTAGTTGTTAGTGTTTTCTTTTTTATCTGAGCATGGTAGTTTTTCGACACTATATTTGCAACCGGCATCCCATAAGATTAGCAAGGGATATCTGCTCCAATTATTTAAAACCATCTGCCACTGTCAAACTTGCGGAAGCATATCCTATTTTTGGGCAAATGAACTTGTAAGATGTTTTGCTAAATTTTGCCGAGCCTTTTGTTTATAGTGTTGAATAGCTACCAGAAGTAAGCTATACAGGGAAAAGTTTGTGGATAATATTCTCATAGAAAATGACTGTTCCAATGTACTTTTCATTGACTTTGAAATATTTCTCTTTCTTTGTATGCAGAGAATGATCAGAGTATCTTTGATGCTGTTCTTCGAGGTCATCTTGATTTTTCATCAGATCCTTGGCCTTCAGTATCGAGTAGTGCTAAAGATCTTGTTAAGAAGATGCTACGATCTGATCCTAGGGAAAGGCTTTCTGCAGCTGAAGTCCTAAGTAAGATTCAGCTTTAATTAAGATCTATCAAAATACATTGCAAAATGCCTTCATAGTTTTATTGTCTCTAATTTTTTATGATCTCTTTGATTTTATTTATAATTAAGAGGAGTAATTTTATTTGTATAACGTTCAGATTCTTTTTAGCTAAGTAGTTAGTCCATAAAGTCCAACAAATTATCCCAATCAGCTATAGTATACAGTTTGTACAAAGACCCAAAGATTATACACATCCATATTTCAAAACATGGACTTACTCGGATTTTCCTTCAAAGCATCTAGTTGTTTTCCCTCCATACATGACATAAGATACAGGCTCACGTCAACTGGTTTTATTATTATTATTTTTTTTTTATTACATTCCAACTGAACTTAATGAATTAGTGTAAGAAATCATGCATAGGTTGTATCAGTGCTGATACCAAATTTCTTCCCTCTTAAGACAAACATGTATGGGTACGACATGGTTATCTAACTTTATATTGATCCTTAAAATTTATAAGAAACTACTGACCCACCCACACTTGTATATGATATTCATATTACACAATAGCAACTATATCCACACCTTGTTCTTTTTTAATAAAATAATGTAATCATACCTTGTGGACCAGAGCAGAGAGCAGAATGAATATAGAGGATTCATGTGGCTGATCCGCACTTGTGTAGGAGTGAGGCGTGGTTCGTACATTGTGGAAGTTTGTTTCGTACAACTCTAAAGTCCTTTAAGGAACAACTATGGTCTTTGTGATAACTCCTACTGCTAGGTGCTGGATATGCATAACTGATGGTTATAATCTCTGGAAAGACCATTTCATTGTGGATTGTATTAACAAATAAGCCATTTATCATATAAATAAATAAGCCGCGGATGATCGATTTTTTTTCCACATATGGTAGACTAGGACTTTCACGTTGTTATAATATTTTAATTTGACACTGGCTTAATGCACTTAAAAAAATTATTTAGCAAAATAAAATAATTAACAAATATTGCCACAAACTTACTGTGCTATAACTACAAGAAAATATTTTGTGAAAATGTAGATCATCCATGGATGAGAGAAGATGGTGATGCATCTGACAAGCCTCTTGACATTGCTGTCTTATCTAGAATGAAACAATTCCGTGCTATGAACAAGCTGAAGAAAGTAGCTCTGAAGGTTATTGTGTATCCAATTTCTTATTCTTAACGAGAAAGGCAACTTCTCTCCCTCGCATGTGTTCTCTACAATCTTCTGTTTCCCTGCATTCGCAGGTAATTGCTGAAAATCTCTCCGAAGAAGAAATCATTGGCTTGAAGGAAATGTTCAAATCAATAGACACGGATGACAGTGGAACAATTACATATGAAGAATTGAAAGCTGGTCTTACAAAAATGGGTACAAAGCTTTCTGAGTCAGAAGTCAGGCAGTTGATGGAAGCGGTATTTTCCTGACTAATCCTTAGTTTATGGTTATCTTTACCTTCTCTTTTTTTACCCAGACCCCACTTTGTGGGACTATAATGGATAGTTGTTGTTGTTTACCTTCTCTTTTAGCTTTTATCTCCATCTTGAAATTATTGGCCATTTTCATTTTACAAATTTGGCATGCAGTGGATCACCTGATGACATGTAAATTTCTGAAACTAAATGCTTACTGGTGAAGCACATGAACAGGAGATTTTAACTAGTCCAGTGGAAAGACTTCGTTTTGGTGATGCGTATCTCGCTCCATGAAAGTACTGTATACCCATTAGCAAGTTCCACAACTCTAAGTGTTTTAATTATCAAAGGCTCCAGGGAAATGACGGAGTTGCTGTTCTCAATGCCGTTAAAAACTGTTTTACATGATGAATATTTGGCTCCCAAATGCCTTCGGTGCATGGTGTATACACACTTATATAACATGCTTAATACAGTCAATAATACAGATATTTGATTGCTCTTCCAGGCTGATGTTGATGGAAATGGAACAATTGATTACCTCGAGTTCATAACAGCTACAATGCACATGAATCGCATGGAAAGAGAAGATCACTTGTACACAGCGTTTGAGTATTTTGACAAGGATAAGAGCGGGTAAAACGCTATTTACCTGCTCCTCTACGTTGAATTTAAACATTTGAATGCGTTCTAATCTTGGTCCCTTTAGGTATATTACGATGGACGAATTGGAGCATGCCCTGAAGAAATACAACATTTCTGATGAAAAAACAATAAAAGAGATCATTACTGAAGTTGACACAGACAATGTATGGGTTCCATTCATTTGTGAATATTTATATGATACTCCTATTCAATATATATATATATATATATATATATATATATATATATATATATATATATATTTTTTTTTTTTTAAATTGTGAGTTTCTTTTGGTCACTTAGGAGAGATTTATTAGAGTACTTTGATCACGTGGTATGGACTCTGCATGTGATATCTCTGCCTTAGACCGCAAGTTGGAATCATTCTAGTGAACTGGAGTTGAATCTTTAAATTTTTGGTATCTTTATAAGTAGGTGTCTCTCAATGAAGTAAATTTTTTGGAAAACACTCATTGGTTTTAGCCTCTGACACCCCAATTCCTTGCCTTGTCAAAAAAGAAAACATTGTTTTTAGCAAAAAAAATTGTTGGTAGGGCATAATTCTTTCTAGTGCACTTTATCATTTTGTTACAGATTTTGTCAATCGTGACTTGGTTGAATTGAACCAATAAAATTTTGATATGACTTAAATAGTCCATGGTATGTAGATATATGTCTTGTGATGTTTCCTTAAATATAAGAAATAGAATTTGTTCTGTTAAATAAGAAAGCTGCATATGGAAGAAAGAAGAAGAGGATTTTACGAGTCAGTTGTGGTTATGCATAATGATGTTTCTTGGACTGACACTGATAAATATTACTATCCAATTGCAGGATGGAAGAATCAATTATGATGAGTTTGCTGCCATGATGAGGAAAGGTAATCCAGATTTTGTCAACAATAGACGTCGCAGATGAAACCCACGAAACTCATAAAGCAAACCATTTGATTAGCGCTGCTGCTCCAGTGAGTATTCAAGATGAACCTCTTAAAAATCCAAATTGGTTCCCTGTTGTAACTATCTGGGAGTGTGAGAGCCGTGGCTCTTGGCTTTCTGGTCAATTTGCTGTAGAGCTCGTCTTGAGTTGAGCTTCTGGTTAGGTGTATGATGTTCCATTGAATACAGATGTGAGCGATTAAAATCTAAACCCGAAAATATGCTTGGTATATAGTATACAATTGATAATACTGATGTACTTCGGTTCATACTTCAGCCTCTTGAAACGAATGAAGAGAAGTCCCTTTCTCCTTCTTTGTGTGTTTTTCACCTGTCACCAGAGTATAGCTTTACAGGAATTATAAGTTTGTGTGCTTGTTTTGGAAACAAGCAATATATTTAGAGCAATGTATTTGTTGTCCCATATTTGGTAAGAATAGCTTTTCTCCAGGTAAACGGGGCAAGGCGGGGCAGGATTGGCGCATGGGAAGCTTAGCCCGTCAAGTGCACAGATAGCCGATTTTGGGATCCCTATTAATCCATGGCGGAATGGCCTACGTTTATAAAGTTTTGTAAGTCTATCCACTTCGGAAATAACTTCAGACACATGGGATTAAACTTGCACAAATCTGCATTTGAAGTTACAGATTTATATTGAAGTTTGGCATATTTATCGTGCAAGCAAACTTCTGACATATGTGTGCTAAGTTTGGAAGTTGAAGTTGTGTTTGGACACGCATTTTATTTGGAAAAAAGTTGAAGTTTTGTGAGTGGAAGAAAAACTCACCCAGAAACTGCCCTAAACTAGTTTTTGGGAACTTTGATTCTTTCTTTTTTTTTTTTTCCAAAAACTGGTTATATTCCATGAACAAAAAATATTTTCAACATTATTTTTTTGAAAAATTTAGTCAAAATATATGCTAAACGGCGAGGGGATATCTGCGCCAATTATTACAGATGACATGTTTAATCCACAGTTCAGCTAAAGGGCACCATAACATACTTGGCGCGGTGATTGTTAGTGTGAATTCGTGTGCATTTGCTTTGGCAGGTTCAAGAAACTCAGAAAACTTGAGTGAGTTGTTTGCTAAATATAAGCTAGCAGGGGTCATACAACATCAACAACTGTGCTTCAATTCCTAACAAGTCGGGATTGGTTGTATGAATCTTCACTGCCCAGCCGCATCATTTAGATGCGGCTTTGGTGTGTTCTTTGATTTAGACCAATTATAAAAAATATGTACATAGAAAACTTAATTTGGCGAAAAGTACTGTGTGTTGACATGCCCTATGATTTGGCTATAAATCCGCCATTGAGTAGAGGGATACATGTTTCATCTTGTTGCCTTTTGTGGTTTGATTGGTCAATATAGTGAAAGTTATTTTAAAGAAAATGATTTTGAAATTTTAAGGTAACCAAGCACTTAAAGATGCTTTCCTTTAGGCAAACACGTTAAAAAAAAAGTCGTTTTATTAATTCCAATGGCAAAGCAAGAGTAATCTATTTTGGAATATAGAATCATCAGCTCTTGCCAGAAAAACTAAAATAAAAATATTTTGTCAGAAGTGGGATTTGAACCCACGCCCTCTCACGAGGACCAGAACTTGAGTCTGGCGCCTTAGACCACTCGGCCATCCTGACAAGCTGTGAAAGATTTGTTCGAAGAATATATATTAATTGTATGCAAAAGCAGGGGTCGTCACAAACTAGTTATACGGAGATTATAATACACGAATTTTCATGCGGGAATAAATAATGAAGAAATTATTGTGTAGTGATTAATAATGATAAAATCGGTGTAGACAAATTGTTCACTTTAAAAAGTGCAATTTTTATCTTTAAGTAGTAAATCCTCTTATTAGAGCTTACGTACTTTCATATTCCTCATTATATTATGTATATATAATAATATATAAAGTCTAATGTAAATATTATGTAATACTGCCAATTAAACGTTGGATTAGTTATGAAAGAAGATAGATCATGTGCCAAAACAAGATGTCCAAATATAGGTGAAATTTTTAAAGTATGTATTTGCTACTTTCCACGCTCTTTAAGAGACAAAAGGATGTAAGAATTCACTTCCGACTTCCGAGTTCCGAGTATTTTATGGGACTCATATCATAAGTCACCTGAAAAATTAGGGTGTATTTAGAAATTTGGCCAAAGTTTAGGGGTGAATTTATGTATTATCCCTAAAAACAAAGGGCTATCTATCATATCACACCCTCACACAACTGTGTATTGACTTTTAATCTTGATATTATCCTACTTCCTGACCAGATCAAACCTGTGTGTTCAATTATAGAAGCAACCTCGTTGATACCTTTGATTATGAAGGAACAAACAACACAACTGTCGATCTGCAGATATGGATAGGTTATCAAATAATTTACTTCTGCAAATAACAAAATGGTTTTCTAACTTATTTTAAAGGTTCTTACAAAAGGTTAATATAGTTCTTGGTCTAAAGAAATATGCAAAGACTAGAAACTGCGCAATGTTTATTGATATTAATAATTAATTGCCACTAAATTGAGATACAACCTCCTTATTGCTATCTAGAAAAGGAAAAAAAGTAAAGATAACTATATCTCAGTCCCAAACAAGTCGGGATCGGAGATGTAGGACTAGCTAATTGGATGTGTGAAAGAAAACATAGCATTTGTAGACAAAAGAAGCTGAAGTTTGATCATGTTGAGTCCCATAAACCTGCAAAAATCCAAAACGAACATAGATGCCTTAGTTTGAAAATAGTTTCTATCAACTATTTATGTAGACATTTCTTGCATGCTCTAGCGAAATGTTGTTATAAAGAACATATAATATAAGATAACATGAAAAATCAATTCCAAAAAAATTTGGCCGCTATAGTAAAGTGTTGTTATAGAGGATAACTGTTACAGAGAAGTTCGACTGCAGTTAGTATTATCCACTATTTTATGGTCCAAGAAATGTAAATAGAGATAAAGAAGAAGTAAAAGAACATTACCTTCTCATAGCTCATCCTTCATTGAATCTGTTTGTGCATGTTCTGATACTGTTAAATCAGCCTTTGCAATGTCTGAGGGGGCAGGGGTACCCCTGTTAGTCTGGATAAATTCAATAACAGCCTCTTTTGTTCTATTCCCCTCGAATCGCGACAAACTACCGGCTGTAGATATCATGTATATTGTTGGGAATCCTTGAACTTCGAATCGTTCACGAGGTATATCATTTTCCGTTCCATCCTAAAGCAGATCACAGAAGTAAGAAGATTAATCTCATAAATAATGTGGAAAAGAAGAAGAACATAGACATGGGATCAAGAGATACTTACAATTTTAGCAATTAGGACATCGGCGTCGTTTTCAAATGAGAGCGCGATTTCATCCAAGACAGGAGCAAATTCCTCGCAGTATTTACAACCAAGTCGATAGAACTCTAGCAGTACTGCAAGAGAGCAAGATCAATTTGTTGTTACTTACTTTACACAATAGGCTGCAGTATAATCCCCTCACTGACTCACTTATGCTCCCCTTCGCTCACTCTGAAAAAAAATTATAGTACTCCCTCCGACCGAATTTATGCGACACTTTTTCCTTTTTAGTAAGTTCGAATGTAATGACACTTCTCTATATTGATGAGTAACAATTTAACTTCAAAATGTCAATTTACCCTTAATGAAATGATGATTTATAGCCATAGAAATATATATGGCTCATTTTAGACTACTAGTTTCAAAAGTCATTCTGACTTTCTTACACGACGTGCCCAGTCAAGATGGAAAAGTATAACTGAGTCTGATGTATAACTATTTTTGCATTTATTGTTCAAAGAATGATGCACTAGTCGATACGAACCATCTTTTCCCGACTTGAAAACCATATCTTCTAGAGTCTCTGCAACCACCACCTTGACTGGTTCATTATTAACTTCCGGAATAGGCTGTGACTTCAAATATGGTTTCAACTTGCCGTCCTGTAGTCATACAAGAAAAGATTGAAACAAATTGTGCAATAAAAAGAGATTTTGAAAGACAAATAAGTCCTCGCATTCGTGCATAGAAACGAGTAAGATATTTGAAGTTCGATTGCGTAAAAAACAGAATTATTACTAGGAAAATGTTAGAATCATAGGTCTAAGTCATTACCTTAAAATCCTTCAACCAAGCTGCAAGGCTATCAGGTTGTACATGTCGTTGAACGTATTTTGTGCCGTCCATGGCAAGTACGAAAATCAAAGGTACCTGATCAGTGTTCAATCCAAAATACTGCAATCGAAACAATAAATATTCAACTCACTTTTCTCTCCAATTAAAAAATATTGCAAAGTATTTTATACAGATTGGATTGAAAGGAGGATGAAAATGACCTCAAGGGCTCTTTTACCGGTCTCAGCATCTCCTAAGAGAAAGTTCGCTTCCTTTCCTTTGTAACTGGCGGCAAGATCATAGTATTTGGACTTGAAATGATCAAGATCCGTAGTGAAGTTCAGAAACAAAAATACCTACAAAAATCCAAATATCGATTGAAAATCTCCAGAGGTTATTATTATACACAATCTTTTTTTACTTTGTGTTTCAATAAATTATATTTAGGAAGGTCGAGTACCTTATCTCCGGGACTATGCAAAAAGTGGTTAACAAATGCCTGGTTTTCCGGCTTGTCATCAAGAATAGCCATGATTGGAACGCTAGTTTCTTCAATAAAATTCTGCATCGCCTCAACTTGAAAATCCTATGATAATATTGTATATATAATTACGCTGTTAGTGGAACCGCTTGAAGCTACACAATAAAAGGGAAGAGAGGTCTGTCAAATTGAAATATAGAATCAACCGCAAGAATCAAAATACCTCAAAATCAGCATAGAGTTCATCAAACGGCTTAAGTAGACGAACAGTTGGCTTATCAACCGGTCCACCGTGAGGGAGGAATTTAGCATCAAGCGTGTGAACGAAATCGTAGTCTACTCGAAGATCTTCAGCTAAAGCTGTGAAGTTCTTTATCTTCTCTAAACAGAGTTCTGGAAATATGCCAACCTAAAATAACAACATGCTTTTTTTTTATATCCACAAGCTAGTAATGAGGCAATTGAAATACATTATATAAAGAGACCTGAAAACCTGTATCGGAAAATGGCAATACTTACAACAACAATCTTTTTCTCATCGATAAGGCTTGCGGCATCTTCCTTCGATTTGATTTCAAGAGACGCAGGGCCGGAATGTTTCTTCAAATATGAGATTATACCGTCTGTCTCACGAGTACCTTTATAATCATGAACTGTCTTGCCACCATTCCGGAATATCTTAATGCTCGGAACACCATTATGAGTGTAATTTCTTGCGAGTTCTGCGTTTTCCGGAATTGTTGTATCCATTTTAGCAAGAATAACCGGAGGATCATGACTGCTCAACACTGAAGCTGCTTCTTCGTACTGCCACGATAGAAAAAATAAATACAAACTAATAACAATAATATGTTACTCCCTCTATCTCAATTTATGTAGCACCATTCAGATTTAGAGAGTCAAACTTCTTAATTTGACGTTATATTCGGACAAAGAATTTTTAAGCTTTTTAAAAATAAAATTTACTTATTTGGAAACTACGTAAATAATTGTATAAGTCATAGTAATTAAAAGGGCAACCCGGTGCACAAGGCATCGCGCGTTCACGCAGGGTCCGAGGAAAGGTCGCACCCCAAGGGGCGTGATGTAAACAGCCTACCCTAATGCAAGACATATCATAGTAATTAACTATTCAAAATATTTAAAAGACATGAAAAATCACAGTCACGGAAAAACTCGTTTGACTCTAAAAATCCAAACAGTGCCACATAAATTGGGACGAAGGGAGTACATAGCAAATATTGATAAAGCCAAATAAGTCATTCTAAATAATAAGGACAATATCAAATTCGGTTAGTACCTTAGGGGCAAGCTGCTGGCAGTATCCACACCTATTACAGAGAAGACAGACAATTAGACCTAAATTTTTCATACTTTTCTTATTCATCCTTCTAGTGTTTGACTCAAAACATAATCTTTGAATATAAGATCCATTTATAGGCGATCAAATTGAAAACGAAAGGAAAACATTTTTAGCAGATAAAAAGACTTAGGATTGCAAAATCTTCACTAATTTCAGCTATTAGGATCTATGTTGCTCCGACTCTCCGAAAATATCGCCGGATACGTGTAGGATCCTCCAAAAGTAGTGTATTTTTGGAGGATCACACATGGGTGCGCCAGCATTTTGGAGAGTCCGACACGGGTACGGCAAAATAGATTAGGATATCCATTGGATAAAACTACATACTGAGTGCTACCAATTAGGATAGTCAAACAAAATGATCGTAGCGCCACAAGTACCGGATAACTCTATTCACTAAAGTTAGGCAAATGAGAAGAATACACTTTAGTGGTTTTTGTAGGCCATTAGAGAAGGGTTCCGTTTTCGAGTCTATTACTGATTCTTCCGACCTTGAATGTAGGTTTCCCCTAATGACTCCTTGTTGCTTTCACAACTACACTTGCTTCCCTCTTGCATAAGCTAATAAGAGACTCTATTATCCTACGAGACGAACCTTTGGCTTTCGGCTCGGTAGTATTATTATACATTTTCCCAAAAGAACATTCATTCATTTCTTTCTTCCTGTCGACCACGACGACTGAAACGACACGGAAACTCTAGACTCGTAAAGGAGAAGGGTCGATGTGGGGCATTTGGGAAAGTCGGGCCGATCGGGTGATATTTGAACTTTAGGCATCATAATTCTCCTCACTTGACCACTAAGTCACACCCTTGGGCGGGATACTTGTAGTATTTAAATATTTTATATGTAAAACAAAGTAAATCTAAATTGATTTTGATACCAAAATTGGTAAAAATAGGCTGCATAAGACAAATAGGACTGTGTGGTCAATGGACTGAGTGTGAAAAGAGTGTGTATTTGTATGTGGGAGTGAACTACTTCAATAACTATCCCAGTCTATCCATGAACCTTGACCAACAAAGATGGAATTTGAAGTTTATAGTTTTTGAATTAACTCAAAGCTCGTCTTAGTTACAGGATTTAAAAGGCAACCGGTGCACTAAGCTATCGCTATGCATGAGCTCCGGGAAGAGCCGGACCACAATAGTTTATTGTACGCCATTTCTACCGTGACCTCGTAGTCACCTAGAAGTACCAGTTACGACAAGGCTCTGCTTCAAACATAATCAATGAATTTCTTAATGCAATACAGGATCTAAGTAAAAACTAGGGGAATGCACTAGCTCCGCCCCCGTTGACCAAAAATATAAAATGGAAAGAAAAAAAAGTAATTACCATGGGGCATAGAACTCAACAACAATCATCTTGTGCTGAGAAATGATATCAGAATAGTTAGTATGGTCCAAAGTCCAAACAAATTCCGGCTCCAACTTCTGCTCCTCTGCCACTACCTTTTGTCCTTCATTTTCTGCTGGATCAGCAGAAACAGCTGCAACAGTGGCTAGTACTGCAAAAATGGCTAAAAGGGTACTGAAAACTTTACAACTATTAGCCATTCTTGATCACTACTATAGTGTCTACTTTCAGTATTAATACTCTGTATTATTGGTAGGAAAAATAGTAATTCAAGATGGGACAAGTTATAGCTTATCTTTACAGCACTACATTTAGTACTATTATATATAGCGGGAGAACAAAAGTGCCACGTAAGTAGTGATGCTGATGTGTAAGTTAATGATTGGACATAATATGTGTCTTAATAGGCGTGAATGGTGTCAAAAATTATACTTGTAAATGTTAGGTTGATAAATTAAAATAACAACAACAATAACAACTACCCAAGTATAATCCTACAAGGTGGGGTCTAGGGAGGGTTTACGTACACAAGCCTTACCCCTACCCGAAAGGGCAGAGACGCTGTTTGCAATCGACCCTTGGCTCAAGTGAAAGAGAAGAGAAAGAAGAGAAAAACAAAAGGAAAAACAAAAGAGCATTAGTGACTCCAGCAGAAAATACATAAACAGATAACTATACACAAAATCGTAAATTAAAAGGTATGCAATAACACCTAACAGTAACTACCATAGGGAGCACGATACAAAACGCACGACATTTATGGAGGGCCCTACCAAACCACACCTAGCATCAGGAAAGAAGTAGGAAAAGCTCTAGAAGCTCATATCCTACAACCCTAATTCTAGATCTCCACACTTTCCTATCAAGGGTCATGTCCTCGAAAATCTGAATTCTTGCCATATCCTGCCTAATCACCTCTCCCCAATACTTCTTAGGCTTCCCTCTGCCTCGTCCCGTGCCAACCACCGCCAGCCGCTCACAACTCCTCACCGAGGCATTAGGGCTTCTCCGCACATGCCCGAACCACTCGAGCCTCGCTTCCCGCATCTTCTCATCCACTGGGGCCACCCCAACCTTCTCCCGAATAACTTCATTCTTAATCTTATCTAATCTGGTGTGCCCGCACATCCACCTGAGCATACTCATCTCCGCAACCTTCACTCTCTGAACATGGGAGTTCTTAACCGGCCAGCACTCCGCCCCATACAACATGGCAAGTCTAACCACAGCTCTATAAAACTTTCCCTTGAGTTTCGGTGGTACTTTCTTGTCACACAAGACTCCTGATGCAAGCCTACATTTCGACCACCCCACCCCTACACGGTGGGTGACATCCACGTCGATCTCTCCGTCTGCCTATCACCGACCCAAGATATTTGAAATTGTCCTTCTTGGGGATGACCTGGGCTCCAAGCTTCACATCCTACGTCTGCATCATGGGTCCCGTCACTGAATTTGCACTCCGGATATTCTGTCTTGGTACTACCTAGTTTGAAATTTTTAGACTCCAAGATCTGTCTCCAAACCCCTAACCTTGCGTTAACTCCACTAAGCATCTCGTCAATCAGGACTATGTCATCAGCAAATAGCATACACCAAGGCACATCCTCTTGAATATGACGTGTCAGTGCATCCATCACCATGGCAAATAAAATAAATTAAAGTATAACTTATATATTGTGAGTTCCACTTACGAGTACACATTGGATTGTTATTATTGTGTATATCGTTAGTGTAAGTTAGATATACAATCTGAATATACCTGTATAGCCGTGAATAGTCACTAACACTGCAAAAAATATATTGATGTAAATTGGATCACTTAGTCACACTTCATAATTAAAAAACGAGCATTGTAAAAATTCATGCCCTCAGCCAAAGAAAGATAACGGAGAGTTGACCCAAATATCTCCTCTAAATACTAGTATGACTATGAAAATCGTGAGCATTAGCACGTAGGTTCTACATTCAAGTGATAGTATCACACACTTAAGCTATGTTCGTGGAAAACTTAAAAATAGTCAAATTTACAAGTGAAATTCTAGTATATTATGCTAGAATTCTAGTATAATATATTGAAGTTTCCGTATATTATATATGAGTTACAATATAATATACCGGTCCAGCATAATATATCGGAGATTGGAGCACCGGTGCTACAATCTCCAGTATATTATACTAGAACTTTCCGTGTGTTGGAGTTCTAGCATAATACGCTGGAAATTCATACACAGGTGCATCGATTTCCGGTATATTATGCTGTAACTTTTCGCGTGACATCAAAATAGGGGCTATTTTTTTAATAATTTTATAAATACTGGCTATTTTTGAATGACCAATTCAAAAATTGACTAACATGTGCTATTTTTACCTATTGTTCTTGAGAAATGATACGACCTGGCCTATTCCAGCTTATATATACACCGATAATATAAGGATTTTTTTAAGGGATATATAATTTGAAAACAACATATAAAAGCAACATGATTGTATAATTTTCTTTTTAAAATTGACTGAACTTAAAGTTTTGTTTTCTTCTTTTTGTTGGAAAAGATAATTATATTACTATTAATTTAATAGTTGAAACAAGTAAGTAATTTTTTGGCATTTATTTTGTGGTACAAAATAAGTAATTTTTCCAAATTTCAAGAATGAATTACTTTTTTTTCCCTACATTGTCATTTGAGTAAATAATATTGGAGTATGTGTTAGGAGTTTTTATGTGAAAAAATAGTCAAGATTAATATGATCAATTTCATTGCTAATATACTGAAAGGTGAATTTTGTAATATGTGTAAAAATAACTAAAAAAATCACTTATTTTGGATCGGAGGTAATACTAATTAGTGTTTCTTCTGAATTATAGAGAGAGAAAAAGGGGCTAATAACTTAAAACAACTAGGAACTCTGGCAAAACTCGAGATTCACGATACATATTAAATAATACATTTTTGGTACCAAACAAATAATTGAAGATTCTTTCCACTTCGAAAAAAACTCGAGATTCACGATACATGCTGATATAATATTTTTTATACTTAATAAACAAAAGAGTGAAGGTTCTTTGAACTTTGAAAGTGTTTATTTTAAATTAAGTACATGTTACGTCTCAATTTTAGTAATGGACATAAATTAATGGCTGAACAGTCACATAAATGCTCGTACTTGTACCGATTTATTATTCAAAAATACAAATAACAAATTTATAAATAACAACTCGAAAACATGTTCAAAAACACTATTTTAATTATCGACATGATTGAATAAACTCATTTACTCCGATATGAATGGAGAGTCAACTCTAACACTTTCATGTAGCTAAAATATTGAAACCAAATTTAAAATATTTTGTTTTTGAAAAAAAAAAACGATAGAGGAAAAATTGGATTGAGAAGAATAAAAGTAAATCTCATAGTAATAGACAAAATAACTTTCCTTTTAAAGAGAGTAGTTAAAGAGATAATAGTATAATGTTTATATAACTGACAAACATGTTAAAATATGATTAAAAGATGTAAAAATAAAATAAAGATACTATATACAAAATTCAAAGTGATATTTTGGCAATTGAATAGAACTCGAGTAGCTAAGAAGAAATTCAATAGCCAGATTTATCTGTTGTCATTGAAATATAGTCAAAGTTTTAAAAGTAATCAAAATTTAGCTATTTTTCATATAAAAATAAATTTGGAACTTCGGCATAATATAGTAGAGTTCCAACATATTATAATGGAGTTCTGGCATAAGTATATTGGAACTCCAACATATTATAATCTATTTCTATATACTATATTAAAAGCATAAATGTACTTAGCGAAATATCGTTCAGTCTTTTTTACCCTTTTTAAAATAGAGTTCACATTAGACAAAATAGTCATATGAATATTTTCCTAATATTTAAAATAGTCATTTAATTAATTCCCTACTATTTAAAAAAAATTAGTATTTAATTACTATTCCTATAACACTTATAATAATATTGACACACATGCTAGGAAACATTTTCGTTCTCTGCACAATAGGAAGTTTTAGTCCAATTCTATATTTAGGAGTATTATTAATTTATTTTTTCTAATTTAGGAGGATCTTTTTTAGTTAATAAAAATTTGTCCAATTTACACACAATAGGAAGGTTTCAATTTTTCTTTAGTTAGTAAAAAGTAATTCACATACTAGGAAATTTTTTATACTTTCAACTATATTTAAATTTAGGAGTATTAAAATTTCACACTTGAAAAGTCCTTAAATTTTGAAATTCATGCACACACGAGGAAAGTTATGATATAAATTTTTGACATTGAATTTTTTTATAACTATAATAAATGAAGACGTGCTCTTTGAGACTTACTAGAGTCTTTTTTCTAATAAAATTTTTCTCAATTTTATATACGCATGTACTTTTATAAAAGAAGTTACAATTTCACGGTCACTCATTTGAAGTCCCAATTAGCATACACCTTAAGTACACTGAAAGCTTACATAATATCAAAGGAAGGAAGAGTTTCTGAGGAATTTGCTAGTCTATTTGCTCCCCAACCACGAGTAAGAAGAATATTACATATCTCTTTGTTTCTTAAAGCTATTTCTAAAAATTTATAGTCCTTTTTGTTTAAATGTACGGACTCTTTTTATACTTAATCAAGGTTTATATGCACAAACTCTTTAATACCATATGCCATATATAGGCATGAATCTACTGCTGTTTACATACTTCTGTATCCCACTCTTTCAGGCCATTTTCTTCACTCCAAAGTTTAGTGCATCCCGTAAATATTCCCTTAATTCTACATTTTATTTCTATATGCCCTTTAGCAATAAAATTAATTTGTGCATTTGTGATTTGTGGATGGTAGAACTTGATAATCCTCTTTCGTGACCAATTATCCAGCTAGATAGTTATCAATTGTTCAACTTTATGGCAGACGAAATTTGTAAATGGCAACCTTTACCATGCATTTGACATTTTTGTTTAATTTGAGTCTTCTCGAAATCTCAATGTTATGGTGCTCCAGGAATTTTTAAAGTATACTTGCACATCGATGCACACATTTAATTCTGAAACAGACTGCTAGTTTAAACTTTCCACTTGTTGGAAAAATTTGATGAATATGGAGAATAAAAGGTTTAGCTTGAGGCGTGTCAAGGACACTGTCCTTAAGGATATTTCGCCTTCACCGAGATAAATAATATTAGGCGTATCCCTCAGGATTCAACAAAGCCTTCTAGTATAACTAGGAGCAGAAACAACAAAGTTTAACGAGATGAAAATCCAGCACAAAGAAAAAGAAAAGAAAAGTTTTTACTATTTCTTCTTCACACATTTTTCAAGGTGAAACAAAGAGGTATATATATTGTCTAAAAATAAGATAGACTATCTGATGAGAAAGCAGTCAAATACATAAAGCCATAAAGGCTTTTTACGTTGGAAAAAAGCCATTAAGGCTAAGAAACCGTAAAGCCATTAAGGCTAAGAAATGGTAAAGCCAATTATAATATTAAGGTTATACATAACTGATGTATATAAGTTATTGTCATTCAACTGACTTATCTTATTTGTTAAAAAATGATTCAAATTTAAAATAGCTGTTATAAATATTAATAATTATTCAAATAATTAGTGCAATAAAGATTCATTAATCTAATATTAAAAGAATGAACCTAGACATAATTTTAGACAATTCTTTTTGAGATATTAAAACTAATTTTTTTCAACACCACTAACTGGTGATACCTTTTGCATTTTGGCACCGTAGTTGGTTGGCGTTGATGAAAGAGATAAGAGGAAAGGAAAAAAATAATATTTGATCTAATTCCTAATTAGTGCTTGAAAATGTCATAACATGTATAATTAGAGAATTTATTTTCACTATGGTTGATATTGTTCTATGTTGTACTAATTGGAGCAATTACTATGTGGATGGATTCACTTGGCAAGCATATGAACAAGCTGCTGATATGTAAACTTATGGCTTGAATGTCAAGAATGTTAAAAGTTGCTCGTTCCTATTGTAGTTTCTTTGTCCTAAACTATAAAAGTATCATCCGCATTAACAAACTTTATCTTTGTGTTGTTTTAGTTGAAGCTGCTTAATAGAGATCTGGAGGAAACTAGCTTTGCTCAAACTGTAAAAGTATCATGCACTATATGATCACTTAGAAGATGAATGGTCTACTTGTTCTGCTGTTCTATCAGCCAAAAGAGTAGACACGTGAAAGGAAATTGTAATTGCTTTCTTTGAAATTGAGCAAATGGATTTGCATTTGAAATGTTGAGTCTTAATATCACTAGTACTATTACGTTGTTACAGGGAAGCATTCAAAATTTAAATATGGTATAATGGTCAGATTTTTCATCTAAAGCCTAGTGATGATGCAGAGAGTGAACCTACCTCGCCGGTGGATGTAAGAGGATCATCGGGCAGCAGCTACCAGAATCTTCAAGCAAATACTTAGAATGTTATTCATTAATTAATGTGGAATCACTTATGCTTTTATGGATTTTAAGTAGTATTGTTTACAAGTTACTTTAGTTTATATTGCTTTAGTATGATTTGTAGTACTTCAATTGCGGCCGTTGCTAGTGTGGATGTTTAATGATATTTGATTTTTGTTATATGATGAGTATTATTTAGTATATAATTTATTTTTTTGTTTATGCATATGTTGATACAAGCTTGATCTTATTTAATCATGCAATATTTAATGAGAAGAAAGCACATTTCAATATTCAACTCGTGATGGTAATTAATCCTCCACAAATTAAAATTTGTAAAAGAGATTATATTGTGGCGATTATATACCCCAACTAATTAATTATTTTTAACATAAAGCTCATATTGTGATGGTTATACTTTGTCACTAATTATTTTTCAAAAATCACATATTATACTGCGACAATTACAAAGCACCACAAATTATTATTTTTTTAGCATTAAAATCATATAAAGGAGGTTAGAACTCGCCCTTAATTGACTTTAAAACCCCCCACTAATCACAAATTTAATTTGTGGAGGTCGTCATGGGGTTCTTTAAAACTGTCACAAAAAGCCTTGTGGCGATGATAACCATGACGTTTCTTAAAACCCCCACAATTCAATTTGTGGGGGTTTGAAACCATTACAAAATTAAGAAAAAACCTCCACAAATTACACATTTTCTCGTAGTGATAATTGAGTCGTTGGATTTCTCTACTTGTTCAACTGCGTGTTTGTTATTTTTGATTGAATGGCCATCAATTGACTATGCCTATTTAGTGTGTAGTGCTCGAGAGAGAGTATATATTTAGGTAGTTGTTGAACAACGTCACTCCTAACGTATATGAGAAATCAATACAGTGAGTTTAAAGGCGGGTTTAGAAATAACAAAGCCTTGATGTGGTCATAATGAGCTGTTAGATAAAATCAACTAGCGTAGTTCGAGAAAAAATATCTAGTAAATGTTGTAGTTGCTCGAGAGAATTCCGACATCTAAAGTACTCACGATCAGTAGAGAATACATTTACAAAAATTCCAGGGGACATAGCTAGAAGGATTCCAATAATTGGGGAAATCATAACTTTAGACCTCCTTAATTTAATCTCCAACCCTTTGTCTCGTTGGATGATAATTTTACCGTTTTCTAGTATTTGCTAGTTAATTAGTTAGAAATATAAATCTCAATCTTTATAATTTAGAAAATTGTTCAAACTTGTCTTTTTAGTGACAATAAACAGATATAGCTTATCTTTTTTAGGACTAGAGTTAGGCGTGATCAATTACCAAATGGCTTCCATTGTTATATATATAGACAAATTATATGAGCAATTGAGCATCATTAATTGCATGTGGATGCTTGTTTTTTCAAATATTTGTTCGAAGGATATTTTCATAATGGGACCTCTTCATTCCTAACTAGATGTTTCGGTTCGAATATTGAAATGAAAAAAATTGTCAAAATAGCATGGTATAGCCAATTTTCGGACTGGTCAACGAAAAAAGGCTTCCATTTACGAAGTCAATGAAAAATAGCTACTATTTGCTGCAACAAAGACCGGCCTCGTATAATATACGGGAGTTCGGGTGCATATGTGTACGAACTCCAGCATTTTATGCTGGACCGGTACACTTTGCTGATTCTTGTATAATATACGGAAGACTGGAGCACCGGGGCTCCAAACTCCAGTATATTATACTGGACATTTATACTTGTTGGAACTCCAATAGATTATGCGGGAGTTCCAGCATAATTATACATGAACTCCCGCATATTATACGGGAGTTCCATCATAGTTATCCTGGAACTTCCGTATAATATGCGGGAGTAAAGTCCTCGCTTTCTCTTGAACAAGGGAAGGGCAGCATAGCATTAGCTTCAATTGAACAAGCTCAACCTTGAAAAAAAAGGTGGTAGGCCGACGTTGAACGCTTCAACTTGGCCACTGAAGAAGGCGAAGGCTGGGCGAGAGACTAGGCCAACCTACTGCGTCAAGTCATACACAAATCGGAGTGACTTCACTACCTGAAGAAAGAAAGCTGCTTCGAGGCATACTTATGCTGGAACTCCCGTATAATATGCGGGCGTATTTTTCGGATGTTGAACAGTGATTTCACCCAGATTTATCTTTACAAGAATAATGGCTAAATAATAATTATTTTTAAAAACTTTGGCTATTTTTAAATAACCAATTGTAAATCTGACTATTTTTAAATTTCTCCCAAAAAAATATGATATTGAACGCCTTTATCCTTAAATGGGCCGGAACCCATAAAAAACGAAAAAGAATGTTTTCATATTCTGAATATAAAAAGACACTCCAAGAGACACAAAAATGAGAATCCTTTGATTCTTTGTTTTAGAAGGATAATATGTATGGGTGACATAAAATTTGAACTTGTGGTAGTGGAGCTAAAAATCAGATATAAAAGAATCATACACAGAGTTATTAGCTAAATGAAAGAAAACCATGTTGTGCATATATAAATTAAGAATGCCAATACAAATGGAACAGAAACAATTAATCAGATTTTCCCTGTGTTTTGTTTGATTTGTTGTAGCTTTCCATGATGTTCAAGACTGATTTTGTATGGGAATTCTTTTTCAACATCATTTACTATATATACATAAAAATAATTTTGAATTTGTATATCTAGTATAATTTTTCAACAAAGAAACAGGATCTACACAACGTGCGGGTTCACGGGAACCCAATAACTTTTGCTCATATCTTGTTTCAATTAAATATTTATAAATATCTTACAGTGACTTTAATTATTATTATAAATTTACTTAATATCAATGTAGGAACCTATAAACTTTAAATGATGGATCTAACGATGAAAAACTAAAAAAAATAAAGAACTCAGAGACACAAAATCTTAGCTCCGCCTATATGTCCTTGTGTCTGAATTATTTTACCTCAAATTTTAACTGCTAAGACTTTCAACTGCAGTATATATAACAAGTTGAAATGCTATGTTGCCCATATCAGGCCTTCTCAATTATCAGTTAACTATGTGCCCGTTTGGACGTAAAATTTGATGGAAAATCTTTTCAAAAGAATTTTTTTTTTTTTTAAATCAGCGTTTGTTCATAAAAAATTTAAATTTCACTTAAATATGCTTTTCGGAAATTTTTGAAAGTAAGCAGTTTTTTAAAATTTTCACTCACAAAACTTCAAAAACAACCCAAACTGTAATATATGTCCAAACACAACTCTAAATTTCAAATACTATTTTTACTTAAAAAACCATTCACAATTTTTTTGAATTTTACAATTGTTATGTCCAAACGCCTACTAAGAGAAAAGCAAATACTCAAAGGATTTCCATTTCTATATCTATTAAGTATCCTTGAATAAGACCCAAAAAAATATTTGCAAAAACAAGCATCAAAATTCAGGTAATATATGATGCAAAATGCTAAATCATATTTCAAACTATACTCATTAATCACACAAAAATTTCAAACAAATTAATAAAATATTGAAAATTCAATTAAAATCTTTACACATCCCTCAACTATAATCTCAACTGGGATACTACCATATAGCTTATAAGTTATAACTAGCTATAACTATTAAACTCGGATATCTGGAATTGTTCAACGATCAAGATGTCACAAATCAAACCGTAACACCACAAGTTCGACTCCTAGTAACTCTTTCTACCTATCAGGCCGGAGCTAGAGTGTCAGGAGCAAGTTTCCGAACCCAATAGTTTTGATTCGAACCTTATCTTTGTCATGAAAATTCATTGAACATGTATAAATTACTATTAATTTAGAAGCCACACTAACTTAAAACGATTAGAATCTCGAACTGATAAGCTTGAAATCTTGACTCCGCCCCGTTCTACTACAGAGAAACTTTTCTTTTGCAATCCATATTCTTAACTTCCTGCGTTTGTAAATCAACTACCATACTACAATTCATTCTTATGCCAACACTTTTCTTAATCACCACAATCTTGACTCTTCCTTTAATACTTGTTGACATACTCAAAGGCAATTCTCTTGCCACCAAATCACTCGCTAGTCGAGGACTTCCAACTAACTTTTCAACCATGAACGTGACATTCACGGTCATTTGAAAAGTCCGCCGGGCCTTAGCATTCCCCGGTGGCGTAAAGGCTTCTACGATGACTCTATCATCGTACATCAAACTAGTAGTTGCGCTGCTAAACTTCAACGAGACTGCATTAGGGTTTTTAATAGAAAGATCTGCAGAGACCGTTATGTTGACGTTGGTTTGAAGATTTGAACTACTAGTGAGAGAACTCAAGCCTGTGAATTTGATTGAATTCATCCTTATAGTAGGATCTTTTGCTTTAAAAACAGTGAATGCAAGAATTATGATGATTACAACTATGATTATTGTTGTAACTCCACAACAACTGCAACATTGAATGCATCTTTTACGACGTCGTTTTTTGGCTGACTCCATATTGGACATGAACGTGGAATTAATACCTTCTTCGGTTTCTACGTGTATACGGTGAGATGTAGGTGCCAAAGGACGAACTTGATCTCTAGATTCAGTCATGGTGGAATCTGGAGATTGAGGTGGAGACATTTTTGGGAGAATTTGGAAGATCGATTATGATAATTTTGCTATGATATGAAAGTATATAAAAGCAGAGCCTTGGTTTATGACTATATATAGAAAGAAAATAAAGGTGAAAGACTATAGTGTAATAACCGCGTTAGCACGGCTTTGAATATTGACTTGGTGGTTTAATTATTTTGAAAATTATTGTCTTCTTCTTTTATGAATATGATAATATATATAGTCATAGAAGCTTCTGCTCATGAATGGTTATTTTTTTGCAATTATATTGGAGATTAGCATTATTATGACTGCGCATGCTAGCTTAATTATAATGCGGTGAATAATAATGTACGTAGGAGTTGTTATGTGGCTGATTTATGTTAATTTTTTTTTTTAGCCGGGTGTCTATCGGGAACGACCTCTTTACCTTTATAAGGTAGTGATAAGGTTTGTGTATGTATTACCTCCCCAGACCCCATTATGGGATTACACCTAGTTTTTTTTTTTTTTTGGGTATTGTTGTTGTTGTTGTTGTTGTTACGTAAAAATTGCTTAACTTAAAAGTTTTTTTTTTCTTTAGCTGCTCTAATTCATATATTGTTATTGTTAATACATGTACTTTCCCCCATATTTTATCCAACATAATTAGAGGCGCTTATGGATTTCTACAATTACCTCCAATAAGTTCAATAGTAATTAACTTGGTTCACATTCGAATATTTATAGATATTTAGTAAATTTTTCAAATACATTCACATTGTTTGGACAAAATTTATTGGGTTCATACGCGAACCCGTAGGTCGGGAGGTGGATCTGCCCCTGCATGAAATAATACATAAACTCTCGCATAATTTATGCATATATTAGCAATAGAGTTTAATACTGCCAATCTAACGCTTTATTAAGTTATGACAAGCAGCGGAGTTCGTTTATTTAACTACTTTCCACCCTAAGAGCTTTAAGAAGCAAAGGGTTTGTAAAGACTGTAAATGGTATCATCCTATTCTTAATTACTACAAGCTCAATACGGATGGAGCTTTTACCAACTCAATAGCTGGTATGGGAGGGGTAATACGTAATTCAATGGGTGATTGGATTATAGGTTTTACTGGACCAGTACCTCACATATCTCTTATTTTATCAGAATTATATGCATTAAAGTACAAATTGCCTATGAATATAATCTTAAACCTATACAAGTAGAGGTAGACACACAAAATTTGCTTACTTTATTAGATTCTGGAAATATTGCTTTTTCTAATCTTGTGGAGGATTGAAGGTTCTACCTTGACAGGTTAGATAAACTGGTGCTTAATCATACGTAGAGAGAACAAAATAGAGTAGCAGATCACTTAGCTAAGGAAGGACATCAATATGGGATACTTTGCAAGCCAACAATTTTTGCCAATACTCCTGATTTTGTTATGCGACATTTTGTTTATGATAAGGCTGGTTGTACTGATATTCAACCAAGCCGGTTGGCTACTAGTTTGATTAGTAATAGTACTCAGACTAATGTAAATATAAGGATGAATGTAAACTGAGGCCATGATGATAATTCCAATAGGATGACCATGGCAACCATATATCCTAGTACTGCTTTGTATGCTAGTAACAACTCTGTATGCACTATTTAAACTTTATTATATATAAATTATCTTTTTCACAAAAAAAAAAAAATTATGAAAGAACTATTTTTTCTTATATAATCAACTAAGCATTGTAGTACTTACGCAAAATTTTATGTTGGGATTAATTTTGTTAATTTGATAAACCAATCAACCCGTTATAATTCTTAGGTATTGGGGGATTATTGCATAAAAATAGAATAGAATTATCCCCAAGTCGTCACAACTATGTTTGGAACCAACAAAAAAACTTCTGGAAGAAGTATGACTCTTTCTCATAAATTGATCGAACGAACTTAGTATTGATTTTTGGCCTTCTTTTATGGTCTCGTAGTATTTGATATTTTCATATATCAAAAAGGAATTAATTGTTTTTTATCAAAATTGTCCTTACAATAAAAAGCAATTATTTATTAGAGTTCCAATGAACAAACTAAGATTAATATAATCAATTTCATTGTTAATTAACGATAAAAAATAATTTCTTTGATATTTGTGAAAACATCAAATAATTAAAGTGGGTCAGAGGGGATATTATTTCTCAAAATCCTATGAGCAAAGTTTTCTGAAAAAAATTTATTATACTGTTAAAAGTTTTGTAATAAAAGTATGATAGGCTTGTGATGAAACAAAAAATTTATTAAAAGGTTGAAGTATAATTAGGGGTGTTAATTGGGCGGATTATTACACTCAGCAGTCTGACTTATCCGTTATCGTATTATAAATGTAGTAATTCGCTAACCATCCAATAAGACAACGGGCGAATTAGTATCAGATTAGTGATTATAGGACGGTTTATCGGCTAAATCAAATAGAAATTTTTTGAACCCTAGTTTTTTTTGTTGCATAGCTAAGAATATTTTCCTCTGAGTTGTCATATTTAATTATTGTTGCTATATTAAAAAGTACTTAAACAGAAAGGGGGAGCAAAGTTATAGAGGCTCGTCCTCTTTCGTTCTTATTAAAAAGTACTTAAACAGAAAGGGGGAGCAAAGTTAAATACCATATCCATACCAATCCCATGACACAAATAAAAGTCAAAGGAATCTACCTGTAAGGCCATGCCGACAACCTTCCGAGATAACTCTGCATCATTCATCGCCCCGAACATCTCTTTCTCAGGAGCAACGCATAGAGGGGCGAGGGCCGACGCTACTTGCTCGCTATTCAGCAGCAAGTTGTAATCCTCCGGAATTATCACATGATATCTAGACCCGTCCGTCCTCACCTCCACGTGGTGTGACAACTCAAAAACGCATTAATGTCCTCGGGTGCAATGTCAGAACCTGACCCGTCCGCTTCCACATGGGACCCCCGACCTTGGATGACGCACCGCCTTCGGCGGAGCACGCCAAACTAGCCCCATGTATCACTCTCTCCTCGTGGGTTTGTCTCCCCGAAAAAATGGCGTCATCCATAAACACGAGCACCAAGGCCGTCTGAGACGCTCTACTCTTATCAGCTTCAGTGGCCACCCATTTTCCCAGCTCCAATCTTCTTCTTTTTCTCTCTAACGGATCATCGCCATTAGGAGATTCGTCGGCGTCGACGAGACGATGTCTCTTGTAGCTTCCGTGATAGACATGGTCCCCTGTTGAAGAAGTAGAGGACGACCCTCCCGGATAGATGCACACAAAACATCTTCAGTATCTACGGCAACAGCGGGTCGTCTAAAAGCGGGGATTGGCGCCCTTTGTCTAGAAGCTCCCCCACCTGTCATCATAAAAATAAATTATTATTATATGGTTAGACAGGGTCACACGACTGGCAATGTTGTAAATCAGAAGTCTACCTGATGAACCTTAGGGCCATAACGTTGTAGGAAGGCAACCCAAGTTCGAGTTTGCTCCGCATAAGGCAGCAGGCCAGCGACCCAGTTCCTAAGACTGGTAACGAGCTGAGGTGGGCATGCCATAATTGTAAAACAAATAGTCAAAGGCAATATTCACAGAAGACGTAGGGTCTAATGAACCACAGTACTTACGATTTTTATTCCACTTCACTGGAAACTCGGCGGGGTTAGATACCGTGTGCTCGGTCTTGATGAAGAAATATTTATGTCAATACTTACGGCACAGCCGATCGTCCTTCCTAACCACCAACCTCTTTGTGCCGCAAAGCCTTTGGTGAACCATGGTGCCCATATGGAAACCAGGTGAAAATAAATACAAGAGGTGGTGCACTGAGACGTTTCCTCCAGCTAATTCTGCATGCTTAGCGAGCAAAAGAAGCACCTTGAGCGTGTATGGCGTAAGTTGAGCCGGGAAAATATGGTAGAATCTACAGAACTCATCCGCCAAAAGAGAAAGAGGAAGGGTGTAACCGATCGTAAATGGGTACTCATAGAAAGCACAATACATTGGTCTATAAATATCAACATAATCCCCCTCCGCCAGAGTCATTTCTACATGAGCGGGGATACCATATTTTATGCGGAGAGCGTCGAGATGAGTTTGACCTGTCTCCGAGAGTACAAGACTCAGGGTGGGAGGTGGTTTCTTGCTGAAGTCACTCGAGATGAGGGATGCCTCGGTAGTAACGCCTCCACTGTAAGAGGACGGTCGTCTTCTTCCACCTCCACCTCTCCGCTGTCGGAAAAGGTACTGCGCTCACTGGGACAATTTCAGAAACCTCCTCATTAGGGTGGCGAGATTTCGGCATAATTTTGTTTAATAAAGGTAAGCCACACCAATGGAGAGAAAGAGAAGAAAACTTCCAATCAGGAATGAGAATGAGAAAATGCGAAAATGGAAGAAGAGGACTAAAGAACTCTGAGGAATAGCTAAAGTTTTTGATGAAATTGAACCCCTCACCTATTTATAGGGTTGGATGGCACCCAAATCGAAGTGGCAGGTTTCAAATCATCACGGAAAACCAAGCACCAAACCGTCAACTTTTTTGCCTCGAAAACCCACGCAATAATGACACATGCGAGAACTGACGTCACCCAAGGTGGCGTGTACATCTGAATTTCCTGCCAAATAATGGCATCGTCTCTTATTGGTCATGTCGTCACATTTCACCAAATTTAAATTTTTCCTAGAATAGGCATAAGGCCCGCTCACCAAGGACGCATTCTGATTCAACCTCGACGAGTGGAGGGACTAATTGTATGGGTCGAAATGTGACCACTCACGATCTATAGCTAGGACGACAGACGATGGCAAACCTACGAGTCGGTATGAGGGAACGCCCCAAAGGTTAAGAGGGAACGTCCGTGCATCGTCGTTTAGTTTTATCGTAGTAAATACCCCTTGATTTGTCGTCCCAACGAATTAGAGAAATCTCCTAGTATATAAGGGGGATTTTATGGCTTGTAAAGGGCGGATAAGCGAATATACAAAACTACTTTCTCTGTTCTTTTAGAAACTCTTTCTGTATGTGAATATATCTCTATCATCTCTTTGTTATAACAATTCAAGAGTTTATTATCTTCGATTATGATTTACCCCATCCATCTTTGATTGATTTGCTTAGAAAGAATTAAAAATCTTTTTAACCAAACAGGATTATTTTCGAGATTGAAATATGTGTGCTATATTAAATGACATCAATTTAATCCCTTAATTGTCAAAATTGCCATGCTATGATTCCAACTTATACCCCACAAACAGATGATATATATAGAGAAGAGAAATGATGAATGCTTCTAAGTATTAGACTTGGTATAGCCGATCATTTAGACCATAAAAGAACATTGGAAGCAACTGTAATCCTTCATTCTTTTCAAATGTAGCTAGGACTCTTACGTTTGCTATAAACATCACTTTAGCAAATAATTTGGCTTTGGGCAGAGTATTTCCACAAAAGAAGTCGCTTATACATTTACATGCATCTAGAAATTTTCTCACTTCACCACCTGACTGCCAACAACTTCAATGAAAAGTATTTACAGACTTGTCCAGGATTTGAAGTTAATAAGCCTTTACAATAATATCAATTTAATATATAATAATAATTAGATTCAAAGTCATATATTTATAAATATTTAGCAAATCTTTTATTATATATTTCCTCCGGTCTACTTTAAGTAATATTTTGGTTTTTTTCACACATATTAAAGAATTCACCTTTTAGCATTAATTAACAATGAAATTGACCATATTAACCTTAGGCATACAATGTTTTTTCCTTTTTCCCCCAAAAAATTCACTTTTTTCGAAATGAGTGTTTGTTCATAATATTTCAAATTTTCACTTGAAGATGCATTTTGGAACTTTTCAAAATTTTGAAAATCTCCACAAAACTATTTTCAAAATTTTCACTCAAATTCTCACAAAACTTCAAAAACAACCCAAAAAGAAATTTATGTCCAAACATAACTCTAAATTTCAAATACCAATTTCATTTGAAAAAAAAATCATCGTTTTTGGAATTTTACAATTCTTATATCCAAACGCCTACTTAATTTGTTCATTGAAATTATAACAAACTACTTCTAGGCTCTTTACTTCAAGGACAATTTGAAAAAAAAAAGAAGTTAATTCCTTTTTTAGATATGAAAAATTAAATATTGTGGACCACAAAAAGTTTAAAAAACACTTAAAGGGCCAAACATATACACACTATAGTTTCAAATCAAATTAATGTTTTAAAGTTTGAGTTATAATTGCATCTTTTCATTCTTTATGGGGAAATTCATTTAACGGGTAACACGGATTCAACATCAGTAATAGCATGTTTGGCCAAGCTGCAAAAATCAGTATATTTTGAGAAGTATTTTTTTTTAAAAGTGCTTTTCTCAAATGTACTTTTGGTGAGAAGCATTTTATGTTTGGCTAATTAGTTTGAAAAATACTTTTGAGCAGCAATTAGTGTTAGGCCAAGCTGTTAAAAATTGCTTCTAAGTGTATTTTTTTTGTCAAAAGTGCTTCTCAAAAAAGTGTTTTTGGAGAGAAACTACTTTTTTTTGCTTCTCCAAAACTACTTCTGCTTCTCCTCAAAAACATTTTTTCCTTCTAGAAGCTTGGCCAAACACCTCAATTTTTGACCAAAAATGCTTTTGGCCGAAATAAAACTTGGCCCAACAGGTTATAAGTATATTCATGATAATTTGAAGCGAGACACTAAATAAAAAAATATAATAAAAATAAGAAATATTTACATAAGTACATATTATATTTTAAAAATATAATATGTTACATTTAAAGTGCAAGAAATCATTAGTAACACATTGTGTATCATACTAAGTAATTTATGTGTCATTTCCAAGTTAAGAGTTTTGAAAGTTACATATTTCAAAAAACGTTTATCATCTCTTTTTATCAAACACATGAATAAGAATTCTAACAAAAATATTCATCATGTTATGAAATAATAAAAGAAGAAGAACAATATTGCAGAGAAAGAGAAATAGGGAATTTTTATTGAATTTTGGGATGATTTACAATGGGGTAAGATCCCTCTATTTATAGGAGAAATATGACTTAGTCACAAATTAAAACTCTCCACAAGATAGACATTCACTCCAAGTAGAATTCTATTCTTAACACTCCCCTGAATGTCTACTCAATAAGTAATGTGCCTCATTAAAACCTTAACTAAAATAAAACCCAATGGGGAAAAAATCTAGAAAAGGAAAAAGAGTACACATATCTATAATACGCATTTTGGTTGCCTCGTTAAAAACCTCGCAAGGAAAACCCAGTGGGACAAAACCTTGTAAGGAAAAAAGAGTGCAACGCGCATTAACTCCCTTTGATGAGAGCATCAATTCACATCCTGAAGCCTTCGCATCCCGATCTTGTACACTAGCTTCTTGAAGGTTGACGTCGACAAGGATTTTCTATCAGTTTCAATGTATTTTCATAATGACATAACATAGAGATCTCTTCATTCATATATTCAGGTACCTGAATCTCTCATGAGATATTACGAAGTGTTATGTCATGTGATCTTCTGGATCACTTGCCTCCTTTATTATGACAATTTGCTCATCTTCTTTATCAAGAAGTTTATTTGAAACAGATTGTATATACGCTTTAAGCTTACCATAGACTTTGTCCTTCTAGGACTTATTATAATATGAGCATTTGCAGTGAGAATATAGTTACTTTCTTTGGGTCAGCAAATGTGTCTGGCATGCTTTACAATAAATTGCAGATGAATTATCCTTTTATGAACTTTAAGTTCATATTATTTTATTCGAGGATCTCGATGTATAAATGATAATTTATTCCATGTAACGTTTTCTCAACTGTTGTATCTTATCTCCCCCTCATGTTAGAAAAACTAACTTGTTTCCTCAACTTTATGAACTCATCTTTGTGCGTTATGGTGTTAATCAATATATACACCACACATCAATAATAATAAGATGGAATTATTTGGTTCCTGGCCCTGAACCACTTGTGAGGGGAGAAAATAATATACTTTCGTATATAAGATATATCAAACTGATATATATAAACTTTATTCTCATAAGCAATAGTTTAGCTATTAAGTGGAGGCACTCAATAAATCATTTTGCTAAACCAACTGTGATGTAAACCAACTTATCAAGATGAACTTCTTGAATAGAAAATCTGGAATATACTCTAAATTAAATTATTGAGCAAGTTACCTCGCACACACCGGTCAGGTTGCAGGTTAATAATAATTGCACATGTAACTATCTCATAGATGCATCTTATGTGGTATACATGGCGGGTGAATGGGCCCATATTCACCTTTGATATTTCCAGCATTCATGAGATTGAATCTCATTTTTAGTTGGTATATTAATTAATGAGAACAGGCACATAAAAGAATTCGTAAAGAACTTTCTAGTTCTTTAATATTTACCCATGTGAATTCTCTTTCATGTTTGCACATCATACTTAAATTGATATGGCTAAACCAATTATGCCAACTGAATAAATTATCAATATTGATAAATTTCAGATTTACACCATGATGTGTGCAATTATGAATGAACTCCAAGTTTATTATGATATGAGTTTTATATCAATAAATATCCACTTCATTGTGGTATTCTTTTGTTTATGTAATACAAATTGGAGATAAAGCGGGTAGCTTTTTACATACATATTATCCCACTACAAGTTGTAGTAATAGAAGATATTAAATCTTTTCTTTATTTATAATCTCAATATAATCAATCGCTTTCGCGTATACTTTGGAAACTGAATAAGTTTCTTTGAGACTTACTACAACACAATACCTTGTTGGTAATCAATTGTGTTTCTCTAAAATAGTGGTAATTGGCTCTTCCAGAGCTCTCAATTAATTGGTAGTACCACATAATCATCAACACATATATGGTGAATATCTCTTTTAAAGAGAAACTTATACCATTATGGTCATGGCCAAAATTAAATGAAAGATATGTTTCTTATATTATTGTTGTCCTTTAATAATCACATTGCCAAAATATTGTGGCGTACAATAGGTACGTGACCAATGATCATTCATGCCATAATAATGATATTATTTTCTTATATCATCTCAAACCTCCTTTTAGAGGTGAGTGTGGTGTAATCACTACCACTAGCACATTTATATTCTTCCAAAAATGAATATATATTCATAAATCAGATGTTTTCTCATTCACATCATGAATGGATCATAGTCATCTGTATGTGCTTTATAAAATCTCATGTCAAATCGATGACAAATATTTTCACAAAGTGTATTTTGAGAATACTTATTGTTCTCATTGCCACAATGATGACGATATAATTTCGTCTATTGTCACGTCCATATCCATTGATTATTCATGGTAATAATTTTGTCTTCTTTCAGACTTATTACATACTGCTATCACATTCTCTAAAGGGAATGAGAATTGAGCAAATTCAATGGGACGGGTTTTCAATTCTTTGCCCACAATTATACATGAATTTAATCATGGCAAGGCATCGAAATTTTACCACTTCGGGTGGTTATAATTTCTTTCAAACTCCATTAGAGTTGCAAACAAAATTTATCGTCTTTGCTTGTATTTAAAATCAAATAATATAATGTCAAGAATTTGAAAGAGAAAAGTAAAATACTTACCTTAAATCTAAAATTTAATCATGAAGGAAGTTCATGGAGCAATTGACAATCATTGTGCTCAATCCCAAAGCTTCTACTCAATTGGTTAGAGTTTCGTGTTGATAACGTGTTATGAAATAATAAAAGAAGAAGAACAATATTGCAGAGAAAGAGAAATAGGGAATTTTTATTGAATTTTGGGATGATTTACAATGGGGTAAGACCCCTCTATTTATAGGAGAAATATGACTTAGTCACAAATTAAAACTCTCCACAAGATAGACATTCACTCCAAGTAGAATTCTATTCTTAACACATCATCTTTTGTACTTAAATTTTATTAATTTTAGTACATAGTTTTTATAATGTATTTTAATACACATAATTATGAATATATCTTATGTTTTTCAAGATAATACAATTAGCACCATAGTAAAATCATAATACCACTCAAGTTAATATTTATATTATTACGTAGGATATATATCATATAGGAGCATAAGTGTTTGATTTTAAAAAATATTACGTGTATCTGTAACTATAACACTATATATGTGTAGATATTTCTACCATTAATAAAAGGGAGTTTGAGGAGCATAGGGTCGTCCTGGCTGCTGACCAAAAGGACATTTTTGACATTTTATTTAATTTATTGTTAATTCATGTTTAGGTGGTGTTGTACAGTGTTAAGTAGGAGTTGGACTCTTAAACATGAATTGACACAAAAACTCATAAGCACTGGTATGTTTCTTACCACTTGTTTGTAAATAAATGTAGTTTAAGGACCTTTACATGCCCATGTGTAATGTCATGCAACATACAAATAATTTCTTAACAAATAATGTGTAAGGGCTTATTTAACTGATCTTGAGTGTTCATAAAAATCTGAAAAATTGAACCAAACCGAAAATCAAACCAAACCAATAAAAAAATTGATACGTTTTGGTTTGGTTTGGTTTGGTTTTAGTTTTGAATTTTAAAAACCGATCAAATTTGATTTGGTTTTGGTTTTAACGAGAAAAAAAACCCGACTATAGGAGTAGCTATTTCAAATTTATTATTACACCTATATATATGTATATTGTTATACAAAGTTTCAAAAAAGTTATGGTAAATGTTAATAGTTTGCACTTTCAGTATAGTTCTTTATCTTTACATTCTAGTTTGATTGGTTTTGTTTAGGGTAAGAATTCATTTCGTGTTAAAAATAACATATTTTTAATTGAGTCCTCAAATTATTATCACTATTTGATCAATAAATCTTGGTAAATAATAGATTTCTCAAAGGGCAATTGACTTGTTAGTGTTACATTGAAAATATGGTCGCCGGAATATGTGTTTGGTAGTGTATGTCTTATGCTTAAGAAAAAACTGACAAATAACCAAAAAATCGATGTAAATCAAATCGAGAAAAACCAACTTAATTAGTTTGGTTCGGTTCTAACATTTAAAAAATCGATACTTGATTTGTTTTTTTTAGGAAAAATCGATCCAAACTGTAATGACCCGACCGGTCGTCTTGAGTACTAGCACTTCGTTCAGCAGTCGGAGGCCATGAACAGCTTCATTTCAAGTATTACGACTTGTATGCGTGGTTGGAATTTAGTTTCGGAAAGTTTAGAGTTGATTTGGGAAGAAAAAACTTATTTTGGAAGCTTAAAGTTGAAAGAATGAACTAGGATTGAAATTTGAGTAAACGACCTTGGAATCGGGATATGAAGCTTTCAACAATTCGTAGGATGATTTCGGTCTTGAGCGTATACCCGGTTTGGGTTTTGGATAACTTGGGAGCGTTTTGGCGCCTATTGTGGAAGTTAGTCTTTTAGAAGGAATTTCATAAGTTTGGTTTGAATTGAATTTCGGTGTTATCAATGTTCATTTGGAATTTCGAGACTGGGAATAGCTCTTTATGGTAATTCTGGAGTTGGGGGCATAATCAGAAGTGAATTCGGAGGTACGTAGGTCATTTTGAAGTTATTTGGCTAAAGTTAGAAATTTGAAGGTTTTTGGAAAGTTCGATCGGAAGTTGACTTTTTGATATCAAGTTGGAATCCAATTCTGAAAGTTGGAGTAGGTTTGTAATGTCAAATATGATTTGTGCGCAAAATTTGAGGTCAATCGAACGTGATTTGATAGGTTTAAACATCGAAATAGGAGTTAGAAATTTTAAAGTTCATTAAGCTTGAATTTAGGTATAATTCATGATTTTAACGTTGTTTGATATGATTTGAAGCCTCGAGCAAGTCCGTAATAATTTTTGGGATTGGTTGGTATGTTTGGTTGGGGTTCCGGGGGCCTCAGATGAATTCCAAGTGGTTAACAGATCAAATTTGGAAGTTGAAGAACAGCTGAAGGGATCTGGTTGCTGGTATTTTCGCTTCTGCGGTGGAGTGACCACAGAAGCGGTACCGTATAAGCGAAAGGGGAGCCGCAGAAGCGGATTTTGGTCAAAGGCGGGAGTACCGCAGATGCGGTCATGGTTCCGCAGAAGCGGTACCGCATCTGCGGAAAAGGCATCGCAGAAGCGGAAATTTTCATTGTGAGCACGTGATTTTTGCCCTATACGAAAATTACTCCCAAAAATTCAAAATAAAGAGTTTTGTTTTGTTTGCAATTTTTGTGGATTTTCTATTATTTCTTTTGCTTATTGTTTGCGTTCGTGCGTGTGTGTTTTGATGTTTAAATTAATAAAAAAAGAAAAATATATACAAAATATATATGTTGCATTTTGAACTCAGAATTTAATTAAGTAATTTGTTTTATAAAATAATTAAAATCAAATGGCCGTGCTTTGCATTTTAGTTAAAATTGTGTAATTCAATTAATGTTTAATGTGTGAATCGTTATTCGAACGTAGTTAGTTTTTATAAATTAATTTGACTTCGTAATGTATTGTAGAATTTTGTGTTTCAATAAATTAGGAATTAAAAAAATATATATATATATATAATAAAAGAAAAGAAGAAAATTGAGGAGAAATGAAGGAAGGAATTGAATTGGGCCTCTGTTGCCCATTCAGACAAGCCCAAACGACCCAGGTCCAATCCAAGTCAAGGTAATTAAGTGTGGTATGTTGATCCAATGGTTGAGATTTGAGAAAAATATAGGCCTGGATCATGGCCGTTGATTTTGTACTGATCGAATGGTCCCAAACGATCCCAGATACCCGACCCTTTCGAATTTTGAACCGATCCGGTCCCCCACTTAATAAAACGACGGCGTTCCAGTGTAGGCTAACCGATCTTAGCCGTTGGATGTAATAATCCAACGGTTAAGATTGAAACTTTAGTTTTAATTCACAAATACCCCCCCAGACCCTCAATCACGACCCAAACACCCCCTCTTCACTATCGTCTCTCTCAGACCATATCTCCCAAGCCAAACCCTAATAGCGCCGCCTCCTCTCCCCTCGCCTGAAAACCCGGCGGCAACAACGCCGCCGGCCACCAACTTTACACCACATACCCGCTTCAACCTCCTCTATCCAACCCCGTGCATGGTTCGTCTCGAATCAGCCTGGATATTCTCGAATCTTCATTTGAAGATTCGAGTCGAACTCAAACCAGCTCCGCCGTCCACCAACTTTACACCACACCACCTTTAGACCCCCCTCACACACCTACCGCCCTTAGTTTCATTCGAATCTGACCGGAAACACTCGAACCCCAAATAGAGTTTTCAAGAACCCTAGAACTCGAAACTAGGGATTTTTGTCCGAATTAAAAGAGGTTGGAGTTAACAGACTTTAATTGGAGTGTTTTCGTCTGAAAACATTTCAATTAAAATCTGTTCAACTTCAAGAAGGGCAATTTCAAGTCTCATCCAGCCCAAGTTCATTCGATTCCCGATTTTCCTCACTGTTTAAGGTATTTTCATTTCTTTCTTTCTGACTTTTATTCATTGTTTAGTATAAGTTGTTCATTGATTCTATTTTTTTTTAGTTAGTTGTTTTATCTGTTCTCCTCCTTTAAGGCCTTTTATTTGGTCGATTCCTTCTGTTTTCGTTAGTTAAAATGAATCATGTGTTCAGTTCGACTAAAGTCATCAAGCAATTGGTTCATAGTATTGATCCCCTGAACCTGCCCGTATGCAATTCGTAAGGCTGGGATTTGTTGTGTGTTTGATTCCAGATTAGGGGGGTTAATTGGATATAGTTGATAGGTTAATTAGTATTAGTTTTTAAATGCCCTGCCCATAAGAGAGGCTAGTGGAACCTACCATACAGCAGGGTATCCCACTAGCCTCATGCGATCAGTATTTTAATGCTTTAGTCCATACCTGGACACTGGGTAGTGGAGAGTGCAGGGAATATGATGGGTTGGGGATTCAGTTTAAGGGGAGTACCACTAGGAGCTGGATGAAAAAAAAAAGCTATATAAGGAGAGGCTTAGGCATTCATATGGACACAGAGTTTATCAGGGATTTTGGGGAGAGATACAACTCGACAGACACACATACAAAAGATATAGATAGAGAGAGCTGGGAAGTTAAAAAGAAAAGGGGAGGGAAAACGATATTGAAACCAAAAATACAGAGAGAACAAGAAGGATAGACTGAAGTTACTGTTTCATTGGCTGTGGTGGTTACTGTTTCGTTTGTTGTGGTTGCTGCAGTCCTGTTGCCATTCTTTTGCTACTGCTGTTGGTTGTGCTTTGCTATTGGTTGTAGTGGTCGTTTGGTTGCTATTGTTCTTGTGTTGTTGTTGTTGCTGTGCTGCTGTGACTGTGGCTACCACTGGTTGTTGTTGATTCCGCTGTTGGGTGTCTCACTATTGTTGTTGGTCGTGTTTTGCTGCCGTATATCGTTGGGTTTTTGTTGCTATTGGCTGTTGGTACACTGCTGTTGTTGCTATTACTGCATAGCTGATACCGTAGCCTTTCATCTTTGTCGATTTCCAGGTACACGTTTGTAAACTCATGCTTTACGGGAGTAAATTGAAGTGACGATTCCCCCTTTTGTGGATCTCTTTCGACTTCACTGTTTTCATTTGCAAACTGATATCAATTTAAGAAATATGTTATGAAGTTCGTGCTTTATAGTATCATAGTGATTTGAGTTAAGTCTGGATGAATGTGTAATTAGTTTTTTTGTTATTTTTAACAGTAGGTTTGGACTGTAACACTAACGAATTTTCAGAACTTTAGATAATTTTGGTTTTGTTTCATGTTAGTAATAGATTATTATGTTTAGTAGTATGTAGCCAACAATCAAAGAGTTAGTAGCTTTTTTTACGATTGTTAATATAATAGAGTGAGCATTCATTTGAAGGTTTGGTATACTTCTATTATGATAATGAAAAAACATAGGTTCAGTTGTTATTAAGGAAGATAATTTATAGCTAAGTTTTTTTTGCAAAAATACAATAAGTAATCCATGAATTAGGCCATGAAGAGTTTGGTATGTAATAGGCTCAATCATTTAGAGCAAAAGTGGTTATGGGCTTCGCCTTTATTTCGAGACCACAACACCCTCGCTGTGTGTGAGACTAGATTTTGTTTGACATGTTTAACTTAAGCTTGTCCAGTTATGAAATTGTAAAAGGAGTAATTTGCTATAGAGTTGAATGGTCTCAACTTATTCGAAAAGAAGATTATAAAAACATGTCTGGCGCACGAGGACAAGCAAGACAATGGATTATGTGGAAAAATAATCAATCAAAATGTTAGTTTGACGTATCTAGTTCGGAATTTACTAGGTCACTTGAGTAAATAACATCGTTTTAAATAGCAATTTGAATAAGATTAGTAACTAATGTTAGGGATGAACGTTAGCATGAAGTTCAAAAAATGACTTTTGTATTACACATAGTTAACTTCAACGGTTCAATTTATCTAATACTGTCGGTTTAAATTAATTAGAGAATGTTCTGATATTTTGTCAAATTCGTATGCTATTTATAATTTTAGTATTATTCGCTTGTAGAATAAGGCATAAAACAATTTCCCTTATGCAAGCTCGAGTGCAATTTCCGTTCACATTGATCTAATAACTAATAAGAGGTCCGAGCTTATAAACATGCAATAAATTAGGACCTTTTCTCTTTTATTTAGAGACGAACTTAATAGAAAAATGTAGTCACTTTAGGATTGTCCTTTTAAAATAAACGAGGCGAGCCTCGCCAAAAATACACAATTGCGGGGCCCTCGAATAATTGTCATAAAAACATAGACTTGGAAGGACCGTCTAGTGGATTTCACGGTCCTTTCCCAAAGTTAAATAGACGATAGACTCTTTAGGCGCGATTTGAAATGAAAATTACTTTCCTGAATACGGGTGTGCATTTATGTGACCCAAATCTTACTCTCGACGAAACTGAAATACATTAAAGTCGCAGGCGTACTGGTTGCGGTGTGGCTCGAAATGTGTTTTCGTAACGTCGCAATTCTTCTAAAAATAAGAGCGGAGCATTAAAAGCACATAGTTAAAATATATAAAAGAATCGGATAGAAACAAAAATTGCAATTGAGCGACCGTGCTAAAACCACGGAATCCGGGAGTGCCTAACACCTTCTCCCGGGTTAACAGAATTCCTTATCCAGATTTCTAGTTTCGCAGACTGTATTACAGAGTCATAAATTTCCTCGGGTCGGGATTAAACCGGTGACTTGGGACACCATTATTTTCCCAAGTGGCGACTCTGAATTAAATAAATTAATCCCGTCTCGATTGTCCTTTAACCGGAAAAACTCCCTTGTGCCCTCGCGGGTGCGGAAAAAGGAGGTGTGACAGCTCTGGCGACTCTGCTGGGGATAATGCTTTAGAACTTCGGTTCGGGGTCTAAGAACTCGAGCTCATTTAAATTGTTGTTTGTCTATATCTGATTTTGTTACATGTTTGATTAATGTGCTACATGTCTACCGCTTTGATATTAGTTGCACTGTATATACAAATTGCTATATGTTTACCGCTTTGATATTGCGTGAACTGTTATAAAACTGTGCCGAAAAACCCGTCTCTTCTTACCCCCGGGGATGTGCTTACTGGTTGAGACTCCCCTTTCCTGTTAGTGTCAATACCAAAATAAGAAAAGAGGCAGGATAAGTTACAAAGCCGGACGATCCCGCGGGTCCCCGTACGTAGCTCCCTCCTCAAATCCGAGTTGTCTGCTCGGGTACACGGTCTAGTACCATTGAAAAGCATCAGGGATATTGAGCCTAGATTCAGGACGTTTATTTGCATCATCTCTGACTTAGGGGACTCAACACAGGGGTTGGGTCCGTCTAGGACAGGCAACCTGGAATGAAAGACCATCTTGCCATATCATATTTGTTGTGAGCATTTATTTAGACTGGCATGCTGACCGGGTTCTTTTAAATACCGAAGAAAAACGAAAAAAAAAAACACAAAAGGAAATAGTATGGGGAAGTAAATATTTTTTCAGAAAAAAAAAATACAAAAATGCGTTTTACCAACAAGTCAATAAATTTAGTTTGCCGATAAAAGACGACAGAAGGTTGACTTTGCCAACAAAATGTTTTTTTTTTTTTTGACAAAATGTGTTTTCTTTGACAATCAATAAAGGAAAGATGGTTGTTTTGACGGACCGAACTACGCGAGTTTGATTCTCACCGAGTGTGAGATACGTAGGCAACCTTTTTACGGGTCCAACTCCCATATATTTCAAAATAAGTTTTAATGACGGAACGCCAAGATATTTAATTTTGCTTTAACGACCACCTTTTTGACCAGTCAATTCCTGTGGCCCGTTTCGTTCTTTTAGAAAAGTTAGTTTTGGGGCAAATAAAAATTTCGCTTTCATCTAAAAATTACCTTAATAAATGTGCAGAATGAGCACGAGTCAGAATACAACCGAAGCTATCATAAACAAGGTCCCCTTAAGTTTGCATAGATGGTGGAGCGACTTGGGCGAGCAAGGACAAGATGCCGTTAAGCTGTACTTGGGAGATCTAGTGGGGCTACTAAATATTCCCCCGAGAGGAGACATCATACGAGCCTTGATCTCATTCTGGGATCCGGCACACAATGTGTTCCACTTTTCAGACTTTGAACTCACACCAACACTGGAAGAATTAACCGGATATGTCGGAAGACCAAAAGTCCCTATGAGGGAACAATACCTCATTGCACCAAGGGTAGTGACGGTACATCGGTTTTTGGATACGGTGAAGATCCGCAGAACTGTACACAACCCAGACTTATCAGAAGGGTTCTGCACTTTGGCATTTCTATATGACAAATATGGTCATTATGGGGGCTTCAACAAACACAGAAGCAAAATCTGCAGCGGAGACAACCAGTTAAAATGGGAAGAGCATAGACGCATCGCCTTCATGATAGCTTTCCTGGGTTCATTGATATTTCCCAGAAAGGATGGGAATATCAACATACAGGTGGCAGGGGTCGTCAACACTTTGATGAAACAAAACAACAGTACTTTGGCTCCCACGATAATATCAGACATCTCTCGAGCACTCACTATCTGCAAAGCTGGAGGGGCCTTCTTTGAAGCTTGCAATGTATTGCTCCAAATGTGGATGATCGATCACTTATGTCGTCATCCGCAATTTATAAGGTATAGTTCACCGAAGAAAACTTGTATAGAAGAATTTCCTGCAAGGGTCGAGGGACATGATTTGCCAGAGGGGATTAGCGGATGGATACGACTTTTGCGTTCGACTACAGCCAGCAGAATAGAATGGACGTTTGGTTGGCTACCCGTGGAAGAGGTCATATATGCATCAGCCACGGAATCATATTTATTGCTAATGGGCCTCACCAGCATCCAGCCCTATGCACCAGGTCGAGTATTGAGACAGTTGGGACGATGCCAAATAATCCCAAAAGAAGAAGACCTCAGCCCACATGTGGTCGAAATTGGACCAGGAGGACAGTTCCCTGAAGTGTTGGTCCGAAAGATGTGGAGTGAATGTCAGACATTGAAGAAAGACACTCGGGTGCGAGAGCGAGCCCGGGGTGAAGTATCGTCGGAATACCCTGCATGGTATAGTAGAGATCTGGAGCATCAAAGGCCCACAAAAAGGCCCCACCTCAGGGAGTTTGCCGGAGCGTCACAAGAACAATGGGACTGGTTGGCCAGAGAAGAAGCTTATAGAACAAAGATCAGCAGGATAGAGCAACGGGCCCAAGAGCTCCAATTTGAAATGGATGTGCAAGCCGCCGCCAACGAAGGAGATAAAAAGAAGTTGGCACAAGAAAATGACTTTTTGAGAGCTCAAATCCAGCAAATGAAAAGGGATGCTGACAGACAGTTGAGGAGTCGAGCGGACGAAAAATTGATAAAGGGTCTGAGAAGCCAAGTTGTCGATGTACAAAGAGAATTGGAAGAGTCAAAAGCCCAAACAATGAGGATCCGTGCTAGCTGGAAAAAGGAGGCACATCAACGCGCACTTCACCTACAACGGATGGAAGAAGATTACACTAAGACCATCACTAGTCTAAGGGAGGCAAATGTTATCCTCGGGGAGCGGGTTTTCAAGCAAGCCCGAGATGCTAGAACAGACCTCGACCGTTGTCATAATTTGATGGCTCGACTGCAAGAACAAATAGACAGGCTCCTAGACCAAGTCACCAACAACGCTCAAAGATTGGGGGCGAAAAACCAGCAGATAGAGCGGCTACTCGGAGAAAGGGACATGATCAAGGACAGAATTGGAGAAATCGGGCACTATGTCACCATGAAGTGCCTAGCTTGTGAACAAATGCCCCGCACCGACCTTTTTGCTTCAATTATGGGCTATGTTCATCGGATCATGGAAGAGTTAAGGGGACTACACAAGGACCTCACACCCAGGCCCGCGGCAAGGCCGAATGATGCCTCGCGGGCCCCCAGGAATTTTAGAGTAGTAGACTTTTGATTAAAAATGTATTTTGAAATATTGGGTCAAGCCAGTTGGCATGTTATTTTACGTTTTCGAGTCAAGCATTCCTTTTATGTTGTAAGACCTGTTTCGTAACTTTAAGGTTTTAGTTGATATAAAAGTTACTGAATTTTGCCACAATCCTGTTACTAGAACTACGCTCGATCTGATTCACGTGAGAACGTGATACGTAGGTAATCCACATAAGATTCGACCACCACTAAAAAGAAAGGAAAAGAATCCAAAGGTTAAATAACAATAAGGCTTTCAAAGATAGTCGAAAAAGAAAAAAAGAAGAAAAAGAAAAAGAGAAAAAAAAAAGGGCCGGAATGACGCATGTTAAGAGTACATGTAGAAAGGGTTATTTGGTTAGGTGCATTGCATCCAACGTGCTATAACATATTTGTCAAACTCGGTAAACTAACAAGTTTGTTGCATTTCCAGAAAAGTTTAGCAGTTGGTTTGACAGAATATACTGGCCAGCCATCACTACCGTACTAGATCCAAAGGACCGATTACAGTAAGCATGTCTAGTTCTGGCAAGAGTCTCGAGGAGGAAAAATCAGAGTTACAAATCATGAAAGAAGAGGTAGACCGGTTAAAACAACAGATAACAGAGATGCACCTGGCCTGGGCCAGGGAACAATCTTCACCAAACCGCCCTACTCTCGCCTCAGCTCCGGAACATCCGCCCATCGATCCTTCGACAAGCGCCCCGATCTATCCATACTTTCAGGGGGAAAACCCATATGCCACCCACATTCCACCAGCCAAACCAAATCCTCCTCCAGCCACCCCTGTTTTTGTGGCACCTCCACCTGCTCCTCTGCAAAGGCCGGCCAGCGAGCCATATGTTCAGATCCATGACAACTCTTACTATCCTCCGGAGCCTACTTTCAGGGCTCCTGAACCACAATCACATACACCTCACTGGGATAATCCGGCAGAACCGAAAAGCACTTCCAAAGTTCGGAACACGAGGAAGTTATCAGAAAAGTTAAAAGCCTGGAGCAGTCCTTCAAGAATATGCACGGTTTGGGCAACCAGGTCAGCATCGCCTACAAGGATCTGTGTCCATTTCCGGACGTCCAGTTGCCAGCGAGGTTTAAAATGCCCAAATTCGACCTATACGAGTGGGCATGGTGACCCGCAGCCCACCTCGCGAGGGTTTTGCAGTAGAAATGCGATGAGCCTGGAGGACTGGACGAAATTCTGATAGCTTACTGGTCAGAGTTTGGGAGGATCCGCGCTAGAGTGGTACACTAGACAGGACCCCGTAGATGGTTTACGTGGGATAATTTGGCTCAAGCTTTTATCAGCCAGAGCTCCAATACAATCTTGAAATAATCCCCGACCGCTTGTCATTGCTAAAATTGAGAAGAAACCCGCTGAAAGTTTCAGGGAGTTTGGTTTCCGTTGGAGGGAACAGGCAGCCAGGGTAGATCCGCCGATGAGAGAGAGCGAGACGGTGGATTACTTCTTGCAGACATTAGAGCCAACCTATTTCGGACATCCGGTAACGTCCGTAGGCAAATCATTCACCGAGGTGATAAAAATGGGAGGTATGATCGAGGAAGGCTTGAAGGCCAACAAGATCACGAGTTACTCAGCACTGAAAGCCACCACTCATGCTATCCAAAGTGGTACCGGAGGAGTACTGGGGAAAAGAGGAGAGAGGAAGTTGCGGCCGTCGAGTCCGGGGCATGGTTCAGAAATAGAGGCCCCGCACCCCAATATAGCCCGCCCAGCCTCACCACCAAAATTACTCCCACAATCCATATAACCACCCGCAACATTACTATCCCGCACCTGATCCCCATTTTACTGTCCACCACGCACGGTCCTATTCTGCACCTCCCGTCCATGCACCGTGGCATGCACCAAACCCGCAGAACAATCATCCACCCCCAAGAGCTTACAGAAACCCCTCGGGCGCGAGTTTTCGTCCGAACCAGGCATTCAGGGGCGACAGGGCGCCGAGGCCAAAGACTTTCACTCCCTTAGGAGAGTCTTACACCAGTCTGTTCCACCGGTTGAAGCAAGTAGGGTTGCTAAATCCGGTTGAAGCTAAGCTACCAAACCCTCTTCCAAAGAACCTGGACCATTCAGTAAATTGTGCATACTGCTCAGGATGCCCAGGACACGACACGGAAAAATGTTGGAGGTTGAAGACGGCCATCCAGGAGCTCATCGACACTCGCAGGATTGAGGTCCAGACTCCAACAGAGCCCAACATCAACCAAAACCCGCTTCCAACTCATCATGAGACCAACATGATCGAGTTGGTACGGGCCGAAGAAGGAAAGGAGAAAGCCTCTCAGACTGTAATGATGATTAAGTCTAGCGGGGTAGGAATGAGAAAGGGGCCGAGCCTTGATGAGTCACCCAGTTGCAAGAAGGACATACTAGGAGGGTCGGAAGCAGGAAAGGGGAGTGTGAGCGGAGTACCGGTGAGGCCGAGGGAAGCAAAGATAGTTGTACCAGGGGCAGCAATCAAGCCCATCTTGACAGTAGTAGGCGTTCGAATGGATCCTTTCATCATCCAGCCAGCAACACAGTTGCCAATAACTGATAGCCGGGCCGTTCCATGGAATTATGCTCGGATTACAACGACCTACAAAGGAAAGGAAGTGAAAGAGGAAGTTTGTGAAGCCCAAGGGTTGACCCGCTCGGGGAGATGTTTTGCCCCTGCGGAATTGAGGAAGATCACTCCGGCAACATTGAAAAAGCCGGTAACTGATGAAGAGGCAGAAGAATTCTTGAAAAAGATGAAGCTGCATGACTATTCTGTCATAGAGCAGCTGAAGAAGACTCCCGCGCAAATATCATTGCTATCCTTGCTGATACATTCTGAAGAACATCGGCAAGCTTTGATGAAAGTCCTGAATGAGGCACATGTACCGGATAAAATCTCAGTGGGTCATTTGGAGAAGATCACCAATAGGATCTTCGAAGCGAATCGGATCACCTTCACCGATGATGAATTGCCCGAGGAGGGCACCGAGCACAACAAGGCTTTATATCTTACGGTAAAGTGCGAAGAGGCGGTGGTTACCAAAGTCCTTGTCGATAATGGGTCCAGTGCTAACATTTGTCCTCTCTCTACACTGGACAAATTGAAAGTAGACATCGGCAGGATACGCAAGAACAGCATATGTGTTCGAGGATTCGATGGGGGAGGCAAGGCATCGGTTGGGGACATAGTGTTAATTTTGACGATTGGGCCAGCGGAGTTCACCATGGAATTCCAGGTGCTGGACATGGTGGTGTCATATAACCTTCTGATAGGGCGACCATGGATCCATGCCGCAAGAGCAGTTCCATCCAGCTTACACCAACTCGTCAAGTTTGAGTGGGACCAACAGGAAATCGTCGTCCATGGAGAGAATGATCTACAACCAGGCACCATCGTCCCCTTTGTTGAAACAAAAGAAGATGTTGGGCCGTGGGTGTACCAGGTCTGCGATGTGGTATCCGCCAACCGAGTTCCAGAAGGGGAATGCATCCCCGATGACAGAATAACTACTGCAGACGACATGGTGGCGCATGAAATGTTGAGACATGGTTTCATACCCGGCAAAGGTCTAGGTGCATCTCTGCAAGGAATCATACAACCGGTATCCGTGGTCGAAAACGTGGGAACCTTCGGCTTGGGATTCAAGCCAACATCAGAGGACATCCAGCGAGCAAAAAGGAATAAGCAGAAGACATGGGTGCTCCCGAAGCTGGTGCCACGCCTTTCCCAATCTTTTGTCAGGTCCGGAGCAAGAGGACATCCAACGACAAAGATTCCCGGTCCTATGGTTAGGCCAGACGAAGAGTTCTTAAGAAAGTTCGAGGACCTATTCGCAGATGTATGTATGCTCGAGGATGGTGAAGGATCCAGCCATGCCGAGATACAGTTTGTGGGACCGAAAGCAAAACTGAATAATTGGAAGGCTACTCCTCTCCCTGTCCGGAAGGAGTCTTGGTAGTTTGTTTTGGATTGTTTTCTTTCGAAATTTCGTGTTGGGGGTTGTCCCCGGAGTAAAATCCGTTTGTTTTAAGTTCATTTTTGATTTAAGTTTGCAGTTTGTTTTCCCTTGTACAGTTCCCATTAATGAAATTTGGTTCCCTTCGTGTCTAATTTTGTTTATTTTTTCCTTCTTTTTACTTTTCTGAACAGCCTTCTTTCAACCTGATCTTAATGATATGGCGTGCTTAAAGATTAATCAACCCAGCCTAGAAAGTCAATCGGGTTTGGAAATAATAACGCATGAAATAAGAAGTGACGAGAGCGAGTCATAGTACGGCGATGATGAAGCCGTAGAAGAAATCGGTGAAGAATTAAGTCACTTCGAGGAAAACCCAAACCAAATTTAAATGATACCTGAGGCCGTTAATCTAGGGAATGCGGATGACGTCAAAGAAACCCGAATAAGCGTCCATATTGAACCCAATCCGAGAGAAGAGTTGATCAAAACACTCATGGAGTTTAAAGACATTTTCGCATGGTCGTACGACGACATGCCAGGACTCGGCACCACTGATCTAGTGGTTCATAAATTACCCACCGATCCGGCATATCCTCCCGTCAAGCAGAAACTGCGGAAATTCAAGACGGAGATGAGTGTGAAGATTAAGGAGGAAGTAACCTAGCAGTTGCAGGCGAAAGTCATTCGTGTCACTCGATACCCTGAATGGTTGGCTAACGTAGTACCCGGTGCCAAAGAAAGACGGAAAGATCAGAGTATGCGTGGACTATCGTAATCTCAACAAGGCGAGTCCTAAGGATAATTTCCCGCTTCCCAATATCCATATCCTGATTGATAATTGCGCCGGACGCGAAATCGGATCCTTTGTGGATTGTTATGCGGGATATCATCAGATTTTGATGGATGAAGAGGACGCAGAAAAGACGGCTTTTATCACACCGTGGGGAACTTATTGCTACCGAGTGATGCCGTTCGGTTTGAAGAATGCAGGAGCAACATATATGAGGGCGATGACTACGGTATTCCATGACATGATACACAAGGAAATTGAAGTGTACGTGGATGATGTGATCGTAAAATCCAGACGTCAAGAAGACCATGTTGCCGACCTCATGAAGTTCTTTCAAAGACTTCGAAGGTACGACATCAAGCTCAATCCGGCCAAATGCGCATTCGGAGTTCCATCGGGAAAGTTGCTAGGATTCATCGTCAGCCGACGGGGCATTGAGTTGGACCCATCCAAAATCAAGTCCATTCAAGAGCTACCCCCGCCAAAGAATAAAACAGAGGTAATGAGTCTGTTGGGAAGGTTAAATTACATCAGTAGGTTTATTGCTCAACTTACAGCAACCTGTGAACCCATATTCCGTCTGTTGAAGAAAGACGCTGCGATAGAATGGACGACAGAATGTCAGGAAGCGTTCGACCAAATCAAAGGGTATCTGTCAAACCCACCCGTATTGGTTCCGCCCGAGCCGGGTAGACCCCTGATTCTTTATCTAACGGTTTTGGAGAATTTGTTCGGCTGCGTACTGGGCAGCATGATCTTACTGGCAGGAAGGAACGGGCCATTTACTACCTCAGTAAGAAATTTACAGTCCACGAGGTCAAGTACACTCATCTAGAAAAGACATGTTGCGCCCTGACTTGGGTAGCCCAAAAGCCGAAACACTATTTGTCTTCTTACACCACTTACCTCATTTCGCGTTTGGATCCGTTGAAGTATATTTTCCAGAAACCTATGCCTACAGGGAGGTTAGCAAAATGGCAAATATTACTTACGGAGTTCGACATCATATACGTGACAAGGACGGCTATGAAAGCTCAAGCCCTGGCCGATCACTTAGCTGAAAATCCCGTTGATGACGAATACGAACCTTTGAGGACGTATTTTCCAGACGAAGAAGTATTGCAAATCGAGGGGTTAGAACTAACCAAGGATCCAGGGTGGAAGCTCTTCTTCGACGGAGCGGCGAACGCAAAAGGAGTCGGAGTAGGGGCTGTGCTCATATCTGAAACAGGACATCATTATCCTGTTACCGCTCAACTGCGTTTTCACTGTACCAATAATATGGCCGAGTACGAGGCATGTATCTTGGGGTTGCGATTAGCGGTGGACATGGATGTACAGGACGTCTTGGTCTTGGGGGACTCGGACCTTCTGGTACATCAGATTCAGGGAGAATGGGAAACCAGAGATCTAAAGCTTATCCCATATCGTCAGTGTTTGCATGATTTGACCAAACGCTTTCGATCGGTAGAATTCGGGCACATCCCAAGGATGCATAATGAGGTTGCCGACGCGTTGGCTACTTTAGCGTCGATGCTACATCACCCGGACAAGGTTCGTGTCGATCCGTTACATATCCAGGTCCGAAATCAACATGCTTATTGTAATGTGATAGAGGAAGAGGTGGATGGTGAGCCGTGGTTTCATGATGTCAAGGAATACCTCGGGTTAGGAGTATACCCAGAGCAAGCAACCGGAGATCAAAAGCGAGCTATTCGGCGGTTGGCGAACGGATTTTTCCTTAGTGGAGGGGTGCTGTACAAAAGAACCCCAGATTTGGGATTGTTGAGATGTATAGATGCAAATCAAGCCACAACAGTGATGACAGATATACACTCGGGAGTTTGCGGACCACACATGAGCGGATACGTATTGGCAAAGAAGATTCTTCGAGCAGGATATTACTGGCTCACGATGGAGCGTGATTGTATAAGTTTCGTGCGAAGATGCCATCAGTGTCAGATACACGGAGACTTGATTCATTCTCCACCAACCGAATTGCACACAATGTCAGCACCATGGCCGTTTGTTGCATGGGGCATGGATGTTATTGGACCTATAGAGCCTGCGGCCTCCAATGGTCACAGGTTCATTCTGGTAACGATCGATTATTTTACCAAGTGGGTGGAGGCCAAAACATTCAAATCAGTGACCAAGAAGGCGGTGGTGGATTTCGTACACTCCCACATCATTTGTAGGTTTGGAATTCCAAAGATGATCATTACAGATAACGGTGCAAATCTTAACAGTGGATTGATGAAAGAGGTATGTCAACAGTTCAAGATTACACACCGAAATTCCACACCGTATCGTCCCAAAGCAAATGGTGCGGTTGAGGCAGCAAACAAGAATATAAAGAAGATATTGAGGAAGATGGTAGAAGGGTCTAGGCAGTGGCATGAAAAGTTACCATTCGCACTGTTGGGTTATCGCACTACCGTCCGGACTTCGGTAGGTGCAACTCCTTACTTGTTGGTATACGGGACTGAAGCAGTAATACCCGCAGAAGTTGAGATCACATCCCTCCGAATTGTCGCTGAAGCTGAGATTGACGATGATGAACGGGTCAAAACCCGATTAGAGCAATTGAGCTTGATCGACGAAAAGAGATTGACAGCAGTATGTCACGTCCAATTGTATCAAAAGAGAATGGCGAGAGCATATAACAAGAAGGTACGTCCCAGGAAATTTGAAGTGGGACAGCATGTGCTGAAGAGAGTTCTACCACATCAGGCCGAAGCGAAAGGCAAGTTCGCTCCAAATTGGCAAGGACCATTTGTTGTGACTAGAGTATTATCCAACGGTGCTCTATGTCTAACTGATATTGAAGGAAGATGCACCGATATGGCTATCAATTCCGATGCAGTCAAGAGATATTATGTGTAATTCTTTAATGCATTTGTCAACGTTTGGTTTCGTTTGTGTGTATTTGGCATTTTTCGGAGAATGAAATGACAGAGGCAATTTTTCTACTACCCAAACACTTTAACCTTTGTTTCCCCTTTGAGCCTTAATTATTCTTTCATATACCCTCTTTCGGAATCATCAAGGAAGATGTGTAACAAGATAGAAAAAAAAGAAACAAAGAAAAAATACAAGAAAAAGTGAACTACGTTCGACCTGATTCCTCAAGAAGGATACGTAGGCGCCACACGGCTCGGTCATAATAAAATAAAAATCAAAGATCCCCCAAGCAACAAAACTGGGGCAGAAGTCATTGTTTCGTTGGAAAGATAGTGTAGATTCCGAAAGTTGTAATAAGCTAATCGTTGAGGTTAAACCCCTTTCTTTAGCCTCATGCGCAGAAACCACATTAAGGACCAGAAAGACCTCTCGATCAGTATTTGAGAAGTGCCAATTCATGTGAATGAAAGCCAAAAGTGACATCCCGACCCTCGATCGAATCCAGGATGCACAAGCCGAAAGAGGATAACGCTCTAGAGGGAATCTCATGGGTGATACCCCACCGCATGGAAAGAAAGCGTAAATGAGAGAGTCTTAACGGTGAAAACCCTCACGGGCACCTTAAGGCGAAGAAAGTTGAGAGAAATAAAATGAGAGAGTCTTACGGTGAAAACCTTTACGGGCACCTTAAGGCGACGGGAGATAGAGAGAAATGAGAGAGTCTCATTAGTGAAAACCCTTCGAAGGGCACTGTGAGGTGACAGGGCGAGGTGGTTACAAGATGTCTGCATGAGACAAGGTTTGGACATCCGTTTACCTCTAGCAGAACGCGGCATCAGAAAGTGATTGACATGAATAGACCGGGTAGTTTAATCTCAAAGGCGCGGCATAACCATTGGATCAGGCACACATTCAGATAAGTTTTCCTATTTTTGAGTTCAGAAAAGTTTTTCTCTTCTTTTGTCATTTGCGGTCAGTATTCTTTTCTTTTCTTTTCATTTTCGAAAATTGATTTTTCAAAGCTTACTACCAAGTCTCCCAAAGCAGTATAATGAAAATGAATAGGCGTGGAACGAGGCAATAAGGCAGAAGTCGTTACGATAGTAAGATTGGGACGACAGGTTGATTGGAAGGTTCGCAGGAATTATGGGGTATGATGGACACATGTGGCACGTCCGAAAGAGGATTTCACGCAACAGATCACCGGCTAAAAAGAGTCGGATCAAACCAAAGATTGGAATAAAAGGAAAGATGAGAAGCCGTTCGTGGAAAGAGCATCGTCCCCAGCAAGCGTCAACGTCGTCCTCAAAGTTCGAGAGAGGCCAAGCAGCTGAAAGAGAAAAGAAAAGGGCCCCAACAAGAGTGGCACGACCACTCACCGCGTTTTGAAACTAACAATTTTTCTTTGATTTAAAAGCAGGAAAAGAGGGTTCGTTGGCAGAAAAGCATACCGTCCAGAAGTTTATCAAACTGGGGCAGAAAATTTTCTCCCGTTGCGAAAATTTTCTTGAAAGCAAAGACTCGGAGGATAAGGGTAGAAAGCAACACAAGATTTCGGGAAATACCAGCTCCGAGCAGAATAGTTTTGAGAAAGGCCAGACGACACGATGGGGTGATCTTCGAGCCTGGTATCATCCCCAGCAGTTGTTGGAAAATGAAACAACGGCTTCGAGACTCCCCCAGCAGTATTATATCCCATAATTTGCTCGAGGAAGCAAAAGCGTGAGTCCCAGAGGAGGTATGGGAAGAAGGAAGGGAATGAGGAAACAAAGAATACTTCCTCAGCAGCGTCATCCCCAGCAGGCGAGTAAACAGTTCCAAAAAATATCCCCAGCCGTCGGAAGACAGAGTAATACGACCCAGGGGAAGGCAATTCCAAGACAAGACAATTCAGGAGAGAAGGTGGTCCGAGAGGCAATGCAGGAAGAAGAAAATGGTACAAAAGGCAAAGGAAGGTAATCAAGATAGGATGAAAGCAGTGAGTAGTAATTGAAGTCAGGGAGCCCGCCTGGAGAATGGAGTGGCGATTTATTTTAAAAGTTGTAGTTGAAGTCAGGTAGCCCGCCTGGAGAATGGAGTGGCGATGTAGTTTTGAAGTTGTAGTTGGAGTGGCGATTTATTTTAAAAAGTTGTAGTTGAAGTCAGGGAGCCCGCCTGGAGAATGGAGTGGCGATTTTATTTGAAGTATTAGTCGAAGTCAGGGAGCCCGCCTGGAGAATGGAGTGGCGATTTATTTTAAAAGTTGTAGTCGAAGTCAGGGAGCCCGCCTGGAGAACGGAGTGGCGATGTAGTTTTGAAGTTGTAGTCGGAGTGGCGATTTATTTTAAAAGTTGTAGTCGAAGTCAGAGGGAGCCCGCCCGGAGAACGGAGTGGCGATTTTATTTTGAAGTAGTAGTCGAAGTCAGGGAGCCCGCCTGGAGAATGGAGTGGCGATTTTAGTTCGAAGTAGTAATTGAAGTCAGGGAGCCCGCCTGGAGAATGGAGTGGCGATTTTAGTTTGAAGTAGTAATTGAAGTCAGGGAGCCCGCCTGGAGAACGGAGTGGCGATTTATTTTAAAAGTTGTAGTTGAAGCAGGGAGCCCGCCCGGAGAATGGAGTGGCGATTTTATTTGAAGTATTAGTCGAAGTCGGGAGCCCGCCCGGAGAATGGAGTGGCGATTTTAGTTTGAAGTAGTAATTGAAGTCGGGAGCCCGCCCGGAGAATGGAGTGGCGATTTATTTTAAAAGTTGTAGTTGAAGTCGGGGAGCCCGCCTGAAGAATGGAGTGGCGATTTTATTTGAAGTATTAGTCGAAGTCAGGGAGCCCGCCTGGAGAATGGAGTGGCGATTTAGTTTTGAAGTTGTAGTTGAAGTCAGGGAGCCCGCCTGGAGAATGGAGTGGCGATTTTAGTTTGAAGTAGTAATTGAAGTCAGGGAGCCCGCCTGGAGAATGGAGTGGCGATTTATTTTAAAAGTTGTAGTTGAAGTCAGGGAGCCCGCCTGGAGAATGGAGTGGCGATTTACTTTCGAAGTTTTTTGAGGAGAGCAGTAGAGTGTAACAGAAATTCCCAGCATGAATTCAAGTTCAAAATCAGAAGGAAGGCAACAAGGATCAAAAAGATAGATTCAAACTTCGAAGAAGAATAGTTCGAAGATCATAAGGAAGGGACCAACGGTCGGAGTTCGGCAATCAAGATAGGCCGAAATAATAATTGGCAGAAGAGAAGAAACATCAGAAGGAACGATCAAGCCGACAAGAAGCAAGGTGGCAAAAGCAAGTTGAAGATAGATAGGATCGTGTGATCCGTAGGCTAGCCTAATTTCTTGTTTTATCTCTAGCACGATGTAATGAGGAGATCAGTAAGCAGTAATAGCGGCAACAACAACAGTAACAGCAAGATCACAGCAGTCACGGTAGTCCCAGCTACCAAAACTTCCCGAACTACATTGACCTGATTCCCTTTTAGCCAGGGATATGTAGGAGGTCTTCTGAAGCAAAGGTTCGGTCAAACTTTTCGAAAAAAAAATGCTTCATACGGAGTGCTTAGACGGGCAAAAATCGCTCGTATCCGCTCACTTATCTTTGCACGAAAACTCTTCATGTTTCCGCGCAAAGAGGGGCAGCTGTGAGCACGTGATTTTTGCCCTATACGAAAATTACTCCCAAAAATTCAAAATAAAGAGTTTTGTTTTGTTTGCAATTTTTGTGGATTTTCTATTATTTCTTTTGCTTATTGTTTGCGTTCGTGCGTGTGTGTTTTGATGTTTAAATTAATAAAAAAAGAAAAATATATACAAAATATATATGTTGCATTTTGAACTCAGAATTTAATTAAGTAATTTGTTTTATAAAATAATTAAAATCAAATGGCCGTGCTTTGCATTTTAGTTAAAATTGTGTAATTCAATTAATGTTTAATGTGTGAATCGTTATTCGAACGTAGTTAGTTTTTATAAATTAATTTGACTTCGTAATGTATTGTAGAATTTTGTGTTTCAATAAATTAGGAATTAAAAAATATATATATATAATAAAAGAAAAGAAGAAAATTGAGGAGAAATGAAGGAAGGAATTGAATTGGGCCTCTGTTGCCCATTCAGACAAGCCCAAACGACCCAGGTCCAATCCAAGTCAAGGTAATTAAGTGTGGTATGTTGATCCAATGGTTGAGATTTGAGAAAAATATAGGCCTGGATCATGGCCGTTGATTTTGTACTGATCGAATGGTCCCAAACGATCCCAGATACCCGACCCTTTCGAATTTTGAACCGATCCGGTCCCCCACTTAATAAAACGACGGCGTTCCAGTGTAGGCTAACCGATCTTAGCCGTTGGATGTAATAATCCAACGGTTAAGATTGAAACTTTAGTTTTAATTCACAAATACCCCCCCAGACCCTCAATCACGACCCAAACACCCCCTCTTCACTATCGTCTCTCTCAGACCATATCTCCCAAGCCAAACCCTAATAGCGCCGCCTCCTCTCCCCTCGCCTGAAAACCCGGCGGCAACAACGCCGCCGGCCACCAACTTTACACCACATACCCGCCTCAACCTCCTCTATCCAACCCCGTGCATGGTTCGTCTCGAATCAGCCTGGATATTCTCGAATCTTCATTTGAAGATTCGAGTCGAACTCAAACCAGCTCCGCCGGCCACCAACTTTACACCACACCACCTTTAGACCCCCCTCACACACCTACCGCCCTTAGTTTCATTCGAATCTGACCGGAAACACTCGAACCCCAAATAGAGTTTTCAAGAACCCTAGAACTCGAAACTAGGGATTTTTGTCCGAATTAAAAGAGGTTGGAGTTAACAGACTTTACTTGGAGTGTTTTCGTCTGAAAACATTTCAATTAAAATTTGTTCAACTTCAAGAAGGGCAATTTCAAGTCTCATCCAGCCCAAGTTCATTCGATTCCCGATTTTCCTCACTGTTTAAGGTATTTTCATTTCTTTCTTTCTGACTTTTATTCATTGTTTAGTATAAGTTGTTCATTGATTCTATTTTTTTTTAGTTAGTTGTTTTATCTGTTCTCCTCTTTTAAGGCCTTTTATTTGGTCGATTCCTTCTGTTTTCGTTAGTTAAAATGAATCATGTGTTCAGTTCGACTAAAGTCATCAAGCAATTGGTTCATAGTATTGATCCCCTGAACCTGCCCGTATGCAATTCGTAAGGCTGGGATTTGTTGTGTGTTTGATTCCAGATTAGGGGGGTTAATTGGATATAGTTGATAGGTTAATTAGTATTAGTTTTTAAATGCCCTGCCCATAAGAGAGGCTAGTGGAACCTGCCATACAGCAGGGTATCCCACTAGCCTCATGCGATCAGTATTTTAATGCTTTAGTCCATACCTGGACACTGGGTAGTGGAGAGTGCAGGGAATATGATGGGTTGGGGATTCAGTTTAAGGGGAGTACCACTAGGAGCTGGATGGAAAAAAAAGCTATATAAGGAGAGGCTTAGGCATTCATATGGACACAGAGTTTATCAGGGATTTTGGGGAGAGATACAACTCGACAGACACACATACAAAAGATATAGATAGAGAGAGCTGGGAAGTTAAAAAGAAAAGGGGAGGGAAAACGATATTGAAACCAAAAATACAGAGAGAACAAGAAGGATAGACTGAAGTTACTGTTTCATTGGCTGTGGTGGTTACTGTTTCGTTTGTTGTGGTTGCTGAAGTCCTGTTGCCATTCTTTTGCTACTGCTGTTGGTTGTGCTTTGCTATTGGTTGTAGTGGTCGTTTGGTTGCTGTTGTTCTTGTGTTGTTGTTGTTGCTGTGCTGCTGTGACTGTGGCTACCACTGGTTGTTGTTGATTCCGCTGTTGGGTGTTTCACTATTATTGTTGGTCGTGTTTTGCTGCCGTATATCGTTGGGTTTGTGGTGTGTTGTTGTCGTTGGATCACTGCCGCTGTTGTTGCTATTACTGCCTAAGCTGATACCGTAGCCTTTCATCTTTGACAATTTCCAGGTACACGTTTGTAAACTCATGCTTTACGGGAGTAAATTGAAGTGACGATTCCCCTTTTGTGGATCTCTTTCAGCTTCATTGTTTTCGTTTGCAAACTGATATCAATTTAAGAAATATGTTATGAAGTTCGTGCTTTATAGTATCATAGTGATTTGAGTTAAGTCTGGATGAATGTGTAATTAGTTTTTTTGTTATTTTTAACAGTAGGTTTGGACTGTAACACTAACGAATTTTCAGAACTTTAGATAATTTTGGTTTTGTTTCATGTTAGTAATAGATTATTATGTTTAGTAGTATGTAGCCAACAATCAAAGAGTTAGTAGCTTTTTTTTTACGATTGTTAATATAATAGAGTGAGCATTCATTTGAAGGTTTGGTATACTTCTATTATGATAATGAAAAAATAGAGGTTCAGTTGTTATTAAGGAAGATAATTTATAGCTAAGTTTTTTTTGCAAAAATACAATAAGTAATCCATGAATTAGGCCATGAAGAGTTTGGTATGTAATAGGCTCAATCATTTAGAGCAAAAGTGGTTATGGGCTTCGCCTTTATTTCGAGACCACAACACCCTCGCTGTGTGTGAGACTAGATTTTGTTTGACATGTTTAACTTAAGCTTGTCCAGTTATGAAATTGTAAAAGGAGTAATTTGCTATAGAGTTGAATGGTCTCAACTTATTCGAAAAGAAGATTATAAAAACATGTCTGGCGCACGAGGACAAGCAAGACAATGGATTATGTGGAAAAATAATCAATCAAAATGTTAGTTTGACGTATCTAGTTCGGAATTTACTAGGTCACTTGAGTAAATAACATCGTTTTAAATAGCAATTTGAATAAGATTAGTAACTAATGTTAGGGATGAACGTTAGCACGAAGTTCAAAAAATGACTTTTGTATTACACATAGTTAACTTCAATGGTTCAATTTATCTAATACTGTCGGTTTAAATTAATTAGAGAATGTTCTGATATTTTGTCAAATTCGTATGCTATTTATAATTTTAGTATTATTCGCTTGTAGAATAAGGCATAAAACAATTTCCCTTATGCAAGCTCGAGTGCAATTTCCGTTCACATTGATCTAATAACTAATAAGAGGTCCGAGCTTATAAACATGCAATAAATTAGGACCTTTTCTCTTTTATTTAGAGACGAACTTAATAGAAAAATGTAGTCACTTTAGGATTGTCCTTTTAAAATAAACGAGGCGAGCCTCGCCAAAAATACACAATTGTGGGGCCCTCGAATAATTGTCATAAAAACATAGACTTGGAAGGACCGTCTAGTAGATTTCACGGTCCTTTCCCAAAGTTAAATAGACGATAGACTCTTTAGGCGCGATTTGAAATGAAAATTACTTTCCTGAATACGGGTGTGCATTTATGTGACCCAAATCTTACTCTCGGCGAAACTGAAATACATTAAAGTCGCAGGCGTACTGGTTGCGGTGTGGCTCGAAATGTGTTTTCGTAACGTCGCAATTATTCTAAAAATAAGAGCGGAGCATTAAAAGCACATAGTTAAAATATATAAAAGAATCAGATAGAAACAAAAATTGCAGTTGAGCGACCGTGCTAAAACCACGGAATCCGGGAGTGCCTAACACCTTCTCCGGGTTAACGGAATTCCTTATCCAGGTTTCTAGTTTCGCAGACTATATTACAGAGTCATAAATTTCCTCGGTTCGGGATTAAACCGGTGACTTGGGACACCATTATTTTCTCAAGTGGCGACTCTGAATTAAATAAATTAATCCCGTCTCGATTGTCCTTTAACTGGAAAAACTCCCTTGTGCCCTCGCGGGTGCGCCAAAAGGAGGTGTGACATTCATCATAGAGGGAACTGCAGATGCAGTCAAAGTTCCGCAGAAGCGGGACCGCATCTGCGGAAGGAGCATTGCAGAAGCGAAGGGGCTAGGACAGGGTAGAACCGCAGAAGTGGCCTATTGTCCGCAAAAGCGGAACCGCATAAAAGGTCATATTTTCGCAGAAGTGGAAACTACTTGAGGCAATGACTTGTTTTAAATCGGAATTTTGGTTCATTTACCCCATTTTACATGGCTTGGGGGAGATTTTTGGAGAGTTTCAAGGATAGATTTCATCACCAATATTGAGGTAAGTTACTCCTATTTATTTCCCAGTTAAATACAAGACTATACCATGGAATTAGACATGAAAATTAGTATGAAAATTGGGATGTTGGTAGAAAACCAAGAAAAAAAATATATTCTTGGAATTTAGCCACGATTTTGAGCATGGAGTTAGGAAAAAAATTATATATTTGAGTTCCCAATGGTATGGGTAATCTTTATCTTCGAGAAATTTTGGATTCTGGGCACCTGGGCCCGAGGGCATTTTGGTCAGCTTTTCGTTCGGGGTTAGCAATTCTTATAAATTGGGTTGTAAAGTATAGTTGAGCATATATTAATGGATTTATATGATCATTGGCTAGTTTTGGTGCATCGTGTGTTGGTTCAAGCCTTTGGAAGGATGTAGAATGCCAGTTATGAGTCTTCGAAGCGAGGCGAGTCTTCTTTCTAATTCTGTGAGGGGGTAATTACCCCATAGGTAGGTTAAATTGATTATGTGCTCCTAGTTGTGGGGGATACGTGCGCACGAGGTGACGAGAGTCCGTGCGTAGCTACTATTATGCTATTGTCCGGGTAGTTTAGGACCCAAAAACATGTTATATGTGGATTAATTATGGAATCATTGATGTCTTAGATTGCTTAAATCATATCAAATTAATAATTGAATTTTTTTAAAAACTTAAGCTTCATTTTTCCAAATTAATAAAGAGAATTGACCTTTCCTCGATATTTATTTCATGTTGACTTCTTGATTGTTTATCTGTCTGTATGTGTTTATTTTGGAATGGGCCGAACACTTCGGCAGATTAATAGATACATCTATAGGAGCGCCACCGACCCTCGACAAGTGCACATTCATTTTTGTTGGAGTGGGCCGACGCCTCGGTATGATTTGTGCATGCTTGTATTGATGCCTGGAATTTAGTTAAATTGTTGTTGCCTTTCATGGCTTAAAGATATTCAGAATATATTTAAAAAAAGAAATTCTGGGAAATATCCTATAAAAGGGTTAATTAATTATTTGTTTCTGTTTATTTCGACTAAAATCATGTTTATAAGATAAATCCACTGGTCAGAATATATGTATTTAGGATGAATCATCATTGGACCATTAGAAAGTGTCAGAGTTAACCATCTCGTCCCTACCCCTTCGAGATTAGGCGGGATACTCACTAAGTACACGTTGATTACGTACTCATACTACACTTTTTGTATTTTTTGTTGCACAGGTACATGATACATTAGCGGCCTACTGGGCGCAGCAACACGGACGATTCGGGGACTAGGTGAGTTGCAGTATGCAAGGTGGCCCATAACTCTTTAAAGTCCCTTTCTAGTAACTGTATTTCTTTTTTGTCCATTGTATTCCAGACGGAGGTTGTGTTGTATTTTCCGTCCTTATCACTAGTTGCTCATGCACTTGTGACACTGGGTTTCTGGGATGGTTCAAGTAAACTTTTGTACTAATTGTTATTATTTAACTTTGAATCCATGAAGTGATCTTATATTGATGTAAATGGAAGGAAAAACCTTAGATTTTTAAAAGTATTAAAAGATGAATTAATTGGTAGTTCAATTGGCTAGAATGAAGCGGTGTCCGGCGTCATCACGATCAGTAGTGAATTTGGGTCGTGACAACATGGTATCAGAGCACTAGGTTCCCGTCGGTCTCATGAGTCATGAGCAAGTCTAGTAGAGTCGTGTGGATCGGTACAGAGATGTCTGTACTTATCCTCGGGAGGCTGCATGACAGTTAGAAGTACTTCCCTTCTTGATTTCCTTATCGTACGGTTCGATTCCTTTGATGCTTATGCCTTTGATTCCTTTCTAGTCAATCTTACCCGACGAGAGCGTATGCTATAAATCTAAAATTAAAGTGCTGTAGTGGCACTACGAAGGTGGTGCGGGATGATTTTCCCAGTATAGTTCATTGGACTATTATAGTCGCCTTACGGAAGAATATTCTATTGTTCAACTCAGTAACAAAACTTCTAAGAGTCTTGAGGCTAGGCACAAGTTTCCATGATGCTTACGAGTGATTATTCCGTAGTGTTATTGTGATGGTAGGATTTTTCCCTAGGTGTCGGGGCAGTGAATGACTTGAAGGGTGGTTTACTCTGTGTGTAATCAAAGGGATTCAGTATTTTATTCCCGATAGGGAAAGGGTAATGTGAGCACGTGATTTTTGCCTTACTTGAGAAGTACTCCCAGAAAATTCAAAAATAAAAGTAGTTTCGTGTTGGGTATGATTTTTGTGATTTTGTGTTAATTTTATCTTTTGTGTGCACGTTTATTTATTTAAATTAAAAAATACAAAAATATATGCTAGGCTTTGCATTTTCAGTGTTTGATATCGAAGTCATGTGATTTACATTTTTGGGTGATATGTAATTGTGTGCGTTAGTTGTAGTAAGAACAGCGGTGTTATAGGTTGATATATATACATATGCGTGTATATATATATATATATATATATACATATATATATATATATATATATATACATATGCATATAATACCTCATGAAGATCCGAGCTGGGCCAAATTTAGCCTAAAAGCCAGGCCCAAATGAATTGCTTCTGATCTGGCCCAAATATCCGTCCAGCCTCAGCCTATGTAACGCCTGATCTGGACCGTTGGATTTTATTATCCAACGGCCCAGATTAATCCTTTAATTCTAATATACATCCGGCCTATGATTTAACCAAACGACGTCGTTTGGTTTAAGTGAGGGGATCCTGATCGTTGATCGTAAATGATCCAACGATCAGGATTCAATCTCATCTCTGGTATATATTCCTCATTTCGTACCCCGCCCCCCCAAGCCAGAACCCCCCCTCTCCCTTCATCTCCCTCAGAGCCTTGCGCCGCCTGCCGGAAATCGCCTCACGGCGGTTCCGGTAGGCCAATCACCACCAAACCAACGCCAAAACCTTCCCCTCACCTCCCCCATCACGAACCCAGCCTCCACTAACCTCGAATCATGCCGGAGCTCCTCGAATCTTCATTTGAAGATTCGAGTCAAACTCGAACCTACGCCAAATCACCCCAAATTCACACCACAGTCTCCCCACACCTCCCCCACACTCCCATTGACATTGGTTTGCTTCAAATCTAACCAAAAATGCAAAAGCCCCAAATCCGAGCCCAAGAACCCTAATTTTTGAAGAAATTCAATTCAAGCCGGGTTAGCCAATTGAAGTCCAAGGGACTTTAGTCCAGGTGTTTTCAATCGAGAACATCTTGATTAAAGCCCGTTTGGCTTCAATAAGTCCGAGTTTTAGTTCGAAGTTTGGTCGGCAGATTTCTTGCAAGGTATTCATTCCTTCTTTTGGTCGATTCAATGCGATTTTTGTGAATATGTGTGTTTGTTATTCATTGTTTCAATTCTATTCTAGCATGCTTCTAATTTCTCATAACAGTCGACCTGCTATCCTCCTTTGAGGCCTTTTATTTGGCCAATTCCTCTGTTTTTAGTAGTTAAAATGAATCATGAGTCCAATGTGATTAAAGTCGTCAAATAGTTCGTAATATTAATCCCTTGAATCTGCCTGATGCAATTCACTGGTATAGAGCTTGTTACTGTTTGATTGGTTTGAAACTAAAGTTGTGATTCAAATTAAGCCAACTAGGGAATCAGGGTTCACACTTAGAGTATTGGGTGCCCTGCACATGAGGCTAGTCAGTGGAATCCACTGTCACAGCAGGGCATCCCACTGAACACTGCCACCAGCATTGTTTAATGCTTAAGTCCATATTTTGGACAGTAGGTAGTGGGGAATGCAGGGAATTTGATGGGTCTGGCAGAGTTGGGAGTGGGCAGGGTGATAGTAACCTTAGGGGGCAGGTGTTCTGGAGGGACTATTGGATATAAATAGGGCATATTCATACATGTATAGGGGATATACATTGATAGTCATTCATAGATACATTGACAGACCTTAGAGAGACACTTGAGAGCATCTGGAAGAGCAAAAACAGTATCTGGGAGAGCAAATATTCATAGATACATTGACAGACTGGAGAGCACTTGAGAGCACCTGAGAGAGCACTTGAGAGCACCTGAGAGAGCACACTTAGAGAGCAAAAGATTCATACATAGAGAGGGACTGAAATACCTGAGAGCAACTAGAAACCTGGAGAGAAAATAGACAGCAAGCTACACCTCGATATACATATAGAAAGATACAAGAAAGGTTACTGTTTCATTGGTTCTTAGTCACTGTTTCGATTGTTTTGCTTCAGTGATTGAGTATTTGGCCATTGTTTGTGGTAGTGCTGGTTCTTCTGCTGTTTCAGTGTTCATTTGGGTGCTCTTGGTCGTTGTGTGTTGCTGTGCACAGTGTTGTTGGTAGTGCTGGTTCTTCTGTTAGTTGTTGTTGCTGTGTTATTGTGGATACTGCCATTGGTTGTGGTCGTGTGTGCTGATATTGCTGCCTGGCTGTGTGTTGTTACTGCTTGGTTCAAAGATAGCTGTTAGTCCTTATAGTTGTTGCTGTGGTGTCCAATTGAGGCTGTTGGTCAGTCGTTTGGTTGCTGCTTGGTTTGGTTGTTGGTGTTGCTTCATTATTTGGTGGCTGGTCTATAGTTGCTGCCTGGGTTGATTATTGTTGTTGGTCTTGAGTGTATGCTGTTGCTGTATTGAGGATGCTACTGGTGGTCATTTGTGTGTTGTTGTTGTGCCTGTATTGCTGCCTGGTCCAACACAGTGCTGGTTCTTCTATTGTTTGAGTATTGCTGCCAGTTCAGTGCTAGTGTGTTGCTACTGTTGGTCCATTGCCACTCTTTTGTTGTTCTCCTGGTCTATTGTGTTGCTATTTGGTTCACTGGTTGTTGTTGCTATTGGTTTACTGTTGGTTGTTGTTGGTCTTTGATTATTCCTGCTCCTGTTACTGTTTCTTGTTGCTGTTGCTGCTTTGCCGTCGCTCACTCTTCCTTGTTCTTCCGCATTCCAGGTACACACCTCTTTTATTGTAGTTCCTTGGTTCGACAAGAATGAAGTTTGAAGCTTATGCATAAAGTCTATTGAAACATGTAGTCGTCTTATGTTCAATTACATTCTGTTAGTCTCCAATTAAGCTTGTATTGTTAGTCTTGGTTATGGAAAAGCGTAGCTAGGCCAAAGATACATTGTCGTTAGATAAGCATGTAAACCTGAATTAGTCTTCGTATCTCTATTCAATCTTCCCTACTCATGTGTGTAATCTCCAAACCTGTTAAATGATAGACCCTATGTTACAAGCAAGATTAGCTAGGGAGTTGTTACTCAACGGAATGACGTAATTAGATTAAAAAGAGTCGGGGTGCATTTCATGTGACCCGACCCCAATTTCGGGCAAGAGTAAATAAAGCATGACATGAACCACAGGCGCATTTCATGCGATGGGGTTCGTAGCAAGTTTTAAGTAATTTGGAATCAACTCTTAAGTAAGATACAGTGAGATGTGGTTCGCTTTAGATTTGAATCAAAGGTACGCCTCGCCCAATAGTTACACTAATCACATAGCCGTCATAAATGTACATATGAATACTTAGGTTTCGAGATGCGTCGTTTTCTTAACGAATATCACGCCTTTCTCAACAGTGTAAATAAGTAGTCGATCCGGGCACATACTTTAGTTTTTACCTTTTTAAATACGGGTGTGCATTTCATGTGACCCCCAAATCCAAACCCCGAAATGTTGAATAAGAATATGTTGAGGATCCGGATGCATTTCATGTGACGTGATTCGAAAGCATATTTTTAAGCAACTTTTTCTTTCGTAAATCACAACCAATAATAAAAGTGGTAAAAGGGTATTAACTTGCACTAAGTACATAATTGTAAAAAGCAGATAGATAAGCCAAACACGACAGTTGAGCGACCGTGCTAGAACCACGGAATTCGGAAATGCCTAATACCTTCTCCCGGGTTAATAGAATTCCTTATCCGGATTTCTGGTTCGCGGACCGTTAAATAGAGTCATTCTTTTCCTCGATTCGGGATTTAACCGGTGACTTGGGACACCATAAAATCTCCCAAGTGGCGACTCTGAAGTAATTAAAATAAATCCCATCTCGATTGTCCTTTAATTGGAAAAACTCTTTGCATCCTTGCGGGTGCGTAAAAAGAGGTGTGACAGCTCTGGCGACTCTGCTGGGGACTTCTTTAGAATTCGAGCTCGGAATAACTGTTGTATTTGGCATATTTTATTATCTGATTTTTCACATGTTGGCATCAATGTGCAAAATGTTGTTTTTACTGCTTTGATATTGTGTGAACTGTACATATAAATTGTGCCGGAACCAATCTCCTCTCTGAGTCTTCTAAATCATGAAGAAGGGTGCACTTCGTGTGACTTCTTTTATGTATAGTGTCTAATTCCCATTTTAGAACGAGGTTTGGATAAGTTGCAAAACCGGTGAAGCTTCTGTATTCCCGGGTTGCTGCCTCCTCCTCGGCTCGAGCTGTCCGCTCGGGTAAGCCAAGTCTAGAACAGATAAACCCAGGTTTTAAACCTAGAATAACAAAGCTTCATGCCGGATCCCTAGTAGGAAACGTTTATTTGCATCATGTCGCATTTGGCTTAGGGGACTCAACACGGGGGTTGGGTCCGTCTAGGACAGGTGACCTGAAATGAACAGACTATCCTGCTGCATCCTGTTTGTCTTGCGCATTTATCTGTTATAGACTTGCATGCTGACCGGCTTTAAGAAAAAAAAAAAAAAAAAAAAAAAAAAAAAAAAAAAAATTTTGTGTTTTATTCGTAAGATAGAAATAGCTTATTTGTTTTCCTTTAGTAAAGTGAATAAATAAATAATGCCGTTTGTTTCGTCAAAACCGAACTACGGGGGTTTGATTCTCATCGGATGTGAGATACGTAGGCAACCTCCATCGGGTCCAACTTCACCTTTTGAAAAATTAATTTTTGTACTAAATAAGTCGGTGACGCTATTTTCAAAAATAGCCGAATGTTCCCGGAAGGGACGCCGGAAGGCTAATTTCGTATAAACGGCCACCTTTGGGTCAATTTTGATTTCGATCAATTTACCCCACAGCCTTAAAAGCCTTCGTCCCCGAGACGTTGAAAGGCCGTGATTGAAAACTGATTTTTTTATTTTTTAGCAAAACAAAGTTGTTTTCTTATTTAAATCACCTTAATAAATGTGCGGGATGAGCACGAATCAGAATAAATCATTTTCAATCTTTAGTGAGGTCCCTCAGCAGCTCCGTATATGGTGGAACGATTTGGAAGACAGTAGCAAAAAGGTCGTAGGGAGAATTTTGGGAGGTTTGGTTGATCTGTTGAATATCGAGCCAAGGGAGGACATCATCAAGGCACTGGTATCTTTCCGGGATCCGACCCGCAATGTGTTCCGTTTTGTTGACTTTGAATTGACGCCCGCATTAGAGGAAATTGCGGGCTATGCAGGACTTAATGGGAAATTAAGGGGGCAATACCTACTCTCACCAAGACCGGTATCTCCACATGGGTTTCTGGATCTGCTGAGCATTAGTCGGAAGGTGAAAAATGATGATCTGCTGAAAGGGTGTTGCGACCTCCAATTCTTATATCAACGGTACGGCACTCCTCGGGGTTTTGAAGAGTCAAACCTTGGACTGACTCACGCAGGGAATAGAACCAAGTGGGAGGCTAGACGAATTCTAGCATTCCTAACGACATTCTTGGGGGTTGTGATTTGTCCGCGTGAAGATAAGAAAATAGAGATAAGTCTGGTAGGAATAGCCGATGTTGCAATCAAAAAGGCTACCAGCATTGTGGTCCCTTTGGTTTTGTCCGAAATCTATCGAGCCTTGACTGTATGCCGAGAAGGGGGCAATTTCTTCCAAGGTTGCAATCTGTTACTTCAACTATGGATGCAAGAACACCTCCATCACCGAACACAATACATGAACCATGGGTTGACCGGAAAAAACTGTATCAGGGGTTTCGAAGAACGGATGATGGGTGCTGTATTCCCTGAAGGCGTCGAGGCATGGCTTGCACGACTGAGCTCAATAGAAGCCGATCAGATTGAATGGGCATTCGGGTGGTTACCCGATACTGAAGTAATATATATGGCAGCCGAGGAGTGTTATATCCTTCTGATGGGGATCCGCAGTGTTCAACCATATGTCCCTCACCGTGTATTACGTCAACTAGGGAGGTTTCAGGTTATTCCTACCGATCAAGACCTAAGGAAGTACGCCATTGAGTCGAGCCCGGGAGTTGTCTTCCCCGAAGAGAAGGTTAGAAGGCTGTGGCACGAATGTCGGTTCCTTGAGCCTAAAACCATGGTCCGGGAAATATCTAAGGGAGAGGTGGACCCAAAGTACAACGTGTGGTTCGGGAAAAGATTTCAGATCCGTCGAAAATGTTCTAAAAGAGCCCATGTCCAACAATTCACGGAAGATTCACGGGAACAATGGGATTGGTTAGCAAAGGAGGAAGGGTACAGGACGAAGATTGGCAGGATAGAACAGCAGGTCCGGGACCTTCAGTTCGAGAAGAACATGCAAGCTGCCACCGACGAAGGAGACAAAAGAAGTTGGCACAAGAAAATGACTTCTTGAGAGCTCAAATCCAGCAAATGAAAAGAGATGCTGACAGACAGTCGAGGAGTTGGGCCGACGAAAAATTGATAAGGGGTTTGAGAAGCCAAGTCACCGACATCCAAAGAGAATTGGACGAGTCAAAAGCCCAAATAACGAGGATCCGTGCTAACTGGAAAAAGGAGGCACATCAACATGCACTTCACCTAAAGCGGGTGGAAGAAGATTACACTGACATCATCACTAGCCTGAGGGAAGCAAATGTTGTCCTTAGGGAGCGGGTTTTCAAGCAAGCCCAAGATGCCAGAGTAGACCTCGACCGCTGCCACAATTTGATGGCCCGCCTGCAAGGACAAGTGGATAGGCTCCTAGATCAAGTCACCAACAATGCTCGAAGATTGGGGGCGAAAAACCAGCAAATAGAGCGGCTACTCGGAGAAAGGGACATGATCAAGGATAGAATTGGAGAAATCGGGCACTATGTCACCACGAAGTGCCTAGCTTGTGAACGAATGCCCCGCGCCGACCTTTTCGCTTCAATTATGGGTTATGTTCATCGGATCATGGAAGAGTTGAGGAAACTGCACAAGGGCCTCACACCAAGGCCTGCGGCAAGGCCGAATGATGCCTCGCAGGCCCCCAGGAGTTCTAGGGCATTAGATTTTGATTGAAAATGTATTTTGAAATGTTGAGTCAGGCTAGTTGGCACCTTTATCTTTACTTTCCCAAGCCAAGCATTTTCTTTTGTTTTGTTGATTGTTGTAAGACGTGTTTTGTAACTACACGGTGTTATTTGATATAAAAGTTACTGAATTTTGCCACAATCCTGTTACCAGAACTACGCTCGGTCTGATTCACGCGGGGTCGTGATACGTAGGCAATCCACATAAGATTCGACCACCACTAAAAAGAAAGAAAAAGAATCCAAAGGTTAAATAACAATAAGGCTTGCAAAGATAGTCGAAAAAGAAAAAAGGAAAAAGAAAAAGAAAAAGAAAAAGAAAAAGGGCCGGAATGACGCATGTTAAAAAGTACACGTAGAAAGGGTTATTTGGTTAGGTGCATTGCATCCAACGTGCTATAACATATCTGTCAAACTCGGTGAACTAACAAGTTTGTTGCATTTCCAGAAAAGTTTAGCAGTTGGTTTGACAGAATATACTGGCCAGCCATCACTACCGTACTAGATCCAAAGGACTGATTACAGTAAGCATGTCTAGTTCTGGCAAGAGTCTCGAGGAAGAAAAATCCGAGCTACAAATCATGAAAGAAGAGGTAGACCGGTTAAAACAACAGATAACAGAGATGCACCTGGCCTGGGCCAGGGAACGGTCTTCACCAAACCGCCCTACTCTCGCCTCAGCTCCGGAACATCCGCCCGTCGATCCTTCAACAAGCGCCCCGAGCTATCCATACTTTCAGGGGGAAAATCCGTATGCCACCCACATTCCACCAGCCAAACCAAATCCTCCTCCAGAGCCACCCCTGTTTTTGTGGCACCTCCACCTGCTCCTCTGCAAAGGCCGGCCGGCCAGCCGTATGTTCAGATCCATGACAACTCTTACTATCCTCCAGAGCCTACTTTCAGGGCCCCTGAACCACAATCACATACACCTCACTGGGATAATCCGGCAGAACCGGAAAAACACTTCCAAAGTTCGGAACACGAGGAAGTTGTCAGAAAAGTTAAAAGCCTGGAGCAGTCCTTCAGGAACATGCACGGTTTAGGCAACCAGGTCAGCGTCGCCTATAAGGATCTGTGTCCATTTCCGGACGTCCAGTTGCCAGCAGGGTTTAAAATGCCCAAATTCGACCTATACGAGGGGCATGGTGACCCGGTGGCCCACCTGCGAGGGTTTTGCAGTAAAATGAGAGGGGCCGGAGGACGGGACGAGCTTCTGATAGCTTACTTCGGCCAGAGTCTGGGAGGATCTGCGCTGGAGTGGTACACTAGACAGGATCCTAGTAGATGGTTTACGTGGGATGATCCGGCTCAAGCTTTTATCGGCCAGTTCCGATACAATCTTGAGATAATCCCCGACCGCCTATCATTGCTGAAAATAGAGAAGAAGCCTGCTGAAAGCTTCAGGGAATTTGGTTTCCGATGGAGGGAACAGGCGGCCAGGGTGGATCCACCGATGAGGGAGAGCGAGATGGTGGACTACTTCTTGCAGACATTAGAGCCCACCTACTTCGGACATCTGGTAACGTCCGTAGGCAAATCATTCACTGAGGTGATAAAAATGGGGGGTATGATCGAGGAAGGTTTGAAGGCCAACAAGATCATGAGTTACTCGGCACTGAAAGCCACCACTCAGGCTATCCAAAGTGGTACTGGAGGAGTACTGGGGAAAAAGAGGAGAGAGGAAGTTGCGGCCGTCGAGTCCGGGGCATGGTTCAGAAATAGAGGCCCCGCACCCCAATATAGCCCACCCCAACCTCACCACCAAAATTACTCCCACAACCCATATAGCCACCCGCAACATTACTATCCCGCACCCGATCCCCATTTTACTGTCCACCATGCACAATCCTATTCTGCACCTCCTGTTCATGCACCGTGGCGTGCACCGAATCCCCAGAACAATCATCCACCCCCAAGAGCCTACAGAAATCCCTCGGGCGCGAGTTTCCGTCCAAACCAGGCATTCAGGGGCGACAGGGCGCCGAGGCCAAAAACTTTCACTCCCTTAGGAGAGTCTTACACCAGTCTGTTCCACCGGTTGAAGCAAGTAGGGTTGCTAAATTCGGTTGAAGCTAAGCTACCAAACCCCCTCCCGAAGAACCTGGACCATTCAGTGAATTGTGCCTACTGCTCGGGATGTCCGGGGCACGATACAGAAAAGTGTTGGAGGCTAAAGACGGCCATCCAGGAGCTCATTGACACTCGCAGGATTGAGGTCCAGACTCCAACAGAGCCCAACATCAACCAAAACCCGCTCCCAGCTCATCATGAGACCAATATGATCGAGTTGGTACGGGCGGAGGAAGGAAAAGAGAAAGCCTCTCAGACTGTAATGATGATTAAGTCTAGCGGGGCAGGAACGAGAAAAGGGCCAAGCTTTGATGGGTCGCCCAGTTGCAAGAAGGACATGCCAGGGGAGTCGGAAGCAGGAAAGGAAGGTGTGAACGAGGTACCGGTGAAGCCGGCCAAGATAGTTGTACCAGGGGCAGCAATCAAGCCCATTTTGACAGTAGCAGGCGTTCGAATGGATCCCTTCATCATCCAGCCGGCAACACAGTTGCCAGTAACTGATAGCCGGGCTGTCCCATGGAATTATGCTCGGATTACAACGACCTACAGAGGAAAGGAGGTGAAAGAGGAAGTTTGTGAAGCCCGAGGGTTGACCCGCTCGGGGAGATGTTTTGCCCCTGCGGAATTGAGGAAGACCACTCCGGCAGTATTGAAAAAGCCGGTCACCGATGAAGAAGCAGAAGAATTCTTGAAAAAGATGAAGCTGCACGACTACTCCGTCTTAGAGCAGTTGAAGAAGACTCCGGCGCAAATATCATTGCTATCCTTGCTGATACATTCTGAAGAACATCGGCAAGCATTGATGAAAGTCCTGAACGAGGCACATGTACCGGATAAAATCTCGGTGAGCCATCTGGAGAAGATCACCAATCGGATCTTCGAAGCAAATCGGATCACCTTCACCGATGACGAGTTGCCTGAGGAAGGCACTGAGCATAACAGGGCTTTATATCTTACGGTGAAGTGTGAAGAGGCGGTGGTTACCAAAGTCTTGGTCGATAATGGGTCCGGTGCTAACATTTGTCCTCTCTCTACACTGGGCAAATTGAAGGTAGACATCGGCAAGGTACGCAAGAACAGCGTATGTGTTCGAGGGTTCGACGGAGGAGGCAAAGCGTCGGTTGGTGACATAGTGCTAGTCTTGACAATCGGGCCAGTGGAGTTCACCATGGAATTCCAGGTGTTGGACATGGTGGTGTCATATAACCTCCTAATAGGGCGACCATGGATTCATGCCGCAAGAGCAGTTCCGTCCAGCTTACACCAGCTCGTCAAGTTTGAATGGGACCAGCAGGAGATCGTCGTCCATGGAGAGAACGATCCACAATCAGGCACCATCATTCCCTTTGTTGAAACAGAAGAAGATGTTGGGCCGTGGGTGTATCAGGTCTGCGATGTGGTGTCCGCCCACCGAGTTCCGGAAGGGGAATGTATTCCCGGCGATAGAACAATTACTGCGGATGTCATGGTGGCGCATGAAATGTTGCGACATGGTTTCGTACTCGGTAAAGGGCTAGGTGCATCTCTGCAAGGAATTATACAACCGGTATCAGTGGTCGAAAACTTGGGAACCTTCGGCTTGGGATTCCAGCCAACCTCAGAGGACATCCGGCGAGCAAAGAGGAGTAAACAGAAGACATGGGTGCTCCCAAAGCCTGCCCCACGCCTTTCCCAATCTTTTGTCAGGTCCGGAGCAAGAGGACATCCAACGCCAAAGATTCCCGGTCCTACGGTCGGGCCAGACGAAGAGTTCTTCAGGAAGTTCGAAAACCTATTCACAGATGTATGTATGCTCGAAGATGGTGAAGGATCCAGTCATGCCGAGATACAATTTGTGGGACCAAAGGCAAAACTGAATAACTGGAAGGCTACTCCTCTCCCTGTCCGAAAGGAGTCTTGGTAGTTTGTCTTGGATTGTTTTTCTTTCGAAATTTTGTATTGGGGGCTTGTCCCCGGAGTAAAATCCCTTTGTTTTTAGTTCATTTTTGATTTAAGTTTGCAGTTTGTTTTCCCTTTGTACAATTCCCATTAATGAAATGTGGTTCCTTCGCGTCTAATTTTGTTTATCTTTTTCCTTCTTTTACTTTTCTGAACAGCTTTCTTGCAACTGATCTTAATGATATGGCGTACTTAAAGATTAATCAACCCAGCCTAGAAAGTCAATCGGGTTTGGAAATAATAACACATGAAATAAGAAGTGACGAGAGTGAGTCAGAGTACGGCGATGATGAAGCCGTAGAAGAAATCGGTGAAGAATTAAGTCACTTCGAGGAAAAACCCAAACCGAATTTAAATGATATTGAGGCCGTTAATCTAGGGAATGCGGATGACGTCAAAGAAACCCGGATAAGTGTCCATATTGAACCCAATCTGAGAGAAGAACTGATCAAAACACTCGTGGAGTTTAAAGACATTTTCGCATGGTCGTACGACGACATGCCCGGACTCAGCACTGATCTAGTGGTTCATAGATTACCCACTGATCCGGCATATCCTCCCGTCAAGCAGAAACTGCGGAAATTCAAGACGGAGATGAGTGTGAAGATTAAGGAGGAGGTAACCAAGCAGTTGCAGGCGAAAGTCATTCGTGTCACTCGATACCCTGAATGGTTGGCTAACGTAGTACCGGTGCCAAAGAAAGACGGAAAGATCAGGGTATGCGTGGACTATCGCAATCTCAACAAGGCAAGTCCTAAGGATAATTTCCCACTTCCCAATATCCATATCCTGATTGATAATTGCGCCGGACGCGAAATTGGATCCTTTGTGGACTGTTATGCGGGATATCATCAGATTTTGATGGATGAAGAGGACGCAGAAAAGATGGCTTTTATCACACCGTGGGGGACTTATTGCTACCGAGTGATGCCGTTTGGTTTGAAGAATGCAGGAGCAACATATATGAGGGCGATGACTACGGTATTCCATGACATGATACACAAGGAAATTGAGGTGTACGTGGATGATGTGATCATAAAATCCAGACGTCAAGAAGACCATGTTGCCGACCTCAGGAAGTTCTTTCAAAGACTTCGAAGGTACGACATCAAGCTCAATCCAGCCAAATGCGCATTCGGAGTTCCATCAGGAAAGTTGCTAGGATTCATCGTCAGCCGACGGGGCATTGAGTTGGACCCATCCAAAATCAAGTCCATTCAGGAGTTAGCCCCGCCGAAGAATAAAACAGAGGTAATGAGTCTGTTGGGAAGGTTGAATTACATCAGTAGGTTTATTGCCCAGCTTACGGCAACTTGTGAACCCATATTCCGCCTATTAAAGAAAGACGCTGCGATAGAATGGACGACAGAATGTCAGGAAGCGTTTGACCGGATCAAAGGGTATCTGTCAAATCCACCCGTACTAGTTCCGCCTGAGCCAGGTAGACCCCTGATCCTTTATCTGACGGTCTTGGAGAATTCGTTTGGCTGCGTACTGGGGCAGCATGATCTTACCGGCAGGAAGGAACGGGCCATTTACTACCTCAGTAAGAAGTTCACACTCCACGAGGTCAAGTACACTCATCTAGAAAAGACATGTTGCGCCCTAACTTGGGTAGCCCAAAAGCTGAAACACTACTTGTCTTCTTACACCACGTACCTCATTTCGCGGTTGGATCCGTTGAAGTATATTTTCCGGAAACCCATGCCTACAGGGAGGTTAGCAAAATGGCAAATATTACTTACGGAGTTCGACATCATATATGTGACAAGGACGGCTATGAAAGCTCAAGCCCTGGCCGATCACTTAGCCGAAAATCCCGTTGATGACGAATACGAACCTTTGAGGACGTATTTTCCAGATGAGGAAGTATTGCAGATTGAGGGGTTGGAACTAACCAAGGATCCAGGATGGAAGCTCTTCTTCGATGGAGCGGCGAACGCAAAAGGAGTCGGAGTAGGGGCCGTGCTCATATCTGAAACAGGACATCATTATCCTGTTACCGCTCAACTGCGTTTTCACTGTACCAATAATATGGCCGAGTACGAGGCATGTATCTTGGGGTTGCGATTAGCGGTGGACATGGATGTACAGGACGTCTTGGTCTTGGGGGACTCGGACCTTCTAGTACATCAGATTCAGGGAGAATGGGAAACCAGAGATTTAAAGCTTATCCCATATCGTCAGTGTTTGCATGATTTGACCAAACGCTTTCGATCGGTAGAATTCAGGCACATCCCAAGGATGCATAATGAGGTTGCCGACGCGTTGGCTACTTTAGCGTCAATGCTACATCACCCGGACAAGGTTCGTGTCGATCCGTTACATATCCAGGTCCGGAATCAACATGCTTATTGTAATGTGATAGAGGAAGAGGTGGATGGTGAGCCATGGTTTCATGATGTCAAGGAATACCTCGGGTTAGGAGTATACCCAGAGCAAGCAACTGGAGATCAAAAGCGAGCTATTCGGCGGTTGGCGAACGGATTTTTCCTTAGTGGAGGGGTGCTGTACAAAAGAACCCCGGATTTGGGATTGTTGAGATGTATAGATGCAAGTCAAGCCACAACAGTGATGACAGATATACACTCGGGAGTTTGCGGACCACACATGAGCGGATACGTATTGGCAAAGAAGATTCTTCGAGCAGGATACTATTGGCTCACTATGGAGCGGGATTGTATAAGTTTCGTGCGAAGATGCCATCAGTGTCAGATACACGGAGATTTGATTCATTCTCCGCCGACTGAATTGCATACAATGTCCACACCATGGCCGTTTGTCGCATGGGGTATGGATGTTATTGGACCTATTGAGCCTGCGGCTTCCAATGGTCACAGGTTCATTCTGGTAACGATCGATTATTTTACCAAGTGGGTAGAGGCCAAAACATTCAAATCAGTGACCAAGAAGGCAGTGGTGGACTTCGTACACTCCCACATCGTTTGTAGGTTTGGAATTCCAAAGATGATCATTACAGATAACGGTGCAAATCTTAACAGTGGATTGATGAAAGAGGTATGTCAACAGTTCAAGATTACACACCGAAATTCCACATCGTATCGCCCAAAAGCAAACGGTGCGGTCGAGGCAGCAAACAAGAACATAAAGAAGATATTGAGGAAGATGATAGAAGGGTCTAGGCAGTGGCATGAAAAGTTACCATTTGCGCTGTTGGGTTATCGCACTACCGTCCGGACTTCGGTAGGTGCAACTCCTTACTTGTTGGTATACGGGACCGAAGCAGTAATACCCGCAGAAGTTGAGATTCCATCCCTCCGAATCGTCGCTGAAGCTGAGATTGATGACGACGAGTGGGTCAAAACCCGATTAGAGCAATTGAGCTTGATTGATGAAAAGAGATTGACGGCAGTATGTCACGGCCAATTGTATCAAAAGAGAATGGCGAGAGCATATAACAAGAAGGTGCGTCCCAGGAAATTTGAAGTGGGACAGCATGTGCTGAAGAGAGTTCTACCACACCAGGCCGAGGCGAAAGGCAAGTTCGCTCCAAATTGGCAGGGACCTTTTGTGGTGACTAGAGTATTATCCAATGGCGCTCTATGTTTGACCGACGTCGAGGGAAGATGCACCGATATGGCTATCAATTCTGATGCAGTTAAGAGATATTATGTGTAATTCTTTAACGCATTTGTCAACGCTTGGTTTCGTTTGTGTGTATTTGGCATTTTTCGGAGAATGAAATGACAGAGGCAATTTTTCTACTACCCAAACACTTTAACTTTTGTTTCCCCATTTGAGCCTTAATTGTTCTTTCATATACCCTCTTTCGGAATCATCAAGGAAGATGTGTAACAGAATAGAAAAGAAACAAAGAAGTAATACAAGAAAAAGTGAACTACGTTCGACCCGATTCCTCAAGAAGGATACGTAGGCGCCACACGGCTCGGTCGTAATAAAATAAAAATAAAAAAAAATCCCCCAAGCAACAAAACTGGGGCAGAAGTCGTTGTTTCGTTAGAAAGATAGTGCGGATTCCGAAAGTTGTAACAAGCTAACCGTTGAGGCTAAAACCCCTTTCTTCAGCCTCACGCGCAGAAACCATATCAAGAACCAGAAAGACCTCTCGATCAGTATTTGAAAAGTGCCAAGTCATGTGAATGAAAGCCGGGAGTGACATCCCGACCCTCGATTGAATCCAGGATGCAAGCCAAAAGGGGATAACACTCTAGAGGGAATCTCAGGGGTGATACCCCGCCGCAAGGAAAGAAAGCATAAATGAGAGAGTCTTAACGGTGAAAACCCTCGCGGGCACCTTAAGGCGAAGGAAGTCGAGAGAAATAAAATGAGAGAGTCTTACGGTGAAAACCTTTACGGGCACCTTAAGGCGACGGGAGATAGAGAGAAATGAGAGAATCTCGTTAGTGAAAACCCTTGGAAGGGCACTGTGAGGTGACAAGGCGAGGTGGTTACAAGATGTCTGCATGAGACAAGGTTTGGACATCCGTTTACCTCTAGCAGGACGCGGTATCAGAAAGTGATTGACATGAATAGACTGGGTAGTTTAATCTCAAAGGCGCGGCATAACATTGGATCAGGCACACATTCAGATAAGTTTTCCTATTTTTGAGTTCAGAAAAGTTTTCTCTTCTTTTGTCATTTGCGGTCAGTATTCTTTTCTTTTCTTTCGTTTTCGAAAATTGATTTTTCAAAGCTCACTACCAAGTCTCCCAAAGCAGTATATTGAAAGTGAATAGGCATGGAACAAGGCAATGAGACAGAAGTCGTTACGATAGTGAGATTGGGATGACAAGCTGAGTGGAAGGTTCGCAAGAATTATGGAGTATGATGGACACATGTGGCATGTCCGAAAGATGATTTCACGCAACAGATCACCGGCTTAAAAGAGTCGGACCAAACCAAAGAGTGGAATAAAAAGGAAAGATGAGAGGTCGTTCGTGGAAAAAAGCATCTTCCCAAGCAAGCGTCAACATCGTCCTCAAAGTTCGAGAGAGGCCAAGCAGCTGAAAGAGAATGGCCTCAACAAGAGTGGCGCGACCACTCGCGGCCTTTTGAAACTAACAATTTTTCTTTGATTTAAAGCAGGAAAAGAGGGTCCGACGGCAGAAAAGCATACCGTCCGGAAGTTTATCACACTGGGGCAGAAAATTTTCTCCTGTTGCGAAAATTTTCTGGAAAGCAAGACTCAGAGGATAAGTGTAGAAAGCAACACAAGATGGAGTGATCTTTGAGCCGGGTATCATCTCCAGCAGCTATTGGAAAAAGAAAAATGGCTTCGAGATTCCCCCCAGCAGTATTACATCCTATAATTTGATCAAGGAAACAAAAGCGTGAGTCCCGGAAGAGGTAGGGGAAGAAGGAAGAGAATGAGGGGTGAAGGAAACAAAGAATACTTCCTCAGCAGCATCACCCCCAGCAGGCGGGTAAACAGTTCCAAAAATATCCCCAGCAGCCAGAAGAAAAGTAATACGACCGGGGGAAAGCAATTCCAAGACAGGATAATTCAGAAGAGAAGGCGGTCCGAGAGGTAATGCAGGAATAAGGATAGGGTACAAGAGGCAAAGGAAGGTAATCAAGATAGGAAGTTGTAGTTGAAGTCGGGAAGCCCGCCTGGAGAATGGAGTGGCGATTTAATTTTGAAGTTGTAGTTGAAGTCAGGAAGCCCGCCTGGAGAATGGAGTGGCGATTTAATTTTGAAGTTGTAGTTGAAGTCGGGGAGCCCGCCTGAAGAATGGAGTGGCGATTAATTTTGAAGCTGTAGTTGAAGTCAGGGAGCCCGCCTGGAGAATGGAGTGGCGATCGGTTTTAATTTGGTAGAGGAAAGCGGTAGAATGGAACAGAAATCTCCGGCATGAATCCAAGTTCGTAAGCAGAGGGAGGCAACAAGGATCAGAACAGAGTGGCGATTTAATTTTGAAGTTGTAGTTGAAGTCAGGAAGCCCGCCTGGAGAATGGAGTGGCGATTTAATTTTGAAGTTGTAGTTGAAGTCAGGAAGCCCGCCTGGAGAATGGAGTGGCGATTTAATTTTGAAGTTGTAGTTGAAGTCAGGAAGCCCGCCTGGAGAATGGAGTGGCGATTTAATTTTGAAGTTGTAGTTGAAGTCGGGAAGCCCGCCTGGAGAATGGAGTGGCAATTTAATTTTGAAGTTGTAGTTGAAGTCGGGAGCCCGCCTGGAGAATGGAGTGGCGATTTAATTTTGAAGTTGTAGTTGAAGTCGGGAAGCCCGCCTCTGGAGAATGGAGTGGCGATTTAATTTTGAAGTTGTAGTTGAAGTCGGGAAGCCCGCTTGGAGAATGGAGTGGCGATTTAATTTTGAAGTTGTAGTTGAAGTCGGGAAGCCCGCGCCGGGAGAATGGAGTGGCGATTTAATTTTGAAGTTGTAGTTGAGTCAGGGAGCCCGCCCGGAGAATGGAGTGGCGATTTAATTTTGGAAGTTGTAGTTGAAGTCGGGAAGCCCGCCCGGAGAATGGAGTGGCGATTTAATTTTGAAGTTGTAGTTGAAGTCGGGAAGCCCGCCCGGAGAATGGAGTGGCGATTTAATTTTGAAGTAGTAGTTGAAGTCGGGGAGCCCGCCTGGAGAATGGAGTGGCGATCCGTGTTAATTCGGTGGAGGAAAGCGGTAGAATGTAACAGGAATCTCCAGCATGGATCCAAGTTCGAAAGAAGAGACGAAGCATCAGAAGGAACGCCAAGTCAGACAAGATGGCAAGGAGCGCGGCAAGATCAAGTTAAAAAGGATAGATAAGAACTTGTAGTACTGTAACTTAGTCTAGCTTCTTGTTTTTTGTTGCTTAGCGCGGTGCAACAAGGAAATCAGTTAAGCAGTGGTAACAGCAGTAACAGCGGCAACAGCAGTAACGGCGAGATCGCAACAGGCATGGTAGTCCCAGCTACCGGAACTTCCCGAACTACATTGACCTGATTCCCTTTTAGCCAGGGATATGTAGGAGACCTTTGAAGCAAGGTTCGGTCAAAACTTTTCCAAAATGCTTCATACGGAGTGTTCGAATGGGCAAAAATCGCTTATATCTGCTCATTTATCTTTGCACGAAAACTCTGCGTGTTTACGCGCAAAGAGGGGCAGCTGTGAGCACGTGATTTTTGCCTTACTTGAGAAGTACTCCCAGAAAATTCAAAAATAAAAGTAGTTTCGTGTTGGGTATGATTTTTGTGATTTTGTGTTAATTTTATCTTTTGTGTGCACGTTTATTTATTTAAATTAAAAAATACAAAAATATATGCTAGGCTTTGCATTTTCAGTGTTTGATATCGAAGTCATGTGATTTACATTTTTGGGTGATATGTAATTGTGTGCGTTAGTTGTAGTAAGAACAACGGTGTTATAGGTTGGTATATATACATATGTGTGTATATATATATATATATGTATATATACATATATATATATATATATACACATATGCATATAATACCTCATGAAGATCCGAGCTGGGCCAAATTTAGTCTAAAAGCCAGGCCCAAATGAATTGCTTCTGATCCGGCCCAAATATCCGTCCAGCTTCAGCCTATGTAACGCTTGATCTGGACCGTTGGATTTTATTATCCAACGGCCCAGATTAATCCGTTAATTCTAATATACATCCAGCCTATGATTTAACCAAACGACGTCGTTTGGTTTAAGTGAGGGGATCCTGATCGTTGATCGTAAATGATCCAACGATCAGGATTCAATCTCATCTCTGGTATATATTCCTCATTTCATACCCCGCCCCCCCCAAGCCAGAACCCCCCCTCTCCCTTCATCTCCCTCAGAGCTCTCAAACACCCGGTGTAACGCCGCCCTCCTCCGCCTGCCGGAAATCGCCTCACGGCGGTTCCGGTAGGCCAATCGCCACCAAACCAATGCCAAACCCTTCCCCTCACCTCCCCCATCACGAACCCAGCCTCCACTAACCTCGAATCATGCCGGAGCTCCTCGAATCTTCATTTGAAGATTCGAGTCAAACTCGAACCTACGCCAAATCACCCCAAATTCACACCACAGTCTCCCCACACCTCCCCCACACTCCCATTGACATTGGTTTGCTTCAAATCTAACCAAAAATGCAAAAGCCCCAAATCCGAGCCCAAGAACCCTAATTTTTGAAGAAATTCAATTCAAGCCGGGTTAGCCAATTGAAGTCCAAGGGACTTTAGTCCAGGTGTTTTCAATCGAGAACATCTTGATTAAAGCCCGTTTGGCTTGAATAAGTCCGAGTTTTAGTTCGAAGTTTGGTCGGCAGATTTCTTGCAAGGTATTCATTCCTTCTTTTGGTCGATTCAATGCGATTTTTGTGAATATGTGTGTTTGTTATTCATTGTTTCAATTCTATTCTAGCATGCTTCTAATTTCTCATAACAGTCGACCTGCTATCCTCCTTTGAGGCCTTTTATTTGGCCAATTCCTCTGTTTTTAGTAGTTAAAATGAATCATGAGTCCAATGTGATTAAAGTCGTCAAATAGTTCGTAATATTAATCCCTTGAATCCGCCTGATGCAATTCACTGGTATAGAGCTTGTTACTGTTCGATTGGTTTGAAACTAAAGTTGTGATTCAAATTAAGCCAATTAGGGAATCAGGGTTCACACTTAGAGTATTGGGTGCCCTGCACATGAGGCTAGTCAGTGGAATCCACTGTCACAGCAGGGCATCCCATTGAACACTGCCACCAGCATTGTTTAATGCTTAAGTCCATATTTTGGACAGTAGGTAGTGGGGAATGCAGGGAACTTGATGGGTCTGGCAGAGTTGGGAGTGGGCAGGGTGATAGTAACCTTAGGGGGCAGGTGTTCTGGAGGGACTATTGGCTATAAATAGGGCATATTCATACATGTATAGGGGATATACATTGATAGTCATTCATAGATACATTGACAGACCTTAGAGAGACACTTGAGAGCATCTGGAAGAGCAAAAACAGTATCTGGGAGAGCAAATATTCATAGATACATTGACAGACTGGAGAGCACTTGAGAGCACCTGAGAGAGCACTTGAGAGCACCTGAGAGAGCACACTTAGAGAGCAAAAGATTCATACATAGAGAGGGACTGAAATACCTGAGAGCAACTAGAAACCTGGAGAGAAAATAGACAGCAAGCTACACCTCGATATACATATAGAAAGATACAAGAAAGGTTACTGTTTCATTGGTTCTTAGTCACTGTTTCGATTGTTTTGCTTCAGTGATTGAGTATTTGGCCATTGTTTGTGGTAGTGCTGGTTCTTCTGCTGTTTCAGTGTTCATTTGGGTGCTCTTGGTCGTTGTGTGTTGCTGTGCACAGTGTTGTTGGTAGTGCTGGTTCTTCTGTTAGTTGTTGTTGCTGTGTTATTGTGGATACTGCCATTGGTTGTGGTCGTGTGTGCTGATATTGCTGCCTGGCTGTGTGTTGTTACTGCTTGGTTCAAAGATAGCTGTTAGTCCTTATAGTTGTTGCTGTGGTGTCCAATTGAGGCTGTTGGTCAGTCGTTTGGTTGCTGCTTGGTTTGGTTGTTGGTGTTGCTTCATTATTTGGTGGCTGGTCTATAGTTGCTGCCTGGGTTGATTATTGTTGTTGGTCTTGAGTGTATGCTGTTGCTGTATTGAGGATGCTACTGGTGGTCATTTGTGTGTTGTTGTTGTGCCTGTATTGCTGCCTGGTCCAACACAGTGCTGGTTCTTCTATTGTTTGAGTATTGCTGCCAGTTCAGTGCTAGTGTGTTGCTACTGTTGGTCCACTGCCACTCTTTTGTTGTTCTCCTGGTCTATTGTGTGGCTGCTTGGTATATTGTTGATTGCTGTTGGTTTACTGTTGGTTGTTGTTGGTACTACTGGTTATTGGTTTACTGTTGCTGTTACTGTTCCTGCTACTGTTGTTGCTTTGCCGTCGCTCACTCTTCCTTGTTCTTCCCGCATTCCAGGTACACACCTCTGTTTTTGTAGTTCCTTGGTACGAAAAGAATGAAGTTTGAAGCTTGTGCATAGTCTATTGAAACATGTAGTCGTCCAAAGCTCTTATGTTCAATTACATTCTGTTATCCTCCAATTAAGCTTGTATTGTTAGTCTTGGTTATGGAAAAGCGTAGCTAGGCCAAAGATACATTGTCGTTAGATAAGCATGTAAACCCGAATTAGTCTTCGTATCTCTATTCAATCTTCCCTACTCATGTGTGTAATCTCCAAACCTCTGTTAAATGATAGACCCTATGTTACAAGCAAGATTAGCTAGGGAGTTGTTACTCAACGGAATGACGTAATTAGATTAAAAAGAGTCGGGGGTGCATTTCATGTGACCCGACCCCAATTTCGGGCAAGAGTAAATAAAGCATGACATGAACCACAGGCGCATTTCATGCGATGGGGTTCGTAGCAAGTTTTAAGTAATTTGGAATCAACTCTTAAGTAAGATACAGTGAGATGTGGTTCGCTTTAGATTTGAATCAAAGGTACGCCTCGCCCAATAGTTACACTAATCACATAGCCGTCATAAATGTACATATGAATACTTAGGTTTCGAGATGCGTCGTTTTCTTAACGAATATCACGCCTTTCTCAACAGTGTAAATAAGTAGTCGATCCGGGCACATACTTTAGTTTTTACCTTTTTAAATACGGGTGTGCATTTCATGTGACCCCCAAATCCAAACCCCGAAATGTTGAATAAGAATATGTTGAGGATCCGGATGCATTTCATGTGACGTGATTCGAAAGCATATTTTTAAGCAACTTTTTCTTTCGTAAATCACAACCAATAATAAAAGTGGTAAAAGGGGTATTAACTTGCACTAAGTACATAATTGTAAAAAGCAGATAGATAAGCCAAACACGACAGTTGAGCGACCGTGCTAGAACCACGGAATTCGGGAATGCCTAATACCTTCTCCCGGGTTAATAGAATTCCTTATCCGGATTTCTGGTTCGCGGACTGTTAAATAGAGTCATTCTTTTCCTCGATTCGGGATTTAACCGGTGACTTGGGACACCATAAAATCTCCCAAGTGGCGACTCTGAAGTAATTAAAATAAAGCCCGTCTCGATTGTCCTTCAATTGGAAAAACTCTTTGCATCCTTGCGGGTGCGTAAAAAAGAGGTGTGACAGGTAATCGAACTAAAAATGGTCAGATGTGGACTAGTGGAAGTAATGAAACGTAGTAATTGCAAGTGTGGTAGAGTTCTTCTCTACATGTAAGTGTCGTTGTCCTAATTGAACGCTATAAGTTTGTTGGTGTTATAATCTGCTACAATTCTCCCTTGGGCATGATATTGTGAAATAGTATCGGAGATGTAACTATCAGATATCGCAAGGTGCGGTGGTTTTGGATTGAATCAGTATTTTGAATGTTGACGGTTCGATAAAGACAACCTTCGGAAAGGTTTAGGATTAATAGAAAATTGTGGAATACAAGTACTATGAAGATAAATTTTATTAAGACAACAACTGAGCAACAAAAGATGAGAAAGACATGTGGAAAGTGTCAGGCGGAGTCTCAAACTTCTAAAAGGCCAGGCTTAGGGAGCGCAGGCCGAACAATCGATTAAAGGAGTGAGTTTGCCCAGAGTGGGAGAGTGGCGGGGCTGTATAGGGCCTAGTAGTAGGATGACTACGCGCCTAAGGACAGTTTGGAAGGATTTGGGGTTTTAGCGACATGCAATGGAAATATGTAGATTGATTCGAAGCATGGTGTTGTTATGCGACAGGAGGTTGGATATGACGGAAACTAGTTTCTTTAAATGAAGAAAAGCGTAGCATGACTTTGAAGTGAAAGGATGTTGTTTCACGTTTAATGATGTCCACGAGGGGTGAATGGACTCGTACAGCTGAAGAGTGAGCTCGGACTCAGGAAGGGTTATTGGTGTCATAATGGTTGTACCCCATGTAGCGGCGTTGGAAGATGCCGGGGAGTGGTTTCCACAGGTGGGGTATTCCTGTGAGCAAGTTAGCAGTCGCGTGGATATTTTTGAGCTTGTGACGAGTCAATTGATTTTTAGCTTTTTACAAATTTGATTTTAGTTTTATGACCCTATCTCTTTTTTACACACGAAAGATTTACTTTTACACGTATGAGATCTAAAATGTCATTTTCTTAAATTCAATTCTAAAAGGGCATGATGTACAAATAGCACCACAATAATTATACGTGTCAATACTAATCAAACCAAAATGTATAAGTTCGCCAACATAAAAATATGACACATGATAAAAGTTTAATTACAAGGTACAACCACATAATGTTTAATTTTATACTCCAGTGATGATTTGAAGCATTACTTTAACGTTATGACTCATACTGTGATATGACTAGAATACGCATCGAAACTTTCATTTTTAGAACAATATGGAAAATTCGCCACTATAACCCCGCCTTTTTTAACATTATCTAACTCTACGAAAGATGGCAACAATTAATTTTGTTAGTGCATACTTCGACTAAAGTTAATACCTTTCACAACCAATGATTTTAATTTGTACTCAAACTTTAATAATATTCATTACTCCTTTAGTAGTGTAAATGAGCATCTTTCGGTCACATATTTAGTATTGCTGTATAGGAATAAGCACATAGTGGAATAACTCATCAGGTAAATGAGCAAACACTTATGGCTCTCGCTCTAAACTAAACAAAGAATAAACAAATCTTGGTAAAAAACCTATTTTGTAAACTTAATAAAGAACATAAATATCTTGGTAAAAAACCTATCTCTTTGCACGTATGCCCCATTTTTCATATCCCACAATCAATCGCAATTATTTACGGACAAACACATAAAATAGTGGACCAATAATTTATCCAATTTAAATAATTTTTACGCAACAGTAATTTTATAAATAAAAAAAATTAAGAAAACAAAACTCACCTTATAATTATACAACCAAGCACATAAATTAAGCAAGAATATAGAAGATCGGAAGGGACAAAGAAAACTGAAAGAGGAGTTGAACAATTATGAGAATTTGGAGGAAGGAGCTAAACAGAAAAATTAAAGGAAATTCATATAATTTGCAACTAAAATTCATATAAAATTTATAAATTACTAACTTTGTAGATTAATGCAGTACTACTCATATGATTAAAAAAAGTTTAGTTTTATTACGAGGGTGTTTGGCTAAGCTTATAAGCTGGTCAAACTGACTTATAAGCACTTTTTGGTTTATCTATTCATTTGATAAAATTAAAAGTGCTTATAAGCCAAAAATAAGCCAAAAGCCATAAGTTGATCTCTCCCAACTTATCAAATTTCAGCTTATAAGCACTTTCGGTTTGACCAAAATATTTACTATTCTATCCCTAAATACTTCTTTTTAAACAACACTCTTTGTATACCCAATTTTTAGCTGCTTATTATTAATTTCAGCATTTTTATCCAAACATGTAACTGCTTATTTTTTTTAAACCAGCTTCAATAGTTAAAAATGTTTTTCAGCACATATGCTTATGAGTCACTCTAAATCAGCTAAGCCAAACGGGCTCTATGTTGGGCCCGGGTTCAGCATAGGCCTATATACAAGAGTCCGAAACCAAAATGTGGTATTTTTGGACTCAAAAGACATTTTGAAGTGTAAAAAAAAAAGAAACCATTATATATACAACGCTAGAAAATCTGGCGTTGTATATTAACGGTAACTGAACCGTTAATATACAACGCCAGATATTCTGGCATCGAATCTATTACACTGATTCAACGCCAAAATACCTAGCGTTGAATCTTCTTGTGCTTCTAAATGTCACCTCAGCCTCATTTTGCAGGGGAAAGTTATCATTAAAATGATTTCAGGTACAATTCCTGACATTGACTTTTGACTTTGGTCTTTTCTTTGCTTTCCTTCTGCCCCTACATTATTCCCCAACTTAATAACTTAGTTTAAGATTGGGATATTTTTATGATTGTAATTTTGTGATTATTCGGATTATAATTTGAAAATTTAATCTATTCCATCTTTTATTGAGATTATATTATTTTAAAAAAAATCATTATATATACACTTATTTTTTTTAAAAAAATTAACCATTATATATACAATAATGGTTATTTTCTTGTTATATATATATCTAGAAACTAGTGAAAATCATTTTCTTGTACACTAAGTTAAAATTAATTTAAAGGCAAATTTTCTTTTCTTTTGATTTTGATTTTTCTCTTTTACTTTTTCTTTTGATATTTCACACATTATTCAATATTTATATTGGGGCCGACCAATTCAAATTTGCACCGAATAGTTTCATATTGGGAGATAAAGCGCTAATTTCAATTTTGATTTGTAGCTTAGTAGATAGTTTCAATTGTAGCTTAGTAGATAGTTTCAATTTTGATTTGTAGCTTAGTAGATAGTTTCAATTTTGATTTGTAGTGTCCGTTTGGACATAAAATTTGATTTTTTTAAAAAAAATTAGCGCTTTATCTCCCAATATGAAACTATTCGGTGTAAATTTGAATTAGTCGGCCTCAATATAAATGTTGAATAATGGGTGAAATATCAAAAGAAAAAGTAAAAGAGAAAAATCAAAATCAAAAGAAAAGAAAATGTGCCTTTAAATTAATTTTAACTTAGTGTACAAGAAAATGATTTTCATTAGTTTCTAGATATATACAACAAGAAAATAACCATCATTGTATATATAATGGTTAATTTTTTTAAAAAATAAGTGTATATATAATGATTTTTTTTAAATAATATAATCTTAATAAAAGATGGAATAGATTAAATTTTCAAATTATAATCCGAATAATCACAAAATTACAATCATAAAAATATCCCAATCTTAAACTAAGTTATTAAGTTGGGGAATAATGTAGGGGCAGAAGAAAAGCAAAGAAAAGACCAAAGTCAAAAGTCAATGTTAGGAATTGTACTTGAAATCATTTTAATGATAACTTTCCCCTGAAAAATAAGGCTGAGGTGACATTTAGAAGCACAAGAAGATTCAACGCCAGGTATTTTGGCGTTGAATCAGTGTAATAGATTCGATGCCAGAATATCTGGCGTTGTATATACAATGATTTCTTTTTTTTTTTACACTTAAAAATATCTTTTGAGTCCAAAAATACCACATTTTGGTTTCGGACTCCTATATACAAGGGTGTGCATGTTTATTTTAAAAAGTAAGGGGCGTATTTTTGCAACTAAATCATTATATTTTTAATTTGTATTTCTATAGTACGGAAGGCGTAGCTATATCTGAAGCTTATTTTAGAGGGGGGGGGGGGGGCTGGGGGTGTTTTGGGAAATTTACCGTGCTTCTTAAATTCCTATAGTTGACACCGTTTGACACATTAGGAGTCAGAGGAATAGTGAGGAACCACCATGGCCGGAACGACGGTGAACTCTGTACCGACGGCCGACTTCAACGTCGGAGTTGATGGCGGAGCTAATAATAGGACAAGCAACGCATCGTACGTAAACTCGTTCCGCATCTCCGCCGTTGTTGATCGATTAGCTATGCACGTTTGTGCTCAGCCTAAAATAGACCCTCAGGAGTTCGTTCACCTTTGCCTCTCACTTGCTAGGTACTTCTTCTCGAACCTTCTATGCTGTAAACATAAATAGGCTACATTTGTAATTGCTACTTCAAAGTATTTAAGACTGTTTTTTTGTGCTTAGTATCTAGGTTTTTGCTTTTTTTTTCTTCTTCTGAATTTTTAGCTCTCGCGTGTTTGCTAATTTGTCGAAATTATTGCATTTTTAGTGTAACAATTACAACCCACTAAAATCCCACTAGTGGAAAATAGAAAAAGAAGAACAAAAGAAAAGAAAGAGATAAAAGAAAGAGAAAAATCACAACAACAAAGTAATTCCTATTACATGAACTACGTTCGATCTGATTCCTTTCTGGGGAGGGTAGTGTGTATGCAGGCCTTATCCTACCCGAATGGAATAGAGAAGTTATTTCCAAAAAGAGCTCTAGAAAACAAAAAGGAGAATATTAGTATCACCACAGAAATCATAAGAATAATAGTAACAATATGAAATCCAGAACAAAGATGCAAAGCAAAATTGATAGATAGTAAAAAGGTTCTGCACTGAAAAGTGAAATGGTAAGACACAACATTGACACTAGCTACCATAGACATGAACCCTGCCAGACTAGTCTCACAAAGCTACAAAGTAAGGCAAGACTCAACTACCTCCTAACCTACAACACTAATACTCGATCTCCACATTTTCCTATCAAGTGTCATGTCCTCAGAAATCTGAAGTCTCGTTATATCCTGTCTGATCACCTCTCCCCAATATTTCTTAGGCCGCCTTCTACCTCTTGTCGTGCCCTCCACAACCAGCCGCTCACACCTCCTTACCGGAGCATCTGAGCTTCTCCTCTGAACATGCTCGAACCATTTGAGCTTTGCTTCCTGCATCTTGTCATCAATGGGAGCCACGTGCAACTTCTCCCGAATAACATCATTCCTAATCTTATCCATCCTAGTGTGCCCGCATTTCCACCTCAACATCCTCATTTCTGCTACTTTCATCTTCTGGATGCATTTTTAGTGTATTTTGGTTAATATCTAGTTTTTTTCTCATGTTTCTTCTGGAACCTTCTACGCTGGAAACATAAACAGGCTACATTTGTAATTTCTACTTCAAATTGTTTAAGAAAGTGTTTTTTTTTTGTGTGCTTAATATCTAGGTTTGTACTGATTTTTGTTTTGAATGTTTAGCTGTTGCGCTTTTGATATTTTGTGCAAATTATTGCATTTTTAGTGTACTGTGGTTAATATCTAGGTTTGTTGCTGATTCTTTTGTAAACTGTGGTTAAAATATAGGTTTTTCCCCCTCATTTTTTTTCTTGAACCTTCTTTGCCGGAAATATAAGTACGCTACTATTGAAAAAGTTTTCTGTTATTTTGTATCTTTACTTATAATTGTCCGGGCGTTCACAAAAGAATTTCTTCTGCTTAATGTCTAGTTTTTTTTTGCTGGAATTTCTAACTCTCGTGCCTTAGTTATTTTGGGCAAATGGTTGCATTTTATGGTACTCTGCTTAATGTCTACTTTTTTCTCATTTTTTTTAGAAATTTTAGCCTCCATGTGTAGTTTTTTGGGGATTTAATGCATTTTTAGTGTACTCTGTTTAATATCTAGGTTTTCTGCTTCTTTCTTTTTTAAATTTTAGTTGCGCCCTCAGGGAAAATGCTTTTAGTGCTTAAAACTTGAGCTTATTGAATTTTAGTCATGCTTTTAGACAACATATGCTATGTGAGTGGCATGTGTTAGGTTAGATCGCTGCTTGGGCAACAACTTCCTATCCTGCATCCTATCCTGCATGCCATCTCAGTCATGGCACAAGTTCGAGTTAGGCTCGTTCGTGGGTCGGTTTCTTGTGTTGCGTACCTAATGCCAATTATCATGTACCCAAAGAATATATTTGGGGGTTTTAGGTTTAATCAATTTTCTTTATATCTTTAGAGCTCGTGCATAAATTGTTTTTTGCGGATATTAGTGCATCTTTTCGATTTTTGGATTATATCTAGATTCTTTTGCTCATATATGTTTAAGTATTTAGCTCTCACGTTAAATTTTTCTTTTGTGCTTAATATGTAGGTGCTTACTCATTTTTTCTTTGAATTTTTTGCCATTGTGTGTTAAAAGTATGTAAATTTGGATGTTGATGCATTTTACGGAGTGTATTGTGCTTAATTGTGATTAACAAAACATGATTATTCCGAGAAGAATGTGGAGTCTAATCTGTGGCTACTTATTCAGTTTGAGAGTTTTAGTTGTTTACAAGCAGATAGATGAAATTATAAAGCTGTTTTATTGCCTAGATGGTTTTCTAAGACTTCAATACTCAATAGTAGCGGTTGATGTAAGCTGTTTATAGTAGTGACTGATCTTTGATGAATGCAGAGGCATTGATTTTGCCATTGCAAACCAGGAGGTTCCAAATAAAGCTCAAGATTTACCTCTATTGGCGAAACAGGTACTCTTGTAACATAATGCCGATCTCATCATATTGCAATAACTTCATTGATCTGATTATGAGTTGTATAGCATAAAGCACTAATGTTAAATCAGGATACATGTTGTGCTTTTTTTAAAACCTAATAATTACCAGTTTCAAAATTTGAAAATACTTCTGAAACTGAGAAAACAGCCAGTTCTCTAGTTGCCACTGCCTGATTATGATGGTGATTAACATTCTTGTGGCTTAGTCCTTTGGCTTCCTTTGAAGTCTATACAAGCTTTGGTTTTGTATAACCTTCTAGAGTCTTTATGGCTTCCATTCATTGTCGCCCACTATAAGAAATTTCTTTGTCATGAAGTGTGATTTAGCATATTTTAAATAAGTCTAAACTTTCACGTATATAGGCTTCAAATTTACCAATAATTTAGAAAGAGGGCAATGAAAATCCTCTTCTTATTATTCTTAATTCATCATATTCTATGCCATTTATCCTTGCATTCCAGTAACATTCTCCAATTAAACTTTAGTCAGATAGCGACACTTGATAATAACGGGAAGCTTCTCTGCATTGGTATCAGTGGAGAAATTAAGCTAATTTTAAATCTAGATATGAGATTGCCAATATAATTTCCTCTGGATCCTGCTATTTATGATACTACAAGTATGAGAAGTTGAGAACAAATCAATTACTTTAGACGGTTCTAACCTGTTAATGTTTGTTCTGATGTTAACTCAATTGTGACTTTGTTGGAATAACTATATTCATTCCTTAAGCTCCATACCTAGGTCCCACGGTGGGATGTGGGTGGTTGGGAAGACAGGCGGGGCAGGGGGGGGGTTAGAGTGTTGGTTTCGATAATATACCTTCAAGTGCCAATCAACTAGCTCATGATCACCTCATCTAACCTGGTACTCTTTGATCGAAAAAGCATTTTTCATTCTTAGTTCTTATAATGTTAACTTGGGTTATGGAGCAGTAATTTTCTAAAGATTAGTTCATGGTAATCTGTAAGTATGTTTTCCTAATTCTGTTGATTGTACAACAACTAGAATAGTTAACACCAAAAGACCGGCCATTCTTGTTCATAAATGGTTGAGAGAGTCCTCTTCATGCCACTAGGTTAAGAGTTCGAGGCTGGTAGGCTGCCAAACAAAAATAGAATAGTTAACACCAAAAGTGAAACGAGTTCATTGGTTGGCAGATTATGACTTCAGTGAAAATCCTAGTCTTGTTGGCTGTCAAACACTTGGGTTTTGGCCAAGGAGGATTGGATGTATTTGTGATGCTGGGAGTTGCTGGCTATGGTGCGACATATATGGTTATACGCTAGGGTAGTATGAACCTTCTTCTTGTGCTTTTGGTGTGGGTACCCAAAGTATGTTACTCTTTTATTAATCACATTGTTTTCAATTTACTATAGAACTATAGAAGACTTGTAAAATTGTTTAGAGTAAGTTAATTTGCATGCAGTATCGCCCTTCCCATCATGTTTTAGCTCTAAATCTATTGATGTTGCTCTAATTGAGCTGTGAATTGCTGCAATCCGTTGGCTGATTGCAAACCACATGATCTGTATAATGCAGTTTCCAAAGATTATGTTCTCTTCAATCCAAATGTATAAATTTTTTATAGCCTGCCATAGTTTCCTAGCTGTAACAGTTTACCTATTTATCAGATCAATAACCGAAGTTTATGTTCTTCTGCTAAATTCATCCTACTATGTAGGTATGCAGGCGCCATTATGATTCCTCAATGCTAGCACATGTCATGGTCCTTATGATTTCTGTTAAGGTAATTTTGGAAACTAGTCAACTTTTATGGGATAATTTTGAAAGAATGTGTGTTTTGCTAGCTTCCTCATTCACCTATATTGCAAGTGATGGTTGAGCTTTCATTTCTTCAAAATAGACTACCGTCAAGTTACTTGGTTGTTCTACTGGTATTATATGCAATTGATGTCAACAACAACAACTACCCAGTATAGTCCCACAAGGTGGGGTCTTGGGAGGGTAATACGTACACAGGCCTTATCCCTACCCGAAAGGGCAGAGAGGCTGTTTCCAATCGATCCTCGGCTCAGGAAAAGGAAAAGGAAAACAAAAACAAAAACAAAAGAGCATTAGTAACTCCGTCAGAAATCACATAAATAATTATCTAGACATAAACCATAAATAAAATGGCATGCAATAATATCGACCTGTAACTTCCATAAGGGGCAACAATACAATACACAGATCATTTATGGAAAGCCCTACCAAAACACTCCCCCTAGCCCTAGGACAGAAGTACGAAAAATTCTAGAAGTACGAAAAATTCTAGAAGTCCCTATCCTACAACCCTGATACCAGACCTCCAGACTTCCCTATCAAGGGCCATATCCTCGGAAATCCGCATTCTAGCCGTGTCTTGCCGAATCACCTATCCCCAATACCCCAATACCTCTTGTGCCTCCCTCTGCCTTGACTCGCGCCAACCATCGCCAGCCGCTCTCAACTCCTCACCGGAGCATCGGGGCTTCTCCTCCGCACATGCCCGAACCACCTGTGCATCGCTTCCCGCATTTTCTCATCTACTGAGGCCACCCCACCTTCTCCCGAATAACTTCATTCCTAATCTTATCTAACCTGGTGAGCCCGCACACCTACCTGAGCATCCTCATCTCCGCAACCTTCATTCTCTGGACATGGAGTTCTTCACCGGCCAACACTCCGCCCCATACAACATGGCAGGTCTAACCATAGCTCTATAAAACTTCCCCTTGAGTTTATGTGGCATTTTCTTGTCACACAAGACTCATGATGCAAGCCTCCATTTCGACCACCCCGCCCGCCCTATAAGGTGAGTGACATCCCCGTCGATCTCTCCGCCCCCCTGAATCACCGACCCAAGATATCTGAAACTGTCCCTCTTGGCGATGACCTGAGATCCAAGCTTGACGTCCCTGCCTACTTCTCTCGGCTCGTTGCTAAACTTCTCTGTCTTAGACCTATTTAGTTTGAAACCCTTAGACTCGAGAGTCTCACCTCCAACCTCTCGTTAACACCGACCCTCGTCTTGTCTATCAGGACTATGTCATCAGCAAATAACTTACACCATGGCACATCCCCTTGAATATGACGAGGTTAGAGCATCCATCACCAAAGCAAATAAGAGAAGGCTGAGCGCGGATCCTTGGTGAAGCCCCATAACCACCGGGAAATGGTCTGAGTCGCCACCCACCATCCTAACCCTCGTCTTAGCTCCGTCATACATGTCCTTGATCACTCTGATGTAGGCTTCCGGCACGCTCTTCGCCTCCAGACACCTCCATAGCACCTCCGTTGGGACCTTGTCGTACGCCTTCTCCAAGTCGATGAACACCATGTGCAGGTCCTTCTTCTTATCCCTGAAGTATTCCACCAATCTCCTAACAAGGTGGATAGCTTCTGTAGTGGAGCGGCCCGGCATGAAACCGAACCGGTTCACAGATATGGACGTCATCCCCTTCACCCTCGCCTCAACCACCCGCTCCCAGACTTTCATGGTGTGACTTAGTAATTTGATGCCCCTGTAGTTGTTACAACACTGGATATTCCCTTTGTTCTTATACACAGGCACCACTGTGCTCCACCTCCACTCCTCCGGCATCCTCTTAGTTTTGAAGATTCGACTAGAAATTTGATACCCCTATATGCAATTGATGTCAAATTAAGCTTAATTTAGTTAAAAGATTCGAGTAGAAATGACCGCCTTAGAGATAGGGATTGCAAACGGTGCGGTGCGGTTGCGGGGCAAACCCGCATAAACCCGCGAAGATCTCAACCCGTCCCGCCCCGCATAGTATTTTCACCCGCGTCCACCCGCCCTGCACCGCATAATTTTTTTTTACATTTTGTTTGCTTATTTCCTTTTTATATTTTGGATGGAATTCAATTTAATCAACCAAAAAATTAAAAGTTTTTTCTTTACTTAAGTACTGTAATACTATTTCTAATACTCTTAAGAATGTATTTGCATCACAATTCAGTGCATCGTTATCCATACATTCACAATTATCGATAAAATAATCATTTATACAACTGCATAAATTGTGTATAATCAGTATTATTGATAAAATAATCATTTACACATGATAACTCTCTACATTTCATTTCTGACATTAGTTTTTTTTAGGTAAATATGCTTTTTAGTTTAGTATATATAAATAGCTTTAAACGCATTTCAATTATTTTACAGAAATATACTTATCAATATACTTCTTATACCATATTGTTATTTATTGATAACAAGCTATTGGCCTTATTTATCTATCGTGAAATTCCAAATCAAGAAACCATTTGAAATAATATTATTGTATTTCAATAGTATAAAATGTAGTTTATAATGACTTGATATAAAATAATATCCATTTAACACATGGAGATCCACTTTTTACTGCATGCTATTTAAAGTAAGACATTTTAAATATTAATTCAGAAGAAATTCAAACTCCACCTTCCTTTTTGGTGGGTTTGACGAACTAAACACAAAATTTATTAATCCACATCCACAAGGAACATCACAAAATACACAACCGCATGGACCCGCAACCCGCCCCACATCAGTTTTTATGAAAAGTATTTTAACCCGCCCCGCCCCGCCCCGCCTTAAACCCGCATCGCCTCGCACCCGCCCCGCCCCATTTGCCACCCCTAATTAGAGACAAAGGGAGGAAGTAGCACACATAGAGGTAAAATGGGTAGTCACTTGAGATGGTTTGACCATGTCCTATGTGGATTTCCAAATACATAAATCCAGTGGTACGATGCCATGAAGATTGAATGGCTTAAATGGGATGTACACCTAAAATTTCATGAAAGAAATTTGTACCAAAAGGATGCAATCTCTACGAGGATTCAACGTGGATTTAGTAAACATAGAAAACAATGGAGGTAAAAGATCATATCAGCAATACTAACCTATGGGATTAAGGCTTATTTGTTTTTCTTGGATTAAGGTTTATTTGTTGTTCTTACACTTATATTATGTCCGGGTAGGGATAAGTGTAGTTGTAGAGAACCTTTTTTTTCTTATTAATAATGGCTATGTCCACGCAGAGAAACTCTAGTTCTAGAGAAACCTAATCTGCCATAAAAGACAAATTACTTATTATGTTGGAAGGAAGTGGGTCCAAATAGAAGAATTATAGACGAGGGATATAGGCTTATAGTGGTGGCCCAAGTGCCAAGAAGCTTCGATTCATATTGCCGAACCGAACTAGTGTAGGGTTGAGGCTTAGTAGATTTGTTATACGGATAAAGATTTCCTCCTATGAAGTTTCCTGTGAATTGGGTCGAGTGGTTCTATCTTCCACTATTGTGAATGACATACGCTGCATTCTGCAAAGCTCTAAGCCTAGGTTGGTGCTTTGTTTGTTTATGAAAGTAATATGGTATTTTCCAGGACATACTTTAGCTTGTTGATAACCGCGTTTAACTGCCTTAAAAGTGCATGTTCTTGGCATTTTCTGCAATTTCTTCATTGACCAGGTTCTTTATTTGATAGAATGCTTGTCACTGCGGGTGGTTTACGGAGAAAGATACTGAAGAACTTCGTAATCTTGCAAATGAGGTTGATAAAGCTTCCTGATTTGCTATGTGCTTGGTGCTTACCTATCTCTGCTACTTGAAATTGATGTTACATTGATTTTGTTTTCTTTTTTTGTTTGCATGTTTAGCTTTCTAGCAGCTTCTGCAGTACATTAGATTTTAAAACTGAACCAAGCAGTTCTCTGACAATTATCTCAACGATAATGTCAAGGTACGCATCTTGTCCTTGAATGACATCTTCTGAATCTTTTCATGCTATGCTCAACTTATCTCACATGAATAACCTTCCTTATAGATCAAAATTTAATTTTCATAAAAAATATTTGTGGTTTTACTTGGGGGTTTATTTGATGCTACACTTCTCTAACTTAAAAGTTCATATAAGAGAGATTATCCTAAAATTTTCTACTTTTTAGATAATCTCCAAACCTTCGTTGTTAAAATATTTCAGTTGCTGTTATGGTACCAGACTGCATAGGAGAGTGATGATAAGGCTGCCTGCTTATGTCAGATATCCTATGAGCTACTGACAGCGTAATGAACTAGAAAGCTTGGGTTTGAAATAGGACATAATTTTTTTTTCAGGAATTACTTGTGACAGTATATCCATGTTGACAGGGTAGGAAAACAGAAAGAGAAGGAGAGACCTAGAGGTGTTTAAATCAATTTATCATATTACTAAGCGCCTGAATAGAGTGTGCAAATTCAAAAACTCATTCAACTTACATAATGTCATGTGCCTTATGGTATAGCCCTTAGTTTTGGGTTTCTTTTTCTTACAAAATCACTTGCTTCTGCGAATTGGCAGATTTTATCCACGGATGAAAATGGGTCAGATAATCTGTTTCCTGGAAGCCAAGGTAAAACCACATCCCCTTGGACGTGTCCAGTGAGCTTATGTAGTTGTATTTCTGGTGAGACTGATGCCATATTTTTTGTCGTCTTGTAGCCTGGATTTGGTGCGTACGTGAATGATTTCCAAATAACGAAGAATACAAACCTTTCTAAAGGAGAGAAAGTAGTAAGAAAACTTCTATATATTACAATAAATTACATTTATGTATTTTTTTTCCTTTGCAGCAGGCACATAAGTGTCTCAGTTTTTATTGAGGACATTGTGTGTGCTTTCATTACCTGTATTTTGTTATTCATATGTTCATTGCTCTTGACTTCTTATTTTGCATTCCAGCAACTCTTCAAAGTTGGAGACCCTGGTTAGCTCTGGAAAATATTGCTCATTTTTATGTTTACTTTATTCTGCAGAGATTATTTGTTGCACAAATAGATAATCTGGAGAACGCACTATGTCTTATAACGCCTCCTCAAGTGAAGTATGAAAATCTTTTATCTTTTACTGAGTGTTATGACATAGGCTTATTGACTCCATATTTGACATGTTAAATTCCTCTGACAATTCTGATTGCGATTCATCTCGCTTGTGCAGCTTTCTCCTAAATGGGACGGCAGTGGGGTGGAGGAGTAATGTGTTAATGGTTTGTTACCGCTATGACTTTAGGGATGTGTTTGTATAGGGATGTCTAATGTTTTACTGGGGCTCAAATTACTTAAATTATGTTTCTTTTGCTAGGGCTCTGGACCTCAGCTTCCAACTCCTGTACCTCAAATGCTTAAATTTGGAACAAATCTTCTTCAAGCTGTGGGCCAATTTAATGGTATGTTTGAAGATACATTCCGCTTTTTTTTCTTCCAAAACTGTATAGTACTAACTCTTCTCTGTGTTCATTGTGCAGGAAATTATATCATAGCTGTTGCCTTCATGAGTGAAATCTCTATCCCTGTTGAGGCCACACTCCCTGATTATGAGCAGCCTCCTGTTTCTTCCATTGATCCAGGTTTGCTCTTATTCTATTTTTCACAAGAAATAATTACTGAGATCTTTTTTTGTCAAAGTTTTTGGTGTTTCTGTATTGAGTTTGTTACATGTTCTTGTTAGCCCATTTGGCTAGATGTATTGTTCTAGTTCTATATTCCCACCATCCCCAAATGGGAAGTCTGAAGAGAACTCCTTATAAGGAGAAATGATTAATACACTACTTTGTTGATGCAGATTCTGAGATTATTGAGGGGCCATCAAGAATTTCTTTGAATTGCCCCATAAGGTATGCTTCTAATCTCTGTTACTTTGGAAATTGATATGGCTGTCATTATGAAGTGGCTTCCATGCTCTTGACATGTGTGTAACTTTTCTTTTTCCCTCTGTCCTTTGCTACGTGATGATGATTAATAAAAGAAATTTGAATCTTTGATGGTGATAGTAAAAGATGCAAATCTCCGTGTTCCCGTTTGTCTCTCTTTCTACCCCCTTATTACCTCAAACTCGAAATGACACTGCTCTTTGTGCTTTCTTCTACGACAACATGGCTGCCATCTTGGTACCCTCAGTTATGAGAGGTTGGTAAGACAGCAACCCCCCCCCCCCCCAAACCCCACCCCCCCAAAAAAAAAGAACAAAAAAATTGTATGCAAGAAACCTAGTGGGTCTTATTCTGCCACTCTCGTAAGTTGATGGCCTATGTTATGTATTTCTAAAATATCAATGATAAAAAGTTAGCTCTCTCTCTCTCGAGAGAGAGAGAGCTAGCTTAGCTGTGAATTTTTTAAAAGAGTCACTTTAATATATGTACCTCAAGATTTTTATTGTTTCAGGATGATTGTCTTCATTTATCTGATCTTTAGACTTTCTAAACGAATAAGGACTCCTGGAATTATCATAATCCTCTTCCCCATCCATTTTGGAACATGCTTACATTTATGAAAGTTTTGGTGTGTGAATTGGGGTTGATGGCAAAGAAATGATTGAGATAAATTACTTCCTTGCATAATTTATAAGCATATTTCTTATCCTTACCGGTGGGTGGTAGCAGGTACCGGGTAGAATAGCCAAGGTGTGCGAAAGCTGGCACGAACACCAATGTCATAAAAGAGAGTGTGTTGTTTTGCATCAACATAATTTACTTCTAATAAATAAATAATGTATTTCATAAGATTGTTGGCCGTCAACTTAAGAGGTCAACTTAAGAGGTGGTATATCTCCAATTTTTCAAAACAGAGCTTAAGAGGTGGTATATCTCTAATTTTTCAAAACAGAGAGCCCCTATGGTTGTAATTTACCTTGGGAAGTCCAAGTGCAATTACCTCTTTTACTAGCCCCTACACTTCTTTCTTTACCTTTCAACTTTTCCTGACGCCGGCTGTGGTGTGTTAAATTTACTGATTACTTTTTATGTGCCTTTACAGCTTCAAACGTATTAAAACTCCAGTTAAAGGACATTCTTGCAAACATCTTCAGGTGCATGTCCTTTTGTGTGATTCAGAATAAACTGTTATCGATCTCTCATGCTAGAGTAATTTATAGTTGGCATTCATGTTGAAAGGTCGCCTCTGCTTTTCGTCTTTCATTAGCTTTTATTTAAGTTATTTAATCTGTTAGAATTATGGACATGGCTGATCCTCCAAAAGACATCTGATATATGGGTTTCTCAAAAAATGTTCACGAAGATTATGGATTCATATTAGCATTGACGGATGTTTTAAATTAAGAATATCCTAGCGAGAAGCTTCATGGGCATAGCTTGTGCGGAATTTATGTGATATTTGTTTTGGTCATTATTTCTTCTCCACTTCTCCTACTCTTACTGGTTTGCTCTCTCTGTGTTTCTTGGCAGTGTTTTGATTTTGACAACTATGTTGACATAAATTCAAGGAGACCATCGTGGCGTTGTCCTCATTGTAATCAGCATGTGTGTTTCACTGATATTCGTATCGATCAAGATATGGACAAGGCAAGTTAGCATTCTTTATTATGCTTTACACAAATTACCTGTTGAAGTAACATTGATTTCGTTTTAAAGGTTTTGAAAGAGGTCGGCGAGGATGTCACCGACGTCATGATCAGCTCAGATGGTTCATGGAAGGCAATCATGGAAAGTGATGACCATACTGAGAAACCCAGGGATAAATTTCCTGACTTTACTCAAGATAGCCCACAGCGAGGTTCTGATGGCTTTTCAAATACCCCCGCTGATGTTATGGATCTTACTGATATAGATGATGAAATAAATCCAATGGCTACCTCTGAAACTGAAGACAGTAAAAATTTCCGATCGATCCCTAATATTCACTCTAATGTTCAGAACACAACTGTTGTGAATAATCCAAGTGAAATCAATCGTACAGGTGGTTCTGATATGGCAGACGATTTCTGGTCAAGAATGTATATGTCCTCGTGTGGAATAGGGACATCAGGTTCTTTGTCCACTTTGCAGAATGGCAGTGCTTCTGAGCCTTCTAGAACCAACTTGTTGCAACCACCTGTTTTGACAGATGCAATATCTGGAAATGCTCTTATTCCAACCTCTATACTTGAGGGTGGACTATCTTCTTCTGATATGATGCAGTTACAACAGTTCCAGTTTGGAAACTCTGCAATCAGCAACGAATATGGAAGGTTTCCATCTGCAGCGACGCATGCAGACAGAACTCCTGTTGCAGTTCAGGCTCTTCCAGCGCTTCCAGCCCAGATGCAGACTCCTGTTCCTCAGAGACAACAAAGTGCAATGAATCCCTTGCTCCATATTGGTCCTTCAGTAGCTACTCAGGGTTTGCCTACTGTTTCATTGGATGGTTCCAATGTAAGAAGTGACTTGGAGAGACAGCGGTGTTCCGTTCCTGACTTGGACCTGCTTCAGGCACGCGTGACTTCGTCAGCATTACCACAGAAGGTGAGTGCACAAGTGAATAATTTTTCGGCTTTATCTTTTAACTTGTGATTAAACTGTAAGTCTTTCTTTGCTGGTTTTGGTCTCTGACATTTTTCCTTTAGGTGTGATTGCTGAAACGTTGCGTGTGCTCTGGTTGAGAAGATCATCACCTGTCTGTATAGGGCGTGTTTGCTTGAACTTTCTAGGAGTTCGCCTAAATTTGCTTGTTTTGCTTACTATCACAGATTTTCTTCTTTTGAGGCTGCTTATAATATATCCAACTTCCTTTGTCTCTGCATATATCTTTATTCTGTCTACTGTCTATGGCTTCTAATTATCCTTTTTCCTTGTGCTAGCGTTCTCTTGCTCCTCTTCAACCATCTCAACAGGTTGTTGGCCGTCAAACTCCGAACCCGAGAACTCCCTACACGATGAGCCAGTCTGAAGGCCTGACCCGACAAGCTACTTTGGATAGATGGGAAGCACTGAAGAAAGGAAGTTCACAAGGTGTTACTCGGGCAACAGGTCTTGCTGGCGGACAACACACCCGAGTTGTCGCTACTCAGCAAACCACACAGGTGGTGAGGCCTGTTCAGAGTCCTAGAACAGCATCTCCAGTACTTCCTGGAAATTCTGACGGGTTTAGGACACCATTGGCCCGGGACCACAGGGGAAATACAGGAGGCACAACACCAGTCACAAGGACAGATAGTTCCGGGGATGTCCAGCTAGATCCTAACTGGCGCCCTACAGGCCGTATGCGTGGTAGCCTCTCAGGGCGAGCTTATTCTGAAGCACTGAATCAGTACATACTTCAGCCAACACAGCAAGCTCAAGCTCCCAGACCATCTGTCCCACCTAATCTTTCGCCTCAACTGCAAGTCTTTTTGGCTAATAGAGGTGCTCATAGTACCCAGCCTCTGAATCATCCATCCACAACACCAGCTAATGCACCAGATATCTCAGGCGTTTTACCCGATCATTCTTCGGGAATGCAGTAGAACTAGGACAGGCATGTTGGTAATAGTGTATATGACGCAACTGATTTTGCTTCCGTGGTCACCTTACAGTACAGACACCTAGTTTCGTGTTATAGTTCAGTTATGGAGGAAATGTGATGTATTTATTTTGTAAAATTAGAGTCTGTATGGAAAAGCCACCTTCTAATTGGAATTCATGTAATTACTACTATTTTCGAAGACTTGTTTGTTTTTCATAGTGTAATTACAATATAATTCATATTTACTGTTTGGTTGCTCAAGTGTAATTAGGAATGGCAAACGGTGCGGGGCGGAGCGGGGCGGTGCGGTTTTTCAGCATTCGCGGGGCGGGGTATAAATTTTTTTAAAAAAAATTAGCGCGGGGCGGGTCGCGGGTTGTGAAAGTGCCCTTCCGTCAGCCCTCACTGACTCTCTTACAGTAAGCTATCTGCCATTTGAGGTGGTGGAGAGTTGGGTTAGTTGACTGTTTCTTATTTGAGAAATTTGGTTACATTTATGTTTGAAACCAAAAGTATAAATGGAAAGAAAGAAAGTTCAAATAGAAGCAGCCAGGAAGGTCTTTGAAAATACTTCTACTTTTGTACTATTTAATAATAATTCAACGATTTATGACTAATCTTTGGTGCTCCAACAACTATCTTCACACCTGGAAAGTCATGAATTATTATTTTAAATTTAAAAATTAGACTTTAAAAGCATTCGGTTTGAGAAATTTGGTTACTGAACTATTTTTTGTAATAAAAATTTCACTTAACTTTGCCTAAGTTGACTACTACATATAGCATGTACGGAATATATTTGCTTTGTTGGAAGAATTTTGACAATTATTACATATCTAATAGAACTATTTCTCTTTGTAAAATCAAATTGTTCAAGTATCAAATGATTACTATGTTTCTGGCTTACATATTTGAAGGACATTGAAAATGTAAATTTGCATGAACATCTAATCGAACATCTCAAGTTCCCACAAAGAGTGGATGAGTTTGAATAAATATTTGCATTACTTAGTTATCATGTGGCATATGCTATACAATCGTATATGTATTTATCTTTTGTAATTGAGACAAGTAATATGGTATATGCTATACAATCGTATATGCTTCACCAGTCCTTTAATGCTCGGATACAAGTATATTGCAAAAAAAAATTACTTGGTTTACTTGATCGGATTAAAAAAAAATATATGTGGGGCGGGGCGGGGCGGTTTTCGCGGGGTGGGGCGGGGCGGTTAAAATTAGAAAATTTTGTTTTGCGGGGCGGTGCGGGGCGGGTTGGAGTCTTTGCGGGTGTGTGCGGGTGTGCCCCGCAACCGCCCCGCCCCGCACCGTTTGTCATCCCTAAGTGTAATTACACTGTTAGATTAAATTTTATTAAGTAATTATCGAAACTTAAAAGTTAATATAATAAATATATGCCTATAAATTTTTATAAGTATAAATGATATTATATTTGGTATTTAAGATGTATATTATTTCGCGAATATTCATTAATTTAGTAATCTCTTATAAAATAAGGACTGTAATGTAAAGACATGTATAGAGAGAAACTGATATATTATTCTGATTCAAATTGATGTACATAATGAACTGAAATGGATAATCTTCTAGTGAGAGTAATGTTTATCTATAACGGAGTACTGAATGGATATGTTCATTGTACCCAATATGGATAATCTTTTACTAGGGGTAATGATTATCCATAACGGAGTATTGAAAGAATAAGCTTATTATACCCGGTATGAATAATCTTTTACCGGGGTAATATTTATCCATAATCGGATACTGAAAGGATAAGCTTATTATACCCGGTATGTATAATCTTCTACCGGGGTAATATTTATCCGTAATCGGATACCGAAAACATAAGCTTCTTCAGGAAGCTTATTTCCAATAGAGTACTACAATTGGATAAATTATTGTATTCGGTTGTATTCACGGTGTGAAATAGGGGATTACATTGTTTTTAAAATGGAAAGTGAATCAATTAACATAATAGACTCCTAATATAACTCAACAAACTCAATTATAACAAACCAATTTTATATTTTTATTTATAAAAAAGATTCCCAACCGAAAAATACCCTAAAAACATAGCAATCTTCAGAGAAATTATGTAACATATCTGAATACATAAATTATATTAATTAAAAAAATATATGAGTACATTCATAGTATATAGCGAGACATTGAATACACTGAAATATATAAAATATAGTGGGATACATTAAAATACAATAAAAAAATAACTGTGAATTCAATTAACGTGGAATACAACGAGATACATTAAATTACAATTGAAAAAAAATAATGAATGCAATAAAATATATGAAAATATATTGAAATATATTAATAGAAAATGAAGTTTCTCAGCCCCAAACTCCGCCGTTTTTGTTCAAGAACAAAGACTAATTTCTGGTGTATTTGCCGTTCACCGGAAGTCGGTAGTAAACGCCCCGCCTTGATCCGGCAATGGTGCCGAAACTGAGGTCACTTCCTGAGCAGAAGCAACGGCCGATAAGACCGCCACAAATGGCAAAAAAACAACGACAAAAACTTCAATACAATTGAAGTGGTGGCCCACCATGATTTCAGAGATCCAGACGTGCATTACAGAAGACTGCACACAACTCACTTGATGTGTTATTACATTGTAGAAGATCACAAAATTATTTTCTACTCACGAATTCAGTCGATTCCTCCAAAAATTGCATGTTTCAGCAATCCACAAGCTGAAATTTTCACAAACCCTGGGGAAAGAAGTGTTGGCTCTTTCGTTCATGTAGGGGAGGCTTGATAATATAAATTCCAAATTGAGAGTCAAATTTGTCTGTTTCCATCTGTATTTGGGAGAATTGCTGTTGTATTCGTGGAGTTAAAGATTGAGATAGGGTGAAGAAAAATCTTAAAGAATGAGACCGAAAAATAATACAAGGTGTATTTTATGGCTTAAAAGTAGAAAGTACTTATAAATAGATATTTGACTATAAAAATAAAAGATAGCTATATAATATAATTTCTTAAAAATGTACTATTTATTTAAGATAAATAAGGTATAACCTGAGGTAAAAATTCCTTCCTAATTCCGGTCCCGGACTGATTCCTTAAAAAAGACGGTTTGGCCCAGAAATGATAGGCCCGTTTATGTAAGGACCGGAGACCGGGGCCGTTTAAACCGGCCCACTTGGCCCGTTTAGGGCCCGGACCTGCCACATGCCACCCCTATTATAATTTTGCTCAACCCACCATATTTTGCAGCTTCTATTACTTCTGGTGTCTAAGCATTATTCTCTCGATTCTTCCCGTTAATATTCAATGGGGTCAATGCTAGGCGATTGGCCTTCTTTTGACCCTCACAATTTCAGCCAACTTCGCCCTTCTGATCCCTCCACCCCTTCTGTAAGAACCCTTTTTTTTCTTTTTCAGTTTCTTGTAAATAAGAATTCAATCTTGATATTACTTACCCTTTTTCCCACTTTTTATTTTTATTTTTTTGTTGTTGTGAATTTTCCATTTTAAGCTCATTATTGCTTGATCCAGTTTTGCTCTAGTTGTATTATGCACAAAAAAATGAGTTCTTGGGACAATTTTGAGGTGTTTGTTGATTGAATCTTATGATATCATGTGCATTTGAAAAGCTAAATCGTGATTTGTACTCATCCCTTTTTCCTATTCAATTTCTTTGTGAATTTTCCATTTTTAGCTGATTTCAGTTCGACCTATTTTTGCTCTGTTTGTTTTATGCACACAAAAAAATAAAAAAAATAAAAAGAGTTCTTGGGACTATTTGGTGTTTGTTGAGGTTATCTCGTGGAAAGAATGTGCATTTTGAGAAATTCTTCATTTGTTGCGAACCCCTTTTAAAGAAACACTAATTTGTCTTCAAAAATCAATTATCTAGTATTTATAATGAAATGGTTCCTATTTGAGCTGAATGAATATAGAGAATCTGTATACCAGATAGTTTGAGATTGGGATGTAGTTGATTACAACAACAACAAAAAAACCCAGTATAATCCTACATAGTGGGGTCGGGTCTGGGAAGGGTAGTATAGGCAGACCTTACCCCTACCTTGTGGAGATAGAGATGTTTCCACGGGATGTAGTGGATTGATTGTCATTATTGCGCGCTCATGTGGCTGTTATTAAAGCTAGTGAAATATCTGATATAGGAGCCTTAAGCCTATTTATGTTTCTGTTTGAGAATGGTTTTTGATGATGTTTAATTAGCAAATGAAGTTGAGGATTGCCATAATTGTGCATATCTAAAAGAGAGTATTTGAGCTACAAGTAATTAACGCTGATTTTGGATTAAGTATATTCTAGTTTTGGTGCATTAGTTTCTATTAGATAGACGGCATAAACAAATATTCAGTTCCCATAGAGATCACACATCACATCAAGCAACAATCTTGATCATGATTTATTGGAAAAGGTATATAACGACTAGAATCGAGCATGTTCAGTATGTGGTGTCTTCTTGATTAGTTTGGGGGTATCTTGGGTCACATTTGTTGCTTATATGGGCCAGACTTAATGTATGCTACACTCAGCTTTGCATAAACAACCCCTCTTTGTTATCACACGTGGTTTAAAATGTCCATTACGTGGCATATTCTTCCATAATCCATTGTACACTAGCTTTGCTTTACAGTTGAAATGATAACCATGCATTTAATTATGATCTGTTACCAAATTGATATTAGTATGCACTGCTTCTGTCACTGTTATTTCAGTTACTTCTACTTCAAACTTGGACTTACAAATATGTAAGAGAGGCAGCAAAAATGAAAACCATAATATTCCAAGACTGGCTAGATAAGCTATATAATTACTTGTCACTATAGCGCGTTATAGGAGATGTTGTACCATTAAATTCCTGTGTTTTAGAGCATACTATAGAACCTGTCCTCTAGAGCCGTATATTTTACAGCACAAGGCTACCATGTGAGGATTTTAAAGCTTTAGATGCAGAAGAGCTGCATATTATAAGAAGTGTCTATTAGCCACAATGAACCTTTTTCCGATTGAATCTGGTCTCCATCTTTCACTGCCCTTTGTATTTCTCCACTCTGGTAGTTATCACAAAATTAGAAAGGTATATGGAATGTTTGATGATAAAGTTACTTGGCTAGTTCATAGGTTGAAGCTCATTATGTCTCTCCTAAGGAGTTGCATAAAGTGAACTAATATTTTATTTTCCAAAGGATATAGAAACCTACATATGCACTTCAAAATCTCTTTAAAAATTTATGTACATTAGCAAACGTGTTCCACGATGTAGGAGTAAGGTTTGCCTACACCCCACCTTCCCCATACCCCACTTGTCGGATCACACTGAGTATGTTGTTGTTGTTGTTGTTGTTGCTGTTCCACGATGAAGTTACTTGAGCCGATGGTCTATTGAAAATAGCCTCGCTACCCCATAAAGATAGGGGTAGGATCTGCGTACATCCCACCTTCCCCATACCCCACTTTTGGGATCACATTGGATATATTACTGTTGTTGCTTTTGTTGTTTCTCCACGATGAAGTTACATTTTGTTAAACATTTGGACTTTGGGTTTTTGTAGCTGGAATGCATCCCCCTTTTTCTTTTTCCGATTTGGAGGATACTAGTAATTTTATATATCCAGTTATCTAATTCTATGATCTTTCTGTTTCTAGAGAATGACACCCGTCACCTTTTTCTTTTTCCGATTTGGAGGATACTAGTAATTTTATATATCCAGTTATCTAATTCTATGATCTTTCTGTTTCTAGAGAATGACACCCGTCACTTATCGCCCTACTCATGATAGGACTCTTCCACCACCAAATCAAGGTAAATCAAGAAAAGGGTTCTTTTTGTTTCTTAGACATTCTTATAGTTTACATTTACGTATTAGTTGCACTCATCCGCTACCTTTTATCAGGCAACTGGATTTTAGATATGTATAAATCTAACCAGAATACTAACCCCCTCCCTAAGTGAATGAGCGTAAAGCTTTTGCACTGAATTCCTCCATTTTTTACTCAACATATCTTGCTTCTAACTGAACATATCTTATTGGCGTGCATTTGAATTACCAGTTATTAGTTCAGAAGCAAAAAATATACTTTTGAGACACTTAGAGCAGCGTGCTGAAGAGAAGGTTAGTATTCATTTCATTTTGACCTTCATTCTTGTTTCTGTGATGGATATTTGTCAATTTGTGAAAAGAAAAAGATCCAAATACTTTTTAGGTCATTTACTATACGGAATATCTTCATTTTACCCTCCGATATACTTTTTAGGCCATTCACACCCTTGCCACTAGCATAGTGTCTCGTACTTGCCCTTGACTTTAACGGAGCTCCAACGTGGACGGGATGAATTCCACGTGTCAAAATACTCAAGGAAAAGGTTTATATTTAATCCACTACTTTTGACTAATGCCTTCATATTACCCTCACACTTCAGGATAGAGTTCCTTAAGGTCAAGGACAAATAGGAGACGATATGTTAATGGCAAGGGTATGAATGATCTGAAAGTATAATGCAGGATAAAACTAAGATATATCATAGGTTGAGGGGTATATTTTTAGCCGCTTCTCTTTGTGAAATGTCCTGTTTTGTTTCTTAAGCGGAGGTTCTTTCGAAAACAGCTTCTCTACCTTCACAAGTTAGGGGTAAGGTCCGGATATAGTAGTCTCCCCAGACTCCGCTTGTGGGGTTGTTGTTGTTGTTGTTTTCTCTTTGTGAAATGTATTCTATTCTTTCATGATTCTGAATGTTTTTGGTATTGCAGTTGAGACTGAAACGTGCTGCGGCTGAAAATCTGACACCAGAGCATGGATCTAAGCATCTTAAGGCATCCAACTGAGATGCTTCTCTTTTTGTGCTACTCCTGGGGCGGGAGGAAGATGAGAAAACACGAAGTGTAGCAGTTTCAAGCCTTACAGTACACAACTTGGTTTTGAGAGATGACTTCTAAATAGTTTGACGTCTTCGGCCGTTCTTCATATTTCTGTAAATATTGGGCAGAGATTCATGTTGTTGTAAAATGAAGAAGAGCTTGTTTGCTAATTGCATATATCAATGGAGAAATGTACATTATTGAAAATGTTGTTGGATGAGATTTCTTGCATAAGCATTGAAAAGGTAGCATATGGATTTTTGGTAGTCTTAGATGTGGAATTACTTGGCATTCAGAACCGGTCTTGAAGTGAATGAATAAGAATGAAGGAAATGAGACGATTCTTTCTTGAACTATATCATAAACAAATCTTTTTATCCATACCAATTACGAGTTTTTCTCTATTCCTTTTTTATATCGCCGTAACGCCTTTAATATTAGGTTTAGAATGGAACTTTTCATAACATTAGCATTTAGGTCTGATTTGGATCCCTATTTAAGTGCTTATTGCTCGTCAAAAATTCTACTTCTACGCTATAGGATACACATGTGTAAGTATTTCCAACTTAGGCATAATATATTTAATATATTTGATATTTCATCAACTTCAAATAAAGACAGTCAATTTATTTGATGATAAGAGACATAATTAACACATCTCATCTATTTCCCATTGGCTGTTAACTAATTGCTTAATACATTAGTTAATTAAGCTGCCTTTCTCTTTCCACACACATGCTCTAGCATTTTTCATAGTCAGAAGTCTTCAAGTTGAATAATTTAAAAATTACATCATACAACAATTCCTTCTTTATTATTCGCCGCATAAATAATTTTATGCCCTAAATAACTAGCATGTGAGGACAAGAGCTTTGAAGCAATGATAAAGTTGTTTTCGTGTAACCTATAAGTCACGGGTTCGAGCCATGAAAGCAGTTACTAATACTTGCATTAGGGTAGGTTGTTTACATCATATCCCTAGAGATGTGACCCTTCCTTAGACCCTGTATAAATTCGAGTTGCTTTGTGCACCGGACTGTCTTTTTGATAACTGACATGTGAACCAAATGACTCCATAATATGCAAATTTTGGGAGAAGAATGACTAGAAATTTAGACCCAATTCTTGAAAGCAATATGTAAATTGTGACATGTCATATGAAGGATTGACCAAGAATGGTTCTGGAAATGGAGACCCAATTCTTGAAAGCAATATGTCATGTGGGGAATTGACCAAAGAATAGGCCTAGAATTATTTAAAGACTGCTAAAACAAGTCCAACATTGTCCAAAATAGTTAAATTTCTGACTAAGATTTTACAAAATGTTGATTGTCAACTTTCAGCTCAAAGTAGGGCAGCACTCCTAGATCAATATTGACCTTACAAGAAAACTTTATTAAGGGCAATTCGGTGTACAAAATATTTCGCGTTTATGTAGGGCCCGAGGAGGGTCCATACCTCAAGATAGTGTGATGTATATAACTTACCCTGATAAAAGTATTAGTGGCTGATTCCACAGTTCAATTTCGTGACCAGTAGGTCACACAGAGACAACTTTATCATTGCTTCAAGATTCACTTGCAATAAAAAAAACCTTATTGGTCCTACTAATTTGTATATTGCCCTTACAAGAAAATCTTGCTAAGGGCAGTCCGATGCACGGTGCGAAGTCTGGAGAAGGACCGCACCCTAAGCAGAGGCGGAGCCACAGTGTCGGCTGGGTGTTTGGCTGAACCTAGTAGCTTTGGTTCAAATAATGTATTTATCTTAACATTTTCATTAAATATATACAAATTATTAATTGAGAATCTAGTAACTTAAAAAGATTAGAATCTTGAACCGATAACCTTGAAATCCTGGCTCCATCTCTGAACCTAAGAAGACGTGATGTAGATAGCTTATCCTGATGCATGCATCAGTGATGATTCCACGGCTCGAACACGTGGTGACCTATTGCTCCAAGACTCCGCTGCTACAAGAAAACCTTATTGGTCTTACTAATTTGAATTTGCGCCGAATACATAATTCCCCTAAAAGTAAAACACTTTATATCAAGATAATTTTCATTCTTAAAATTTTAAACCTGGATATTTAATTAAGGATGAAAAACTATTCCAACCATTTCACCATTCAACCACACCTATTGGCGGTCAAATTTTGTATATCAAAAAGTGGGAGCCAAGCAATTTAACTTGACTAGAGGAAATTATCATAAAGAAAAGCCATCCACATGTTTGACCATTTTCTCCTCTTATAATTATTACTATAAATTATTTTTGGGTACAAATTCAATTCATCTTCAATGAACGAACCAAAGCCTTATTTTCTTATTAATCACATTTTTTCCCTTTTTCCTCAGTTGCGTCCTCTAGCTTTTAACGAAAGTATATTAAATAAATTAAGAGTTTGGTCAATAATCGATTTTTTTCTCATGTTAATTACTTATGAGAATATTGACCAAACATTTTTTTCATAATAGAATTTGGACTTTGGTAGTTTTGAGCAGCGTTTTAATTTAGTGACTATTTGATAATTTAGAAAAAAAATCACTTAATTAAATCGTGGCCAGACTGTATTCCATGTTCTCCAAAATTCCTGTGGAAGATGATTGTAAACTAGTTAGACTTAGTCAAAGTAATTAAGAATGTACTATAATTTTGTACAAATTGAAATATAGGAAAATTTAGAATTTAAACTTGATTGATTCAATTTTTAAAATTATGAATTTAAAATATATTATTTGTTATTTATAAATTTTATTATATATATTTATGTTTCATAGGAAAACACTAATTTTTGTTGAACACATAGTACAAAGCTTCATCCAGCAAAGGGGCAAAGAATTCACAAATAAGTAAAAATAAAAATGAATTATTTAATTACCTCTAACTATATTAGCCTATACTTTGAGAAGTAATAGAAATTTCATGGAGTTAACCGAGATCCGCGTAAATTATTTCAGACTCACGATTATAAAGAAAAATAATATTTTAGCCTATTCTCTCATTAGCGTATAACTGAAATCCGATTTTCGTTACGTATTTGTTTTGGGTTTAGTGACATTTTGGACACCTTTTGAGAATGTATTATTTAATATATTTAATACTCCTGTAGACCATTACATGTACATTGCAATTTGGATAGACACAAAATTAAATGTTTATTTTTTTTTTCTTTTTCTGTATTACCATATATATATAACATTAGGAAATAAGGTACGATTTCCTACTTTTGTCTTTTCATTCATTTACAAAAAAAAAAAAACACGATCCAACAAAGATTGTGAAACCTACAACGTAGTTTATCGAGAAAATGCAATCATTTAAAAAACTAGAATAACCTTATATTATCCATTTCTATTGGAATTCAATGTTATATTTATTGGGATCGATATTAATTAAACGTCATGTGAAAGCTAACAAAGCAATTTTTGGTGACGATTAATTTATCCCAATAATATTCACCGACATGATATTAAAAATTCATGCTCTCTGTCTCAATTTATGTGAAAGTATTTGACTTGACACATAGTTTAAGAAATAAAAAAAGACTTTTAAAATGTATGAGTCTAAAATAAATCATAGAAATGTGTTGCTTAAAATTATATCATTAATTCTAGAAACAAAAAATTAAAATTTAATTATTACTAAATATTTTAAAAAAAATTATTCTTCTTGTGACTGACTAAAAAGAAAATCGCTTTACATAATAAAATAATTTTTTTTTGTCCTGAAGTTTTGTTTGGTAGTGAGGCAAGTAGGAAGATTAGAAAGGAAGTTGATTAATTAAAATGGGATCATTTTCAGTTTATCACTAATGCGTTATTACCATATTGATTACGCACTAATTAAGCAGCCATATACTTCCAAATTAGGAAATTGCTTTTTAAAGTCTTATGTCCTCTATTTCATGGAAATTTCTTAAAAAGATAATACAGTCAAAACAAATGGAGTTCTATTATAAATAGGTCCTCATTTCATCTCCATTCTACCATCTAACATTTCTCTTTAATTTCTACCAAATATACTCTACCAAATTAGCCCCAAAAAAATAAAAATAAAAATCTATTTTTCTTGATATAACCTTTTTGATTTTTTTTTTCTTAAGGAAAAGAAGAAAATGGGATTTAATTCTGGCAATAATAAACTTCTTTCAAAGATAGCAACAAGTGATGGACATGGCGAAAACTCAGCATATTTTGATGGTTGGAAAGCTTATGAAAATGATCCTTTTCATCTAATAAAAAATCCTAATGGTGTTATTCAGATGGGTTTGGCTGAAAATCAGGTATGAGAAAACAGTTCTAACATTGATTACTCTATTTTTTATATGTTGCTCAGAATCTTCAAAAGTAATCCTCTACGGGATTTTAGTTACGGTGTGACAACATTTTTGGAATGTCGTTGCAACATAGCTCGTTTCCCTTTTCTTAGTTACGTTGGTCGGACTTTTCAAAAGTATTGCCCGGTGTGTGTTGGATCCTCGAAAAACTATATATTTTTGAGGATTTGAAATAGGTGAGGCAACATTTTTAAAAGATCCGAGCAACATAGTTTTCTTCCCTTTTTCTTAATAACGTTGGTCGGGGTCAACTTTTTCTGGGCCCGACTGAATTCAGTACTTAGACACGGAACATGGAACATAAGTATATAAAAACCCTATAAATTTTTATCCAAAGTTATAAAAATATATTTGTTCGGGCTAAAATTTTCAAAAGTTGAACTCATTGAATTTAAATTTTGAATCTACTTTTGTTGTCACATCCCTTTTCTTGCAATTAACAATTTGTGTTTTTATATGATATTTTTGCAGCTTTGTTTTGATTTAATTCAAGAATGGGTAGTCAACAACCCAAAAGCCTCCATTTGCACAGCTGAAGGAGCTCAAGATTTCAAGGATATTGCTATTTTTCAAGACTATCATGGCTTGCCAGAGTTTAGAAAGGTATAACAACAACAACAACAACAATTACGGTCTCAATCTCAAACAATAAAGTTGGATCGACAATCATTGTCCATGTCGTTGCGTTTAATTTATCGGTGTTGTTAATAATAATTTTGTGAAATTGTAGGCAGTTTCAAGATTTATGGAAAAAGTGAGAGGAGATAAAGTGACATTTGATCCAGATCACATTGTTATGAGTGGAGGGGCAACTGGAGCTCATGAAACTCTAGCATTTTGTTTGGCTGATCCTGGTGATGCATTTTTAGTTCCTACACCATATTACCCAGGGTAAGGAAGTTACCTTATTTTTTTTAACTTCATTTTTAAGGACTCTTAACATTTTTATATACTGTCGGTATAAAAAATTATACTATCAGATTATTTAAAAGATAGCTACAGGAAACTGTCCATAATAAGTGAAATTAGTAATCTAAAAAATAAGACAGATAACATGTTATAACTATTCTAGTTTTAAGAATCAATGATAATAAGATTCTCTACCTTTGAGTTTTAATTTTCATTTATTTTGGTGCTTGGACTAAGTAAATTATTGATGTGGGACATAATATTACTATTAGAGTGAATAATTTATCATTTGTCCCCAAAAGTCTTTTATGCAACTATTTTAATCAGAGGATGTTTACTTATATCATTGTTGAGTTAAAGGACTTGGTGCAAATACAAGACAATGTTTTCTAAGCTAAGGACAAAATAAATAAATGTAAAAAACATGGACATTTGAATAGTCAATTTGAGGTGGAGAAAAGGAATAAAGAAAAAAAGTCTCCGTGCACGAAGTATCCTGTATTCACGCATCGTTCGAAAAAGGGCTGCACTCCAAAGAGTGTAACGTAGGTAGCCTGCCCTAATAACGAAATATCAGTGGCTTTCACGGTTCGAACCCCTGACCTATAGATCACATGAAGATGACTTTACCGTTGCTCCAAGTTCGCCTTCTTTAAGCACAAGGAATGAACAAAGAAAAAATCTAGTTAGCTATTTTTGTAAGATTTAGTAGACTCGGATTGCAGAAATATTAATTTTTTTTTTTTTTTTGCAGATTTGATAGAGATTTGAGGTGGAGGACTGGAGTACAACTATTTCCTGTTGTTTGTGAGAGTTCAAACAATTTCAAGGTAACAAAAGAAGCCTTAGAATCTGCATATGAAAAAGCTCAAGAATCAAATATCAGAGTAAAAGGTTTACTTATAAACAATCCATCAAATCCATTAGGCACAATCCTAGACAGGAAAACATTAAAAGACATACTAAGTTTCATCAATGACAAAAACATGCACTTAGTATGCGACGAAATCTATGCTGCAACAGTCTTTAGCCAGCCCGATTTCATCAGTATATCCGAAGTAATGCAGGAAGTTAATGGTTGCAATGAAAATTTGGTACATATTGTTTATAGCCTGTCGAAAGATTTGGGATTCCCTGGATTCAGAGTCGGGATTATTTACTCATACAATGACGTAGTGGTGAATTGTGCTAGGAAAATGTCAAGTTTTGGACTCGTTTCAACACAAACGCAATTCTTGATTGCTTCCATGTTATCGGATGAGATCTTCGTTGAAAATTTCATTGCGAAGAGCTCAGTGAGATTGTCACAAAGGCATGGTTTGTTCACTAAGGGACTAGCACAAGTTGGAATTAGTACATTGAAGAGTAATAGTGGCTTATTTTTTTGGATGGATTTGAGAAGATTACTTAAAGAGTCAACATTTGAAGCTGAATTGGATCTTTGGCATATAATTATTAATGAAGTTAAACTCAATGTTTCACCTGGTGTTTCATTTCATTGTTCTGAGCCTGGTTGGTTTAGAGTTTGTTTTGCTAATATGGACGATGAAACAATGAGAGTTGCATTGAGAAGAATTAAGCATTTTGTGCTACAAAGAAAGGGGCTAATTGAAGTTTCAACCAAGAAACAATGTAGAAGAAGCAAACTTGAAATTAGTTTATCTTTTAGAAGATTGGATGATTTCATGAATTCTCCTTTCATGAACTCTCCTCACTCTCCTATGTCTTCTCCTATGGTCCAGGCGAGGACATAAAATCAAGCGTCCAGATTAGCTTGCGTACATATCGACTATTTCACTAAGTACCTAAAATCAAGTGGCCGGATCAGATTGTGTATATGTCGACTATTTTATCGAGTAACTGGTACATTTGTCTAACTAAAGGAGGATGAGTTCTATAATTGCAGGAGTGATTGGTAGGTCTAGTTACAAATATAGAATATAGAGATTCTTTGGTATTTTTTATTTGGGTTTTTGCCTATACTATGATTGGAAAAAACAATCAAATAGGCTTTATTGTGAAATTTTTTAATTTATTCTTGGTTTTTCTGTATACCTTCTTGTAATTATAAAGGTGACTCAAGTTGTAATCTGTTTTCAAGAGGTAAAATGCAGATGATATCTATCATTTTTTCTAATTATTTCTCAGATGCCTACTTTCTTTTTTCTTTTGACTAACATCCCATGTTTCAAAAAAAGTTAATACTCCAGAAGATTGTGACTTTATCAAAGTAATTTTGATTGTGACTTTGTCAAAGTAATTTTATTTCTGCTTAAAAATATATATATCTATGATATAATCATATGTGGATGTTAAATCTACCTGTTAGATGTATAATCATAGACAACGTTTAAATAAAATTAAAGGTAAACCAAACAAATTAAATGATGAACAAATATATAGAAAGAGCAGTGAATAGTAGATATAACTAAGGGTGGCAAACGAGCGGGTCAAGTCGGATACTACAATTCGGGTAAAAAACGAGTAATATAAAAACGGATAAAAAAATTCGACCCGAACAATATTTAATATTAATAAAAAACGTTTAACCGGCGGAAAAAACGGTTAACCATATTATCCGTTCACGGCTTCACATTAGCCTCAACTGTTCAGTGACCCAGTTGATCATTAAGCAAAACAGAGGAAGATACAAGTTACAGCTAGTAAACATGATAATGTTGTGATTCATAATATCCTGTTTGTAATATTAAAATTAATAATTTCTC